>JAZKJV010005006.1:0-495013 GCA_037367405.1 Ottelia alismoides
TCCAGGTTCTAGGTTCTTTGTTCGATAACAACTAATTTCTCTAGATCCTGTGATTGTTTCACAATAATATCAACCTTTGAGAGATGACACCAAATGATGCTGAGGTTGGAGCTCTCATCTCTATCTACCTCGCAAGATGCTGCAGTGTGCATTGGCTTCTAAAGGACCTGCGGTTGTCTCTGATATGCACATGATGAAGAGAGGGTACCCTCTCCCTCGGCTATTTCTTCAAATATCTGCCAGGCTACATCTTCATTCTTGTTAAAGTGGGATCCCCCACAAGCATCGTCGACTAATATCTGACTCTCTACTTTCAGTCCCCCAAAGAATTGTTGAACCAAACTGGTCTTCGGTATCTCATGGTGGAGGCACTTTTTCTGCAGATCAGTGAATCGTTCCCATGCTTCATGTATGGACTCATGGGTAGCCTGAGAAAAGTTGCTAATCTTGGCTTGCATCTGGTTGAGCCGACCGAGAGGGTAAAACTTGTGAAGGAATACGGATTTAAGTTCATCCCAGGTCATCACGACCTTTCCCAAATGGTTGACCCAGTACAGGGCCTTGTCTTGGAGACTGAAGGGAATGCTCTAACGGGATGTTAGGATAGTGGGTAGTTATACAGATGTGAGAGAACTATTGTAGGTAAATGTATGGTTCCTCATTGGTATTCCTGTGGAATGAGGGTTGGAGCGCAATGAACTGAGGCTTTAGCTCGAAGTGAGTGTGCACAAGTGGGATGCGAATCCACTCGGTCATCTGGCTGTCTCTAGGATTATAAGTTTCTTTCAGCGTCGGTTTGGGGTTCTCATTCCTTGGCTCTTCTTCCTCTTCTTGATCATCAAGGGATGGTCCCTCATTTCTCCCCCTCCTCCTCCTCTGGGTCTGTTCCTCAAATCATTTAGCATATCTTGGAATGCAATTTATGCGAGAGATTGTTCTGTTAGTTGCTGATGGATGGCTTGGATGGAAGCCAACAACTGAGTGTTTACCTGGTTCTGGTTGGGCATTGGGCCAATCTCTGTCTGGAGCAATGGCTATCCTAAGCCTTTTCCCTTTACGCTAAGAGGAGCCATCTCAAGGTCTGAATCCAAGGAGATGAATTCAGGACAAGGATCCAGGATTGGGTCGGACTTTCTATCTGCAATGTAAGAGAATTCCAATCAAACCACTTCTGAAACTGATGTCAGTTGCATATGATGAATCTAGTATTAGGGTCAATCCCATACAATCATGAATAGAGTAAAAGATGTAGACTAAAATTGACCTCCATTCGCAACGGGTAATTTTGGACAAGAGTGGTCACAGTTTATTGAGAAATAGAAGGAGAGTGGAAAGAAGGTGAGGAGTCTATAGGTCGGTTCGCAAAGTCCGAACTGGTTTCTTGAGAATCACCTCCAATTATTGGTGGTGCAGAGTCTATGGAATCGATGTAGGTGTCAGCATGCAGAAAAGAAAATCTAATGAAAAATAGAAATGAAAGAAAATAGACATAGAAATCCCAGTCAAAATAATTAATTACAAAAATTGAACTAAAATCCTAAAAATTCAGCATTCCCCAACAATGGTGCCATTTGATGAACCGGAAATCCACCTCTTTAATAATGATGAATTGTAGTATAGGACGTGGAAAATGATCTACCAAAAACTATAATTCTAGAATATTGTGGATTATGTTTACTTGATAAGTGTACCAAGGTCGAACTTAGGGAAAGGTTATTTTTTAGTTCCATGGTTCTAAATTAATTTAAGTGATTAAATAATTGCTATATTAATCTCTATGCCAAAAAATAAAGTAAAAAATAAAATAAAAGAAATGTAGTGCAATGGAAGCAAAAATAAACAGAGGAAACAATGAAGCACGTGATCTGTGTCATGTCTATTTTCAATCTTCAATTAAATTTATCAATTATCCTCAAAAGAAATCATAGCTCCAAAATAAATCTATTCAAGAAATGTATTCAAATTAATTCCTAGCTGCGGGCTAGAAGATCAATCAGTGAATAAATAACACTACAAATAATGAGAGCAAACATAATCCTCAAGAAGATCTGACCTCAAAATTCCCTATAATTTAATCCTCAAAGAAATGATCAATTATACCAAGGAAATAAATCAATTATTTATCCTTAAATAAGCCCTTACAATAGATCAATTTGTCCTCAAATAATATAATAAAAAATATAAAAAAAGCCTACACAGATCAAATTAATCCTCACATAATAATCATTATTAAAGAACCTCTGATCTGTTCACAAAATATGTAGAGTCATATAGCATTAAACAAGCTTCAAAATGACATATTATGCACTAAAAATGGAGTTCAAATGAGGAAGTTATGGCAAAAAGAAATTTCAGGGATTAAATTGTAATAAAATAAAATTTCTTCTCAAAAAGGCCTATAAATGGACTTATATATATATATATAATTGCTCAGGCTTTTATGTAATTTGCCCAGGCGGGCACATACAAGACACATGCTGATGGTCGACAGGTGCCCCTTTGTAATTTATTGAGAAGTGTAAGGGCCTTGCTGCAATTTGCCCCCGCCCTCACATATGTCAATGCATGGGATCTGAGGCTCGGGTAGAGGCTGTGGCTTGGATGGAGGTCGGACCCTCCAAGGCGCCACATGGCATGGTAGGCTGCTTCGAGTGCCCCGAGGTGAGGTTGCTCTAGCGGCTGAGCTTTGGAGTGAGGTCCAGTCCCGAGTCTATGCGTGGCCTCCTTGGGCCATTGGATCAAGGGTCAACTCCCGATCCAATGGTGGATGTACGTCGAGGCGAGCGGCAATGAGGCGGTGGAGCGAAGTTCAAAGGGAGGCATAGCTGTGGGCTTCTCCTTCTATGACGCGATGAGGCTCGGATGATATAGGAGAGAGATGTGCACATGACAGAGCTCTAACTTCCTCCTTGACGCTCTGACAAGGGAAATAGGGCAGATCTAGGGCTTTGCTTCGAGCCTAAAGGTGGTTTGGTGGTCGAAGACTTGCAATTTCCTAAGGAGGAGCTCCTTCTCTTCTGATGGCACAGATCGAGGAGGCAGTTGAGCTTGAGTCGGTAAAGGTGGAGCTGGTCTGGGGCAGAAGGCGGAGGACGACAAACAGTGAGTCTTGGGATGAAGGCGATGGTGTCCAGGGCGGAACTCCTCCTCCTGGCATCTGTCGATGAAGCGAGGAAGGAGCCCTTAGATTTTAATGTCTGCATGTGTGGGATACGAGATCCAAAAGGAGATCTTGAAGAGATTGACCAGTAGGTTAGCAGAGAAGGCAAAAAGAGGAGGGGTGGAATGGAAGAGGCTCCTGCAGAGGCGGAGGTGATGGGAGATCTGAGAGTTAAAATATAGGCGGGAGAAGAGGATAGATGAGGTGTTTCAGTCGTCGAGTCGAGGAATGAGTCGGGTTTGGGTTCTACGGCAGAGGACGAAGACACACAAAAAAACCAAAGGAAAAGAAGAAGAAGAATTGCGAGGAGGGTACCTGTGGATGGACTGTGATTGGAGAAAAAGGGACGGCTTGCGTGGAACGAGGAGGAAGTAGAGGGGGTCACTTGAAGATGGAGAAAAAGAGCCTTAATCCTAGAGTCGTCGCTCAAGAGCTCCGTCGAGGGAAAGCTCGAGCTCTGCATCTCCGACGAGCTGTTACATGGCACAAAGGAGGGGTCATGGATCATACCTTCTACCTCCCTTGTTGTCACCCAGAGGAGGTCTTTGTCCGCTGCTGTCACCGATGAGGAAGTAGCTCGGGCTGAAGGGAGGAGATCTGAAAATGGTGGATGCTCATCAATGGAGGCAGAGTGTGGGTTTATAGGAGGAGCACATGAGTAATGGCTGGGGTGTCGTAACAGAGATGGAGGGAGCAGAGTTAACGCGGACGAGCTCGTCCGTTGCGATGGTTACGACCATGGTCATAATAGCAGGGAGCGAAACGGTCACGACAAGCAACGAAAGAGGTGTGCCGACCATTGAGAGAGAGGAAGGGGATGACACTTGCGTGCCACGTGCGAGAAGAGGAGAGAGAAAAAGAAGAGAGTGAGAAGGACCACGTGGCACGGTGCAAGGCACCCACATGATGGATAAAAAATTAAAAAAATAAAAATAAAAAAGAAATAAAATAACATAAAAATAAAAATAAATAAGTAAATAAGAGGGGTGACACGTGGTAGCTCCAGGAGTTACCATGTGTCACTCAGAAAAAAATCGAAAATAAAATTCACAAAAATAGTAAACAAAGTCAATAAAAACGTTGTATTCATGAAAGTTGATTGTCTTGGTGAGATCTACAACTTTTGTGATGGGACAAACTCAAAAGAGATTATTAGTACAAAAAGTATTTTTGATGGTTCTTTATGAAATAAAATAATGCATTTTATATTTTGTGATTTTTTTTATTTTTATTAGATTTTAATTAGTAAATTAAATTATAATAATATATACACATTTAATATAGTTTCTATGGATTTTTATAGGTTAAGAAAAAGGCGAAATAAAAACCACAAAGAGAAAATATGGAAAAAAATACAATGTCAGATTTTTGTTTTTCTTCTGATTTTTTGATTTTTATGAGTTTTGATTTTTTATATTAGGTTAATTAATTAATAAAAGAATATAATAGAAAATGAATTAGGTCAAAATAATTAATATTTGTATATAAAATAATAGGCTCAAACAAGATCGAAAACACGTGTTATTTAATTACATATTTTAACCTTTATTTCAACATTGTTAGTGAGTGTTAATAATCAATGTTAGAGGATTTAATTAGTGATTTATTAAAGGGATTCTACTAAAATCTCCATATAAAGTAGATGAATCATGGATTCATCAACCTCCCTATAAAGAATACAGTCATTTCGGTAAGCATCAATCTTCACAGAATTAAGTACTAGTTTTCGAAACTCTTTCTTTGCAACTCGCCAAATGTTGGGGAATCCACCCTTCACCTCAAGTAACTATCTTATCAAATCTAGGATATCATCCAATACAAACTGTGTTCACTCAGTGTCTCACATTTATCTTGAATAACTCCAAGAGGAACTTCAGTCTAGTTATCTTGTTTTCAGACAATATTGGTTCTTCTACATCCTTTAAAAATGAGAAGAATTGACCAATATCATCAGTTAATTCAACAAGATCGGGATCACAATCAAGGACATCATATTCAATGTCAGATTAATTGAGACATTGGCTGCTTTCAAACTGAATTTCTATATCCATCGACGATGAGGTCTCCGCAATATGCTCACCATGAACTATCTAATTGGTATAAAAATTCCTTCATCCATTAACAATAACATGCTCTAATACATCTTTCCTCTCTTGCATGCATCCATTCAAGCACTTCTTACATGGACAAGGAGTTTTCTTATGGTATACTCCTTTCCGAAATCATACATAATCGCCATGGAATGCCCACTCTAACCAATTAATAGAACCGACCTTGTAAGTAGTATACTCCATCCATCGCTTCATTATCCATGTCTTGTCCATCTTAAGACCTTGAAAGGAGAGTCGACATTTTAGTGAGAGGCATAGTTATGGGATTGTGATATTCATAATGCATCAAGATACCAAGACAAGATCTTCCATAACTGCATGAAGCAATGGGGGCTTAAACCCTAATCCCATCATCAACAACTTCTTTATAAAATCATATATTCCCAACCCATGATACAACGAGGGCCTAAACCTTTATCATGAATGTTAGGAGATGAGAGAACTGCATTTATTAATCTTATCACTTGAGCCCATCCATAAAGATTCAACCCTTTAATATAAAGACGATCTTGGTTACATGTTAGTTTATATCTGAGCTAATTCTGAAAGTATAACCCCGCACCCCCTCAGCGTACCTCATAAACCAATCAAGATTGACTTTTAAAATTGGCATCGAAGTGACAATAGTTAAAGGTGATCGAGACTGATTTGGTATACCAAGGAGGAGAGGAGTTACGCCATCGAAATGTTGCTCAAGTATAAAGTTTTTTTGCATGTAACAGAGATCGCCTTATATTATGGTATGGGCCCACTTAGTTCGGGACCTCCGAACTAAGGAAAGACAACATAAAAGTACCATTATACAAACACCTTGTATCTCATAAGTATTGTTCTACATATGATAACAACAAGATATCTGTAAAATAGTTAGTCATTTATGTTGATAGGGCATTTACGTCGATTAGGCTTGTTAATGATCATGATATGGACCCATGTGTCCCTAAATATGTGCTTAATTAATGTGACCTTACATTACTATTATATGGGCATGTACCCGCAAAAAAGATCTTCCACCTGCACACATCAAAATCAACGACCATTGGATCGGGATATCTCATCTCTAAGTGAATCCAATAGTATTGTGAAAATTATAAAAACTATAACACTATTGGAAGTGATGGAATTTTTCCAATGTGTTGCACAAGTCGCCCGTTTTGTAGGGCCATACATTAACACAATGTGGATGGATATAATTATTATTTTAACTTAGTTTTAACTACCTAAGTAGGAATTAATGTGACACATGCCACATTAATTATGATTTTAATGTGGCAGCTTAGTTATCACAAATTGGCTTTTTAATGTGACACATATGAAAACATATGATCACATGTGTGTTTACATACACTTCCCAAATAGAACCTATAGACATATAAATTATTTACACTTACATTCACACACATACACATTTAAATGCATACATACATACACATACGTAGATAAACATATATACAACCATACATATACATACATGCTAATACATACACCTACCCATACGAAGACATTAGATACGTAGATACTCCTAAATGCAAACATACATACATACACATACATACGCACATACACATACCCATATGTATACAATATATATGTATATACTCATAGATACAAAGATACATACATACATACATATATACGCATACTTACATATATATACTCATAACCATACACACATTAATCGCATATATACATACAGATGTATACATACATACACTAGATACATAGATGCGCACACATATGTACACAGATACACACACACATACACACACACACACACATACATACATACAAACACACACACACACATACATGCGTGCGTACGTACGTACGTAAATACATACATAAATTAAATATGTAGATATATACGTAGACATGCATAAATATATACATCCACGTGTGGACACTAGATACATAAATATACATACACATACATAAACATATATACACATACATACAAACATATTTTAAATAGATACATCTACTTTATTCTAATTATACGTAGATACATACATATATACATATACTATAAGTCACACATACATATGTGTGCATACATATATACATCCTACTGTAGTGTTTGATCACAAACCAAGTAAAGGGGCATACTACTTTAGAAGCATAATGTTCACATTTTAGATATTATATTTTCAATTATAAAAGACCTAAGTTCCACATTCTGGTTATTATTAATTCAATAAATATGCCTTGCATGAAATGAGAATAGACCCATGCTATTCTTTCACCATTGATCTTAAAAATTAAAGCACCCGATATCTATCTAATGTATTAGGGAATACACAAGCCACATCTAATTACAAAACAACCAACAACAATGACATTCATTCATATCACAAACATATAATCTAACACAATATAATAGGAAAAAATACATAAAAAACTAGACGTTTAAAGTTATACTTTTCCTTGAAAGGATTTGTGGAGGTGGAGACGAATGAGGCTGATGCGGCTGTCCTTGGAGGAGGTATCCTTGAAGTCCTATGATTGTCCCTTAGGAGAAGGAGGTGGCTTTGAGGATGGGGAGGTGGGACGGAAGGAGTGGGCGGGTCTTGCAGTGCTGAGGATGAGGGGTGAAGTTGATGGAGATGAGAAGGGGTTGTTGGGAGGAGGTGGTGGAGGTGGGGCAGAGGGGAGGAAGCAGAGATGAGGAGGGGGAGGTGGGGTAGATGTGGCAGAGGTGAGGAGGAGTATGAGGTGTGTGTGGAGGTGTGTGTGGGGGGGGGGGGGGGGGTGTGGGGGGGGGGTGTGGGGGGGGGGGGGGGGGTGGGGGGGGGGGGGGTGGGGGGAGGGGGGCAGGGAGGTATGAGAGGGGAGGAGGAGGGAAGGAGGCTCGATTGGGATTTAGGTTACTAGAGGGAGACTGGGGCTGAAATGTTAACGCAAGAAATTTGGGTTCTCCATTTCTAACGGTCAGGATATCCGTCGAAAGATCGTTTATGTTGGCATCTACAGTCTTGGTAGTCTGATAACTGGCGATTATGTCATGGACGTATGTTTCAAAAATACAGTTGTTTTTTGAAGGAGATACAAACATAATCGCCGAAAAAGACTTCTTTGTTGGTGGCTACAACTGACTGCCGATAATGTGACAACATAAATATTAACTTTTCCAGTAGTGTATACTTAGCTTGAATCATATTCTCATAGTGGCCAAGGAGTGACAAGGAAGACATAACTCGTGCTAAACATAGACATGTGAAAAGATACGAAGTCAATTATTCCCCCGTACTCAGGATAAAGTATACTAAGTATAGTCTCAAGAAAATCAATATAGACTGACCGAGGATAACATCAAGAATATGCAAAAGTAAAAAAGTCCCAAAATGAAATGTACGAGGTCACACCCCATACTTAGGGTAATTACACTCTAAGTATAGTCAACACGAAGAAGTGACCACACAAGACATGATATGAACAACTCGGGTCATTCACCCCTTGTACATAGGGTAAAGTATACCGTAAGTATAATACACACCTAAGCGAGATTCTGGGGTGAATGACGATACTAAAGACATAAGGAACATATACAAAACAAAAGTGAAGAAAAAGAATGTACAATGTTGAGGTACCTATCAACAAGCGCTAATTTTACTCCCCTAGTTAGGTGCAAATGTTAGGATAAGGAAGTATTTGAGTTTCATATGTCATCAGCGAGTAAAATGTCGTGGACTCATTATAGTCTTGGTAGGAGAAATACAATGGGATAACATACAATAAAATAAAAATGTCTTGACCGAGTGTGAATTGGGTGTCCTCGACTGGCAAAACGAACTCGACAAATAAAATTGGATTCAATAGTTCAAATAGATGTTTTGGCTCAAGACTAAAATGATGTGAGTGATTCGAGTCGAAAAATAAAAAGTGGAGAAACAAGGATCATATAAGGACTCCTCCACTTTAATAAAAATCTGTGATGGGTACAAAAAGTGAAGATCAGGAGATTTAAAATAAGATTTGGTATCCGATATCAAAGAGACATTGAAATCTAAACTGTCATTGGATAACAAAAAATCTGAATCTTCCTTGTGAGCGTCATCAATGGTCCAAACATCAAAAGATCCGTCTTCATCATCATACACATAGGATGATATCTCAGAGAGTGAAGTAGGGTACCGGAAATCATCAACTCGTTCTCGCAGATAACCTCGGGAGAAAGTAAGACCATAGAGAAGGTTGACTCAAAGAATTCCGGGATGTGGTATGAATTGAATTAGGGATTCTCTTGCCAAAGAGTGAGAGCTTGTCTTCATTCAATGATTGATGAAAGCCAGAATAAGAGATCTCCGGACTTCCATCTTGGCAGAATAGAGAGAAAGAAGGGAGGGAGCGTGGGATTAAAAGAGAACTAACACACACAGAACACAACCAAAGGCAAATCAACTCACGTGGATTGAGCACCCCGATGATTACCATAAAGATTCATTTTTTTATATTGATAATTTTATATTATTTTCAATCAATCTTACAAGTATGAGCTCTAACAAAATCCTAGTGGATAGTGTGCCTCACTTGAAATAAACAACACTTGCGCCTAATGTGGGGTTTGCTCGGTCCAAAACATTTAATCTGATTGCATCTTTTATTAGCTCGATATAAGTTAGCAACCCTGATTTAGACTTTTTCCATTTAATTTTTTAACCTAATGAATTTTTCCGATTATATTTTTATTTTTAAGTTCAGAAAATAAAGGGAGAAGATGGAAAAAGATGATGTATGGAAATCAATGATGCATGTACGAGAAAGAGATCATACCATTCTACACGTAAAGTGATCCAAATATAAAGAAAATAAAACCTCTTCTAATGCATGTAAAAGGCGAGAGAATACAAATAGAAGTCAAATATGATTTTATAAAAATTATCAACTAGTGTCGAGGACTGTGATATTTTGAGCATAAAGAAAGATCCATTGTCATTTAAATCCTTTTTGGACTTCAACATCTAAGATATTAGTCAATATGGACAGCATAATTTTTAATACACTTGACTCTACAAGATATATCCATAATCATCTCCCCTAGAAGATCTGAACATTTTCATTAAGGTTTGAAGTACTCATTCCTTACTAATGTAACTAATTGGTTACTAATCACCATTAACTCATATCTGACCAAAGTTCAAGAATATTGACCTTTAGAGGTTTTGAACAAACTTGACAGGCAATAGACTGGAAAATATTAGATTTTTGTAGGACATGTCCTCTTTATACTGACCATGTCACATAGATGAAATTAGACCCTTTATGGAGTTCATCACTTGCTAAATCTAAATACAAAGGAAGTTATCATAAAAGAGATATGCAAATGATTGTGTGATGATTTTATATATCACATATGCAACTCAAAATGGGCCATTCTATTATAAATTGTCTCCTTAAAATCTAGGATAACAATTACGACTAGTGATAAAGGAGGACATTTCGACCCTTGTAACCACATTTTATCATGTTTGCGTTGACTCCAAACATCTTAATAAATCAATTAACTTCTTTCTGCCTTTTATTGACTAACTCGTTGAAAGATTGGAAAGGAAGGATTTCTTCTTTATATGGGATGTTTACTGGGGAAAACGAGATAGTTGTCAAATAAAAATTAAGATAAACATCTTTACATATTTATTTGATACTTAGGCCTTTAAGCGAATGCCCTTTTTATTATTTAATTCTCCTGGTATATTCCAAAGACACACAATATATAACATCAGTAACACTTGATAGAGGAGGTGGGAACTCCTTTTTTGTTTTACTTGGCTTTTCCTTGGAACCACGACGTGCTATGTAATATTAGAACATCACTTTAAACTAGGACTAGCTATTGAATCATAGTTCGATGAGCCAGGGTCAGGTTCGGCTCGATAAGCGCTCGTGAGCCTGGCTCATTAGGCTATTGAGTCGAGTCCGAACCAAAATTTTCGGCTCGATAGCTTAACGAGCCGAGCCCTTCTCGGTTGGATAACTCAATAAGGGGATCGATAAGGAATATATATATATATATATATATATAATATTTATATATAATACACACATAAAAGTAGAACCATTTGCCCCCTACCACGCACTTTACCCCCTTCTCCACATAGCAAAACCAAAATGACAAAACTCTAACTTGCCCCCTGTTTCCCCACACTTGCCACCCTCCTCCGTTAACTACACGATCATCGGTGGTTGCCCCTCCTCCAGGCGATCACCACTGCATCAATCACCACAGTGTTGCACTGCCGCCCCTCCTCCCCGTGATCACCAGGTGTGTTGCCCCTCGTCCTCTCCACGATCCTTAGGTGCGCCGCACTGCCACCCCTCCTCCCTTGATCACCGGGCATTATGAGAAAACATTGTAAATCATTGTATTCGTTGGCCATGTTGCATTCTTAATTTAAATTGAATCAAGGAGTTTATTTTTAAGCTCGATTACTTTCATATGATAGACTCGCTTTATCAGATTTTTTAAGTAATTTTCTAATCAGAGCATTTACCAAAGGGTTTCATCGTATGAATGTTCATAAGATCTGAAGGAGGACTTGATGTAAACCCTACCTCTTAATTTACCTTGGAAACACGTCTAGCTTAATTTTAAAAAGAAAGCAATATACAAAATTTAAATTCTTGGATTTTTAAACTTCATTTATAGCATGTCTGTCTTAAGTTGGAATGTTACCTCAACCTTCAGGTTTGTTCCCAGAAGAAGAGCCCTTCAGATTTTAGTGTTTGTACTCATGCGATGACACGCTATTTTTATAAATGTATATTAGCCAAGTCTCTGTAATATGGAGGCTATAATCCATTTTTTAGCACAGAACCATGACCCTTTGCATCATACTTGATATTATCAGTGCCTTATTTTCACAATTATTTTTAATATTTTGATATGAATCTAGGGTGCAAAAAATGGGAACTAATTCATTAAAATACTAGTGGTTGTCATAGCTGAAAATTGATGAAGAAACATTCACCATTTTCTATATACATGCTCTAATTTAGAAACTTCGATTTATTTTCCATTTTTACTGAATTTAATATTTATGATGGTATGACAGTTAAAGCATTCAATCTGAAATTTGAACATTTCTCTAAGCATGTGACTTCACATTTGGCCATTTGAGGGTCCAAGCTCCACCAATTGAAGTAAAGACTTACTACTTCATAATACACTTTATTTGATTGTACTTGTTGTAGAAAAATACTATTTAGTGGGTGCAATTGATATTAACAAAATGAATTTTGTACCATTCTGGATAATTAAGCTTGTGATTGCTGGCCCACTTGTTCTAAAAGGCCTTGGGGGCATTCTCTTCATTTTCATCAACTCTCTGATGATGATGAATCCCATATTCATCAACTTTATTCCTCTATATTATCTCTATAGCTTAAGAAAATCAATGAAATTTACTAACAATTAACATTAATTAATTTATATTGTGTTGTAAATAAATAATCCTAATTATTGTGTATTAATAACCATATTATTGTGCATATATTTCATGTGTTTATTATTTATTAAAATTCAAAAAAAATAGATTAATATTGTACATGATTATTTTAACATAAATATAAAATAAAAATATAAAAAATAAGAAAAGAAAATAAAATAACTAATTTTATTACTTGAAATTACTTACCAAAAATATTTCTTTGTTTAGATGACCTTTTCTCTCTGAGTTCTACATAAAAGTTGTAGATCTCATCGAGATCTACAACTTTCATATTTATCATTTTTCCTAATTCATCCTCTAACTAATTATTTTTTTATTTTACATTGTTTATTTCTAATTATATAATTTCTGATTGAATCACATGGTTCACTTTCAGTGTAGCCACTTCTTTTGTCTTCACCCATCTTCCTACAGAGCCATCTGATCTTAATTTATCAGACACTCCAGAACATCTCATCGGCACTTGATCTCCGCCGTTTTATGCACTCCATCAAACACATCTCGCCAGCACATCCACACCCAAACTTGTGTCATTGGATGTTAATATCCAATGACCCAAGTCTTTCGTCAACCTCTGATTCCCTCTTCTCTTCAGAAACTATCGCACCAACCATTGTTCCTTCTACCTATTTTCTTAACTCTTCTAACCTCTACCCCGACTAACTTCCACCCTTAACTCCTATCCCTAAATACCACTGCTCTCACCAACCTCTCGATCAATCAAAACCCTAACTTACCTAACCAGTGGTTTTTTAAACTCACCACCTAGAGCAAAACCACCACCACCTCAAAACGCCATCTCCGCCTCTGACAACCATTATCCGTCTTTGTGTTTATCAGCTCTGAGACATTCCTCCACCTTCGATGATAAATAAGGTATGAGATATTAAGCGAAGATCAAGTCCTGATCGTCGATGTGATCCTCGTCTACTTCGATGAGCTACAGCTTCATAGCTGTTCGAGCTATGGTCATGTAGCCTCAGCTCCGACAAGCGAAGACTGGAGCATCAATTGCTCTAATTTTAGGCATGTTCCATTACCTTCGTTCATATCAGTTCATCATCATATTCATCCATTTAAGAACTCTTAGTTTGGTTCCTTACTTCTCTTTCACTTCTCGTAATTTTTACCACTTCATCTTGCACCATCACTTAACTCTGATCATCCTTCAAGCTTCGCCAAACTCTCTACATTCTCATGTACTCGTCTTCTTCCCCTCTCCATCTCCCCATCAACTACTCCATCTAGTTTGTCTAACCCTACGCAAAGGGGTTTAGAACCCATCAGGGTTAGAGCCCAACTTATTTGTCGATATCCTATTTCACCTAAATTCCATCTCCATAGATTCTTTTTATGGGGTTTTGCGCTGCTAACACTTGCAGGTCAAAGAATAGCTTTATTAATCGGAAATTCCAACATTCTCCGATCACCTTCATTGACTCCAAGGAACATGCACCAATACTGCGATCTAGAAAGATTTCACCATCACCAAGCCATCAACATTTTTGCGAGGCGGTTAAGAGCCTTCCCAAACCATCAACATCGAGCTAGCAACTAAGGAGGAGGAATATCGACTCTGTCGGAGCACCGCTTGACCTATGCCCCATGTGGAGAAGTTACCTTGAGGAGAAGACATAGACACCGTAGGATAGATCCTGATTAGATGTCATACAATGGTCAATCCTTGGCCACGACATCATATCCAAAGCAACACTCCAGACCAGAGCCCTGGTGCACCCGAGCCTGCAATGAAGCGAGAGAAGTCGACATGTGACCCAATCCTACTGGAGCACCCGAGCCTCACACCGACTCTGATACACGCGCGTAAAGCACATGTTATTGGTTAAATTGTAGACTAGCCACCGAATTCTTCAAAATTGCAGATAAGTCTTGCCTGGTAAAACTATAAGTACATCCTATCGGGTTTTTCTATTTGCAATTTAGTCTATTTGGACATGTTTGTAATTATAGTGTGCTTTTATTACATTGATGACCTTGTGATGATTGCTCAAAAAACTTGTGAACCATATTTCCATAATTAATAAAACTGGTGTCGTTTGAAAGCTCTCTTTGTGCTCTTTAATTTCATGTACTTGTTTCTCTATTTTGATTTATCATTCGCACCTAATTATTCAGAGAGCATATTGAGTCTATTCAACCTTAGATTATCTAAAGATTTATTGTATTGTGGTTGAATTACATTCTTTAATACACTGGTTGTTCATTAATGTATAAATTGTTTTCTCATGATACTAACCCTGATTATGTCTTGGTTTCCTCGACAGTGTATCTACATTCTTATACTTAGGATACTTTTAGCCTAAGTACAGGGGAGCCACGTTGTCTCTTTTTGTTCAACTCGAGTATCCTATTTTCATATCTTATCTCTTTACATAAGCTATTTCTCAGCTTAAGTATATGGGACCCAAGTCCTTGTATTCCACTAACTTATTCTTTTCACTCATTCATACTCCTGCTCTTCTTGATTTCAGTTCTGTACCTTTATATTTAGTATGAGATATGTATTCATATCACTTTGTGCTTTAAGGACATAGCACCGGCTAAGTATAGGGGGTGTACGTATATATTTCATATATGCTTTATCCATAGCTCATATTTTCATATATTTTAAAAATTTTCAAACTTTTTGGGCTACATGTATTGTATGTTTTAAATTTATTTTTTGTAAAAATAATTGAAAAATGATTTGAAAAATCTTACGAACCTATTTGACATGGTTTTTAAAAATATTTTACATGGTTTGTAAAAATGCGGGTTTACTTGTCTTGGAAAAATCATTTGTAAACTATTTTTACAAAACCTACATCTATGTGAAATTATCTTGAAAAATATTTTACTTGGGATTGAAAAATGAGGTTTTACTTGTTTTGAAAATCTTTGTAAAATGTTCAGAAAATCTATAATTATGTGACATGGTTTGTAACAAATCTTTGAGACAAACAATTGTTTTGTAAATAAGCCCAACTCTCTAACTTAATTAAATGAATTAAAAAATAAATATAATAAAAAAATAAATCACAAAATATTAACTATTCAGTGATGTTTCCCTGACACTTTCACTTTGCACTCAAGGCTTGTTGAGATCTTTAGAACTTGGTTTATGAGGTCCGAAGACTTAGAGTTATCCAATCTTGATCATTAGAGTCTTAGACTTAATAATCCACACTTCTCTAGTTATAAAGATTTGTGTGCTATATTGCATGCTCAGTCTTCTCCTTAAATAATATGACCAACTCTCAATTCCACGACCGCATTTATGATTGAGATGAGTTGAGGTTTCACTTGAGGAACTATGATTTGAGATTTGAGTATGGATCAAATTCTATAATATTCTAGGATGGACAAATGAATGAAGGCTTCATGAAACCTAAGTGTCAGCATCTTAGATAGTATGGGATATTATTCTCATACTAATCTCTTGATATAAACCTAAGTTATAGGGTGTGATAAAATACAATAAAATAAAAATGTTGATAAGTGTACGCCAATTCTTGGTAAAAGCAGTGGAGCTATCAAAGAAAAGAAAAAGATAAAGAGGAAAGCTCATGCATTACAAAGTCAAAATTCAACGAGCTTACACAGTGGCAAGTGCTCACATCCTTTTAAGTGTCCATTTGGACAAAATTTTTAGGCGTTTATGAGTTGATCTAGTACCTCAAAAAGGGATCCGCATCGTATAATGATACAAGTCTAGGTGTAGATGGTATCTTAGATACTCAAAAGACACACCCTGGTGCATTCACAGGTAAAAAGTACAGAATCATAATATAATGTGTGAGTTAATAAGGCACTTGAAAGAATCCTTGTTCCAATGAGAGGGAGAGAAGAAATGACAATCATATTCCCTCCATTATCTGACATGTTATCTATCCTTTTGAGTCTGACAAACTAAAGAGATGGTGGAATTAAAACAAGACTAGATTTAATACCTAGTGTTGAGGGTTGGGTCCTTAGGAGAGTTTCTTAGACTAGAACCTTTAGTTGCACTTTGATGCTACTCTTATGAATGTAGTCAACACATTAAGTCATATCTCTTATATATATATATACACATTGAGAGTCTAATGATTAGAGGAGTTGAATTCCTTTCAATTAAGATCAGGTTTAGATTCGAGTCTTAGGATCCTTAAAACTAAGTGTTCTGCATTAATCAAGCCTTGTTTCATTCTTTATTTATTAGCTCGAGGATGAGCTTAGCTTAAGTATGGGGGGGTGAAGAATCCCATTCATCTACTTTACTCATCTATGTTATCTCTCTAGCTTAAGAAAACTAATGAAATTTACTAACAATTGACATTAATTAATTTATAATGTGTTGTTAATAAATAACCCTAATTATTGTGTATTAATAACTTTATTATTGTGCATATATTTTATGTGTTTATTATTTATTAAAAAGGGAAAATTAGATTAATATTGTACATGATTATTTTTACATGAAGAAAAATAAAAATCCAAAAAAAATAAGAAAATAAAATAAAATAATTAATTTTATTACTTGAAATTACTTACCAAAAATATTTCTTTATTTAGATGACCTTTTCTCCTTTGAGTTCTACATAAAAGTTGTAGATCTACAACTATCATGTTTATCATTTCCCTAATTCATCCTCTAACTAATTATTTTTGATTTTACATTGTTTATTTCTAATCATATTATTTTTGATTGGACTATGTGGCTCACTCTTAGTGAGCCACGTAGCCACTTATTTCGTCCTCATCCGCTTTCCTTTAGAGTCGTCTGATCTTAGTTGATCAGATGCTCTAGAACATCTCATCAGCACTTGATCTCTGTCGTTTTATGCACTCCATCAGGTACCTCTCGCCCGCACAACCGCTCCCAAACTTGGGTCGTCAGGTGTCAAGATCCAATGGCTCGAGTCTTTTGTCAACTTATGATCCCCTCTTATCTTCAGACACAATCGCACCAACAACTGTTCCTTCTACCTATTTTCTTAACTCTTCTAACCTCCACCCCGACTAACTTCCACCCTTAACTCCTAGGACTAATTTCCAACGCTCTCGCCAACCTCCTGATCAATCAAAACCCTAACTTTCCTAATTAGTGGTGGTAGTTGAAATCACCACCTAGAGCGACACCACCACCTCAAAATGCCATCTCCGCCTACGACAATCGTTATTCATCCTTGTGTGCATCAGCTCTGAGGCATTCCTCCATATTTGGTGATAGATAGGGTATGAGATATTGAGCAAAGATCGAGTCTTGATCGCTGGTGTGATCCTCGTCTACTTCAATGAGTTACAGCTTCTCAGTTGTTCGAGCTATGGTCATGTAGACTCAAGTCCAACAATCGAAGACTGGAGCATCGGTTGTTCTAATTTCAAGCCCGTTCCATCATCTTCGTTAATCCTAGTTCATCATCATCTTCTTCATCCAGGTAAGAACTCTCAATTTGGTTCCTTACTTCTCTTTCACTTCTCGTAATTTTTACCACTTCATTCCACACCATCACTTTACTCCGATCATCCTTCAAGCTTTGTCAAACTCTCTACATAATCGCATACTCATCTTCTTCCCCTCTCCATCTCTCCGTAAGCGACTCCATCTAGATTGTCTAACCCCGTGCAAAGGCTTTAGAACCCATCAAGGTTAGAGCCCAACTCATCCATCAAGATCCCATTTCTCCTAAATTACATTTCCATAGATTATTTTTGTGGGGTTGTGTGCTGCTAACACTTGCAGGTAAAAGAATAGCTTGATTAGTCGGAAATTCTGAGATTCTCGTATCACCTTCATCAACTCCAAGGAACATACACTAATATTACGATCTAGAAAGATTTTCACGATCACCAAACCACCAACATCTTCGCGAGGTGGTTAAGGGTCTTCCTAAACCATCAACGAGCTAGCGATTAAGGAGGAGGAATATCAACTCCATCGGAGCACCGCTTGACCTCTGCCACATGCGGAGGAATTCTCTTTAGGAGAAGACACAAACATCGTAGGATTGAGCATGATTGGGTATCATCTAATAGTCAATCCTTGGTCATGACATCATATCCAAAGCAACACTCCAGACCAGAGCCATGGTGTAACCGAGCCTATAATAAAAAAAGAGAAGTCAACACACGACCCAATCTTGCTGGAGCACCCGAGCCTCACACCGACCCTGATACACACGCATAAAGCACGCGGTATTGGGTAAATTGTAGACTAGCCTTAGAATTCTTAAAAATTACAGATAAGTCCCACTTGGTGAAATTACAACTACATCCTACCGGGTTTCACTATTTGCAATTTAGTCCATTTAGATATTTGTAATTAAATAAAGTGTGTTTTTATTCATTTATGCCCTTACAATGATTGCTTAATAACTTGTGAACCATATTTCCATAATTAATGATATTTGTGTTGTTTGAAAGCTCTCTTTGTGCTTTTTAATTTGGTGTACATGTTTCTCTATTTTGATTTATCATTCACATCTAGTTATTCAAAGAGCATATTGAGTCTATTCAGCCTTACATTAATCTACAAGTTGATTGTATTGTGGTTGAATTGTATTCTTTAATACATCATTTATTAATTAATGTATTAATTATTTTCACAAGATATTAAATTGGCTAAACATGAGCATATTTGTGTGTTGTGCATTTGTTCTTTGTTTCGTATTTCATCATTATTCTCCATGTAATATAAGTTGCATAAAATGATTTAAAAATTGCATGCATCGCATGATGTTTTGCTTTTTTGATCTAGATAGCCTACAAATCACCTTAATAAATATTTAACTCCTTAATTGAATTAAATAATTGTGCATGTCCATGTGGTCGATCCTTAACTTGCCCATGTTGTAAAATTAAATCGAAACACTCTTCGCATAGATTTCTCTTGGTTCTGACTGATCTCTAATTGACCATATTACAACAAGCGATAATTTTAATTGTCGATTAGAGTTTCATCACTCTCTCGTGGCACATTTCCTGGTATGTATACATTAATCATGAAACGGTTCAAAAACTTGTACAAATCTTTATTGCATGATACAAATATGTTGGATCTATCGGATTTAACTATGTTATATTCCGAAAATGTTCTTGATATTTGAAACCACGCCTCTTTTACAGTTTATGTACCACACATCATGAGACTAAGATATATCACTTGACATGGATAAAGGAAAATGAGAACAACAATGTCAACCAAATGGCCAAAATTCAGGTTATTTTATAACATTTTAAAACTCAACGCTCATTGGTTGCTCTTGTAGTATGTATGTAACCTAATAATTATCAACACTTTTTTTTACTCTTTAGAAATGATGAATAATGACAAACAATATGGAAACATGGATAATCAAGAATCAAATGATCCTCTTGGAAAGGATATCACCGAAAATCAATTAGCCTACAATAGTGACAATGATGTTCCTGATGTTACAGTTGAAACGAAAAAGAGGAAAAAAGATATGAAGTTTGGAGTGAAATGGTAGACCACAGAAATGGAGATCTCAAATCCAAATGTATTAGTTGTGGTAAAATCTTTTCTATTACTAAAGGAGGCCCCACCGATATACTTGGTAGACACTTGCCCCATCAAGTTACGAACAAAGGGATAAAAGCTCTTGCAATTCGGGAAAAATGCAGCAGGAGAATCCTCCAAAATTGTTCAAAAGTTTAATCAAATGTATTTTAGAAGATTGGTAGTTGAAATGATCATAGATGCAGAATTGCCATTTCTATTGTGGAAAGGCGTAGTTTCAGAAGGCTTATGTCTTATGTATTCCCTAAATATATGCCATATTCTCGTCAAACTGTTAGGATGGATGCTATGAATGATTATGAAGAGAAAAAGAATGGCATAAAAAATAGTTCTCCACCATTATTAGTAGACTTAGCTTTACATCTGATTTATGGACATCAAATCAAAACAAGAGTGATTTGGCTTTGACAGCTCATTACATTGATGATTCTTGGAAACTTCAAATGAAGATCATCACATCTAAAGAAATGCCTCCACCTCACACAAGGGACATACTAGATGATTTTATACATAACATTTTGAAAGAATGGTCTCTTGAGACAAAGGTTATGTGTATTACATTGAACAATTGTAGTGCAAATAATATCTAGTGAGAAAATCAAATATCTTCTGTGGGAAATGGTGGTTTGATTGGTAATGGATTATTATTCCATGCTCGATGTCATGCTCATATGTTGAATTTAATTGTCGAGGATGGATTATGAAGTATCAACCATCTCTTGAAAAGATACAAGAGAGTGTCAAATTCACCACCGGTGCTTTAAAATTTTGGGCACATTGTTGATGATCGATAGTTATGCATGAAAGCAAAAGGGTTGGTTTTGGATTGTCCCACCCATTGGAATTCAACATATGAGATGTTGAAATCAGAACTTTTATTCAAAAAAACATTCATTGAATTAAAAATTTGGGAGCCTTCTTATACTGCTATGCCAAAGCCGATTGAGTGGATAAATGCAGAAGTCATTTGTGATTTGTTAGAGGTCTTTTATGATGCAACACATGCATTTTCTGGTGTCCAGTATCCCACCTCTGACAACTTTTTGTTCCACATTGCTAATGTAAATGAAACATTGATGAATGTAGAAGCTAGATATTTCCTCTTCCATCCATGTTAGATGACATGCTTTCTAAATTCTGTAATTGTTGGGGAGATTATGATGCTCTGAATTTGATGTGCATTACTTCAATCTTAGATCCACGAGGGAAAACAATTTAGTTAGAATATACTTTTGGTCTTTTGTATACAGATATGGACATAGAGTTATAACTTTGTAAAGTTTGTGATACATGTCGTGATGTTTTCAAATTTTATGAGAAGGCACATATGGATCAAAGTTTGAGGGATTCTTGTCAATATCAATTGAAGGAAAAAGAGAAGAGTTTGAAACTTAGTGAAAGAGATAAACATCGTCAATTCATTTCTTCCCTCAATAAGAATCGAGGTGCACAAGAAAATAGAATGTTGGAACTCGATATTTACTTAAAAGAAGGATATTAAAATAGAATGTTGGAACTCGATATTTACTTAAAAGAAGGATATTATGAGGATAGTGATACATTTGATATCTTGGTTTGCTAAAAGGCAAATTCTGAAAAATATCCCATTCTTTCAAAGATGGCAAAGGACATACTAGCAGTTCCAATTACTACAGTTACTTCAGAGTCAACTATTAGTACTGGAGGTCATTTTGTTTCTCATAATATGAGCTCTTCGTGTACCGCCACAAATGAAGTTTGCTTTGTTGTGTAGATTGGTTAAAATAAGATTTCAAATATGGACATATTTTGGTGGTATGTTTTATTTTCTTACAATATAACTTGTTGATATGTTCTTTCATATGTATACATCATACTTACTACTTTGATTTTTTTTATTGATAGGATGATGTTGTTGGAGAGGAAAACATAATTGAAGTAGTTTCCACAAATACTAATGATTAGTCGTTAGTATGTAATAATGTAATGTATCAATGTGTCAATTATTTTTTATTAATTCATTTACATATAGCTATAATGGTCTTTTCATAAATTGTTATTTTAATACAGATAGAGATGCAAATCTTGGAAAGGTCTCCTAGAGAATATCATTTTGGAAGAGTTCAAAAACTATAACATCACATATCAACTATTTTGAGATACTATCATTTTGATTGGATGTTGAGATGATTTAATGAATCAAATACTTTCATTTTGTTCTCATAATTTCTATTTGTGAAACTCTAATGATATTTATTTTTATTTGTATTAGTTTTACAACATTGTGAATGGTGGATGGACTATGTGGTTTATGAAATGGCAATGTGGTTTATAGAATGGCAATGTTGGGTGGACTATGTTGTAGACTTGGACATCCTACACTTTATCTATATTTTTCTAGAATTAGCAAATTAGGCTTTTTTTATTTTTTATTAGTAAATAGAATGTTACAATATATAATATAATTTAGCTAACTCAGATAGTGGCCTACTGGTAAGGAAGACAATCTATAAAGAAAAGGTTCTGGGCTCAAGCCTGAGGAACACACTTTTGTACCAAAAATACATATTTTCCTTAACGAGCCTGAATTGGCTAGCCCAGATTAGGCTCAATAAGGGGTTCAGCTTGAGCACTTATCGAGCCGAAGATGGTGAGCTGGCTCGATAATAGGCTAATCAAAATCCAAATCGATTCCACTCCATTCTTACTATTGAGATTATTATTAACTTTTGGTGTTATGTATGTATTTTCATGTCTTTGTGTACCTTTCGTGCTATTTAGCCAAGGGTTTCTCCTATATGAGAGAGCCTAGGGGTACTATAAATAACAAGTCATTGGTTTTCCCCAACATGATATCGGAGCAATGGTGCTAAACTAGGGTTCTTGTATCCCACCCTAACCCTTACCCTACACCCCCTCCCACCCCACCTCCACCCCACCCCGCGCCCCCCCAAACCCCTCCTCCTCCCTATGCGCCACCTCACCCCACCGCACACCGCATGCCCCCTAACTGCACACATCCCCCTCCCACCCCCCCCCCCCCCGCGCCCCACCCTGTCGCGTGCCCACTCCGGTGCCATCTACGCCATCTGCCTCGTGTTGCGGTCAACGCCATCTACATACACGAACATATGTATGCACTGTTCCAGCATCCGTGCGCATCTTGTGTGCGTCCTGCATACATCCTATGTGCATCCTACGTGCATCCTACGCACATCTGCGTGCATCCTACACGCATCTGCGTGCATCCTACGCGCATCTGCATGCATCTATATGTGTCGCTGCCCTTTGTGCCCATACGGCATAGCCTACAACAAAAGGAGATGAGGATGGTTTTATGAGTCCACAAACACAACAAATCCTCTATGTGTGATTGTGTAGACTCATCTATAACGGTCTACTACTCAATTTTACTCTGGATTTTAGCATTCTTTCTACCATTTCAGAGAATAAGGGTGATGTTTTTTCGTTTGATGCCTTCAAGAGCCCATCTCCCATTGTGAAGATGGATGGGACCAACTATGAGTGGTGGTCCATGCAGTTTCGCACCCAGATGCAATGCCATAATAAGGAGCACATTCTGATGGATCCAGAGCCGGGGGACAAGACTGGGGCTAATGCTTCTTGGAAGCAAGATGATGCATTTGCTCGCATTTGGCTCTCCGGGACGCTCACCACAGAGATTGCCAATGATATTGTCAATCAACCCGCGACAAAGTCTATGTGGGATATCTTATCAATCACGTATGGGCAGACGAAAAATGAGAGCAAAATTTTACAGTTACAGTTTGAAATTTTCGACCAAGCAGAATGGTCGACCTCTTCATGCACACTTCTCGCATCCTAGAGGCATGTCTGAGCATCTGCATAGCTTCATGCAGATTACTACGAGCACTGAGCAATAACAGTTGTATCGGAATGCAACTATGCCGGGAGTATTTTGTCATCTCTAGACTTTGAGTATGATGCAACACGTACTCAACTTCTTACCGGAGAGACGACACCTCCAATGGAGGAGTTTTACAAGAGACTGAGCAGAATTACTATCTCCTCTACTACTGTGGCTCAGACTAATTCTGCTATGGTAGCCTCTCATGGTAGAGGGAGTACTTCACAGTTCCGTGGTCGGGGATTACGTGGTTGAGGAGCAAGTCGTCAGCGAGGTCCATGTTCACATTGCCACCATCTCGATCATTCTGAGGAGACATGCTATCAAAAGCATGGGTATCCAGCCTCCACTAGAGTTGCTGAGCAGACTGAACCTACTTCTACACCTGCTTCGGCTCATGATTCATGATTTGATGATATTGTTTCCAGGAAATGAGAGATGATGATTACTTTGACTACTTCACCTGCAGGTTCTTCAGATGCCGCACATATTGCTAGAGCCTCTTCGAGTTTGTCAGGTATTGCTTATTCCCTTACTAGTAGCAGTAGTTCAGATTTATCATACTGGATCATGGACTCTGGAGCATCTCATCATATGTGTGGTGATCGAGCATAGTTTACTTCTTACAGGTCTATCCCTTCGGGTAGATCATTGCCAATGGGGTTCATCTACCCATTGTTGGACATGGAGAGATTGTTCTAGCTCCCTCGATGCGTCAGTAAAATGTCTTACATGCTCCAGCATTTTAGATGAATCTTTTATCTATTAGCCAGATTACAAAAGATTTACATTGTTGTGCCATATTCGATCCTTCTTCTCTTGTGTTTCAGGACGTACTTGGGCAGAATGATTGGATGTGGCCGTAAGCAGAGGGGATTTTACATACTCATCCAACCTACTTGTGCAGGGGCTGCTACTATCTCTACTGGACTTCTCTCCATGTTTCCATGGCATCTTTGCTTTGGACACCTTCCTCTACAGAAGTTGTGTCATATCCTCCCACAGATCTCTACTCATACTAGTCTAGAGTGTGAGGCGTGTTAGCTTGGGAAGCACCATCGTTCCTCTTTTCCAAGTCATCAGTCATCATAGTGGTCAGTTATTTGAGTTGGTTCACTTTGATATCTGGGGTCCTAGTCGCGTTCCTGATCATCAGGGACATCAATTTTATATGGTCGATGTAGATGATTATTCTAGATTATCGTGGGTCTTTTTGATGAAGAATAAGTTTGAAGCTGGTCATGTTATCAAAACTTTCCTTATTGAGATTAAAAACATTTTTTTCGCTGATGTGAAATTTATTCGCACTGAAAATACCTTGGAGTTTTCTACTTTCCAGTTATCGGACTTCCTCAGAATCTCAGATATATTAGTGTTGTTCATCAAACTTCATGTATTTATACTTCACTACAGAACGGTATTGATGAATGCAAACACCTTCATCTTTTAAAATTCACAAGGACTCTTTTGATTCAGAGTCGAGCTCCTCACTCTTTCTAGGGTGATGCGGTTCTTACTGCATGTTACTTGGTGAACCGCATGCTGACTACTATGCTTGGAGAAAAAGTTCCTTTCCTGATTGTGTTTCCCGAGAAGGACTTATTCTCACTTACCTCCAAAGTCTTTGGATCTGTGGCGTTTGTCCATAATTTCACTCCTGGTCGTGACAACCTCTCTGCTAGAGTTGTCAAATGTGTGTTCATTGACCATTTTCATACCCAAAAAGGGTATCAATGTTTTGATCCTATTGAAAGAAAATATTATGTGAGTGCAGATGTCACATTTTTTGAGTCTATTATGTAATTTTCTCGTACAGGTGA
This sequence comes from Ottelia alismoides, assembly GCA_037367405.1. Classification (NCBI taxonomy): domain Eukaryota; kingdom Viridiplantae; phylum Streptophyta; class Magnoliopsida; order Alismatales; family Hydrocharitaceae; genus Ottelia; species Ottelia alismoides. Next base: position 25,927 of record JAZKJV010005006.1, read on the forward strand.
CAGGTTGTCTAATGCTGACTCTGGTGAGGATATCTCCGTTCCTCCACCGTCGATATGTCCACCAATAAGTCCTCGTGATGAGTCTCAATCACGTCCACCTCCTCCAACACCTCCTCCTCCGTCTCCTCCACCTTTGTCTACCATGACTCAGTTCCTACCTCATTTTTATTTTCACAGGTCCTCTACTCTCCCCTCTGCTCTTCCACCTTCCCAGTCATCTAGCACACCCCAATTATGTAGTGAACACATTGTTTCTACTGATGGCACTGGTGTTATGCTTGATCCAAAGGATACTACATAGGAGAATCTGATAGCAGAGAACAGAGAGGTTGATGACCTCGATGTACCTATTGCCTTGAGGAAGCCCCATCACAACTATGCTAAGTACCCTCTAGATGTGCATGTTTCCTTGGACCATCTTTCAGAGGATTACAAGAAGTTTGTTATAGGCCTCTTAGCTATTATGATACCACGAACATATCAGGAGGCCATACATGATAGCAGTTGGCGACTTGCCATGGAAGAGGAGATGGCCGCTTTGCAGTCTTGTGGTACATGGAGTATTGTCCCTGCCCCTCCATGTGCATATGTGGGGTGTAAATGGATATTCATAGTGAATCAGCGAGTGGATGGCAGTGTGGATCGCTACAAGGCTAGGCTTGTTGCACATGGATTCACCCAGACTTATGGGGTGGATTATCAGGATACCTTTTCTCCAGTGGCCAGACACTCAATATTGCGCATTCTCCTACCAGTTGCTATTTTACGTGAATGGCTTCTCTATCAGCTTGATGTGAAGAATGCATTTCTATATGGAGATTTACATGAGGAAGTTTATATGCAGCAACCACCAGGGTTTACTGTTGACGGGGAGTCTCAGAAGGTGTGTAGGCTCTATAAGGCGATTTATGTCCTGAAGCAGAGTCTTAGAGCTTGGTACCAGAAGCTTTAAGAGTTGATAGGGCATCAGGAATTTGCTCGGTCCACTACAGATCACTCACTTTTTGTTCAGAGGTCACGGAGATGTACAGTTTCTATTCTTGTCTATGTTGATGATGTTATTGTCACTGATGATGATGAGCAGGGCATTTAGGCAGCCAAGGAGTTCCTAGGTTAGTAGTTTGTGACCAATGATCTTGGAAATCTCAGATACTTCCTTGGATTAGAATTCACCAGGAACCAGCATGGTCTTGTGATGACCCAAAGGAAGTTTGTTACTGATCTTCTATTAGAACAAGGTATGACAGGGTGCAAGCATGCTACTACTCCTATGAATCCATGTATGAGATTATATGATGATGATACTGAGGAGATAGATAAGAGGAGATAAAGGGAACTAGTAGGGAAGCTCCTATATGCTACCATAACCAGGATATATATATGCTTTGCTATTAGCAAGGTGAGTCAGTTCATGGAGCAGCCCAAGAAGGAGCATATGGATGTTGTTTATATGATTTTGAGATATCTGAAGTCTTTACCAAGTACTGCTATTTTATTCAGCAGAGGCATGTCTCTTGACATCACAGCAGGTGCATACGCAGATTACATAGGATGCCCTAGGGACATGAAGTCCACTTCTGGGTTTGCTATATTTGTTGGCAAATCACTCGTGTCATGAAAAAGTAAGAAGCAGACTGTAGTTGCTAGATCTAGTGCAGAGTCCGAATATAGGGCCATGGCTCAGGGATGCACAGAGATGATGCGGGTCAGGTCAGTTCTGATTGATCTTGTTGTTGATGTACCTCTTCATATGCAACTTCTATGTAATAATCAAGCATCACTATTTGTTGCAAATAACCATGCATTCCATGAGCATAAAAAACATATAGAAGTGGATTGCCTTATACAAGAGACATGATTCATAAGGGTCTCATATCTACCTCTCATGTTTCTACTGAAGATCAGACTGCAGATATATTCACCAAAGCACTTATTGAAGGCCATTTCTAAAGATATTGTTCCAAGCTAAGCATGATAAATATATATGCTCCAGCTTGAGGGGGAATGTTGAGATTATTATTAACTTTTGGTTTTATTTATGTATTTTAATTTCTTCATGTACCTTTCATACTATTTACCCAAGGACTTTTCTCCTATATAAGAGATCCAGGAGGTCCTATGAATAACAAGTCATTGGTTTTCCCCAATACTTAGCTTGTGTTTAAGAGAAGGAAAGCATAGAAAGAGATCGTATGAGAGATTTATATGTTCCTATAGGAGATGCCATCGTCGCATCGGAGGTGTGCTAAGACACATGTTACTAAGGATTCATGGACAATTGACCACGACTTGGCGAGACACGCATCGGACCTAAGGTATGTATAGATTCCATAGGTTTTCGTCTCAATAAAAACACATCCATCATGAATAAAGGTATATGACTAAGCCCCATTAATTTCTTTTGATTATATATGATGATTTTATAAAATTCATGACGAACGACATAAAAGGATAAAGCATGACCATTAGCTTTAAGTATTGCAATACTAAGAATGTATACAAATACTAAGCAAGAATGTTTGATGCTACTTACAACTTACAAGTTAACTCGGTCAGGATTTGGATGTGCTAAAAGTAGCATATACGCACCCACAATCAAGTTAATTTAAGTATTGTTCAATATTGTAATTATTTGTTGTTAAAGCGATGATTCAATTATAACCAAATAAATCATCAAACTTGGTTGAATAATGTGATGGTATGTTTACTTTTTAAATGTAGCGTAAACGTGCTATATTGAACATGTTAAAATTATCCATGTAATGATACCATTGAGTTTTTGTTTGTTTATTATTTGATTGTTTTATAATATTGCATTATAATACATCAAGTTTTGTATTAACTGATATTTCTTACAATAAGATCATTTACCAAATATTAACTCGATATTTATGAAGAGATGCTCTCTTTGAAGTAGTTACAAAGATGATAAGAGCTATGGTGTAATCTGATAAGATTTTAGCTGTCATAGGGTTTCTATGATAATCAAACAATATTTATTATGATGTCATAGAGGTTATGGTGTAATATGACAATGTAAATACATGGTAGTCCATTTTTAATATTTTACAATATTTGTATTATTTAAAAAACAAATGACTGTGATATTTGATATTTTCTACTACTTAATCAAAAAAATCATTTCTATGTATGATTCTATATTTTTAGATTTACATTTAAAAATATCAAACAAAATGATTATTTTCTTTTTCTCACAAAAGACATATGAAAACATTATTTCAAAAAATTGAAATGCATCCAATGATCTTAATCAGGGCAAAGGCGGCCTTCCCCCAAAATGTGTATTGTGCTAGGCACTTTTGGCTATCATAGATGGAGGTGATACTTATCTACACTTCATTTGAAAATTTATAGGAAAATGAGTGAAATATTTTATATGAGAAAAGTATATCATTCTGTTAGAAATAAAGCACTGACATGTCAGATATGAATTCTTATTATTCTCAAAGTCGAATAAGGTCATGTGGATAAGTACAAGAAATCCTACTAATAATTCATTACAGAATGGTGATGTTAGTATAAATCCAATTCACTAAACCATTACAAAATGGTGATATGAATACTGCGCCGTTGATTTATGCTGATTAATAAGATAGTGTTATCTTAAAGATTTTACATATTGAGAGATATTATTATTAGACAAGCAATTAATACATTATAAATCAAATATCACTAAAGACCCAAAAGTAAAAATATTTCAAATCTTGTGGAAAATTTTCAAAATTTAGGTGAAACACAAAAGGCTGATATTAATTATTTGGCCAATCGCTTGATTTGCCTTGTGTTAATCTTGCCTACTTTGACCACAACATCAAAAAGGACATTTTCAGCCATGGTGATAATAAAATACATGCTTTGTAACAAGACGAAATATGATTTTCTTGGGAGATATCTTTCGTCTTTCATCGAGAAAGAAGTTTCAAAAAAAAATCTCAATAAATACAATTATTTATGAATATGATGATCTAAAGTCACGGCGTGCACGATTTAGGTGAATTCATATCTAGGTGAGTTTAAGACCTTTCTCTTCTTCTTTTTTTGAGTTCAAGCTATTTTATATTAGTAATGATAGTATTTTCTTGTTGGCAGACAAAATGGTTAATAAGAAGACAATAAGAAGACATGCATAATCAAGTCTAAATTTTGTTCATTGAATGTTAGTTTAATTATATAAATTTTCGATCATAATTTTGTACTTTTTCGAAAATTTTTCTAATATTCATGAAGAATTTTTTATGTTTTTTAAAGAAATTCCATGGTTTTGATATTCATATAGTTTTAATGATAGGGAAGGGGTGGTCGTTCCATGATCCAAAAATGACATCAGTAGAAAATCTCTTGAAAATCATGTCATTCTTGGATGTGTTTCTACTAGTATGTTCATGACCATAACATCAAAAAGGACATTTTCAACCATGGTGATAATAAAATACATGCTTTGTAACAAGATGAAATATGATTTTCTTGGGAGCTATCTTTCGCTTTTCATCGAGAAAGAAGTTTCAAAAAAATCTCAATAAATTCAATTAGTTATGAATATGATGATCTAAAGTCACGACGTGCACGATTTAGGTGAATTCATATCTAGGTGAGTTTAAGACCTTTCTCTTCTTCTTTTTTTGAGTTTAAGCTATTTTATATTAGTAATTGATAGTATTTTCTTGTTGGAAGACAAAATAGTTAATAAGAAGACATGCATGATCAAGTCTAAATTTTGTCCATTGAATGTTAGTTTAATTATATAATTTTATCATAATTTTATACTTTTTTGGAAATTTTTCTAATATTCATGAAGAATTTATAATGTTTTTTAAGAAATTCCATGGTTTTGATATTCATATAGTTTTAATGATAGGGAAGGGGTGGTCGTTCCATGATCCAAAAATGACATCAGTAGAAAATCTTTGAAAATCATGTCATTCGTGGATTTGTTTCTACTAGTATGTTCATGACCACAACATCAAAAAGGACATATTCAGCCATGGTGATAATAAAATACATGCTTTGTAACAAGACAGAATATGATTTTCTTGGGAGCTATCTTTCATCTTTCATCGAGAAAGAAGTTTCAAAAAAAATCTCAATAGATTCAATTATTTATGAATATGATGATCTAAAGTCACGACGTGCACGATTCAGGTGAATTCGTATGTTGGTAAGTTTAAGACCTTTCTCTTCTTCTTCTTTTGAGTTTAAGCTATTTTATATTAGTAATCGATAGTATTTTCTTGTTGCAGACAAAATGGTTAATAAGAAGACATGCATAATCAAGTCTACATTTTGTTCATTGAATGTTAGTTTAATTATATAAATTTTCGATCATAATTTTATACCTTTTCGATAATTTTTCTAATATTCATAAAGATTTTTTTATGTTTTTTTAGAAATTCTATGGTTTTGATATTCATATTGTTAATGATAGGGAAGGGGTGGTCGTTCCATGATCCAAAAATGACATCAATAGAAAATCTCTTGAAAATCATGTCATTCGTGCATGTGTTTGTATTAATTAGTATGTTCAGGAATGTTTCTAATATTCATAAAGATTTTTTATGTTTTTTAGAAATATTGATAGATATTATTATTAGACAAGCAATTAATATATTATAATCAAGCATCACTAAACACCCAAAAGTAAAAATATTTAAAATCTTGTGGAAAAATTTCAAAAGTTAGATGAAACACAAAAGGCTAATATTTATTATTTTGCCAATCGCTTGATTTGCCTTGTGTTAATCTTGCCTACTTTGACAACAACATCAAAAAGGGCATTTTCAGCCATGGTGATAATAAAATACATGCTTTGTTACAAGACGAAATATGTTTTTCTTGGGAGCTATCTTTCGTCTTTCATCGAGAAAGAAGTTTCAAAAAAATCTCAATAGATTCAATTATTTATGAATATGATGATCTAAAGTCACGACGTGCACGATTTAGGTGGATTCGTATGTAGGTAAGTTTAAGACCTTTCTCTTTTTTTTGAGTTTAACATAAAAATTTTTTATGTTTTTTAGAAATTCCATGATTTTTATATTCATAAAATTTTAATAATAGGGAAGGGGTGGTCGTTCCATGATCCAAAAATGACATCATATAAAATCTCTTGAAAATCATGTCATTCATGCATGTGATTCTATTAGTATGTTCATGAATGTTTCTAATAGTCATAAAGATTTTTTTGTTTTTCAGAAATATTGAGAGATATTATTATTAGACAAGCAATTAATATATTATAAATCGAATATCACTAAACACTCAAAAGTAAAAATATTTCAAATCTTGTGGAAAAAATTCAAAAGTTAGTTGAAACACAAAAGGCTGATATTTATTATTTGGCCAATCGCTTGATTTGTCTTGTGTTAATCTTGCCTACTTTGTCCACAACATCAAAAAGGGCATTTTCAGCCATGGTGATAATAAAATACATGCTTTGTAACAAGATGAAATATGAATTTCTTGGGAGATATCTTTCGTCTTTCATCGAGAAAGAAGTTTCAAAAAAAATTATAGATTCAATTATTTATGAATATGATGATCTAAAGTCATGACGTGCACGATTTAGGTGAATTCGTATGTAGGTAAGTTTAAGACCTTTCTCTTCTTTTTTTGTTTAAGCTAATTTATATTAGTAATTGATAGTATTTTGTTGTTGGCAGACAAAATGGTTAATAAGAAGACATGCATAATCAACTCTACATTTTGTTCATTGAATGTTAGTTTAATTATATAAATTTTCGATCATAATTTTATACCTTTTCAGTAATTTTTCTAATATTCATAAAGACTTTTTTATGTTTTTTTAGAAATTCCATGGTTTTGATAGTTTTAATGATAGGGAAGGGGTAGTCGTTCCATGATCCAAAAATGACATCAATAGAAAATCTCTTGAAAATCATGTCATTCGTGCATGTGTTTGTATTAATATGTTCATGAATATTTATAATATTCATAAATATTTTTTATGTTTTTTTAGAAATATTGAGAGATATTATTATTAGACAAGAAATTAATATATTATAAATCAAATATCACTAAACACCCAAAAGTAAAAAATATTTCAAATATTGTGGAAAATTTTCAAAAGTTAGATGAAAAACAAAAGGTTGATATTTATTATTTGGCCAATCGCTTGATTTGCCTTGTGTTAATCTTGCCTACTTTGACCACAACATCAAAAAGGGCATTTTCAGCCATGGTGATAATAAAATACATGCTTTGTAACAAGACGAAATATGATTTTCTTGGGAGCTATCTTTCGTCTTTCATCGAGAAAGAAGTTTCAAAAAAATCTCAATAATTCAATTATTTATGAATATGATGATCTAAAGTCACGACGTGCACGATTTAGGTGAATTCGTATGTAGGTAAGTTTAAGACCTTTCTCTTCTTCTTTTTTTGAGTTAAGGTATTTTATATTAGTAATTGATAGTATTTTCTTGTTGGCGGACAAAATGGTTAATAAGAAGACATGCATAATCAAGTCTACGTTTTGTTCATTGATTATTAGTTTAATTATATAAATTTCCGGTCATAATTTTGTACCTTTTCTGTAATTTTTCTAATATTCATAAAGATTTTTTATGTTTTTTTAGAAATTCCATGGTTTTGATATTCATATAGTTTTAATGATAGGGAAGGGGTGGTCATTCCATGATCCAAAAATGACATCAATAGAAAATCTCTTGTAAATCATGTCATTCATGCATGTGTTTCTATTAGTATGTTAATTAATATTTAACACTGGCATGCTACAAAACACCGTATAAGATATCCCTTTTCCACGATATGGGAGTAAATCCCACAAAATAAAATTATCCGAATTGAAACATTAAATTACGGGGTCTATTCAATACATCTATTTAAGTGGATCCCACAACGATCCGACATGGATCGTATAAGCGGATTACCCGTCTCTTTACTCATCGACCTCAACGCATTATTTATTTGAATATTACGTATCCAACGAACATAACGGCCCAGGCTATGTAGGACGAATCTGTCAAGATACAAGGTGTTGTAATCCTTACAATTTTTTTGCGACTTCAATTCTGAAATCCAACTTTATAGATTGAATATTATATTAATGCTCTACATATTCTTCAAATTTCACTCAAATCCAAGGCTATTTGCTATTTGCTATTTCATCTTAATGGATAAAGGTGGATTCTTTTTAAAATGGAATTTAAGTTGCTTAGATGTTGACAGAATGTTAGACCATTGAAATAAAATAGCAAATAACCTCAGATTTGAGCGAAATTTGGAGGATATGTAGAGCATTAATCTAAGATTCAATCGATAAGGCTGGATTTTGAAATCGAAATCGAAAAAAAAAATAGTAAGGATTACATCACCTCTTATGTAACTCTTGTTACAACGGAGGATCCCCAAGATATGACCACCAGATGAAGTTGCAGATGGCATACACACGCCAAAATGCTTAGGTTGGGGGTCAAAGTTTCCTCCGCCTCAGGGATGCAACGGTGTTCACAACCTCTTTCTTAACTAATAATAACAATAACAATGCTCAAATATAGCTATTTCTAGTTCCATGTTCCCCTTCTCGCACTTTATTCTTCCCCATAGGAAGGATCTCAACCAAAAGAAACGATCGAGGACCTCCCACGTCCTTCCTCGCACCGATCATTACCGGGGTCGTCGAACATCAGACAGTGTGAAGGTGCTGAGACACCCCCTACGTCTATTCGAGGGGGTGGGAGGATCCACGAGCCAAGATGAACAACCTTCTCACGGTATTCACATCCTAAATATATATGAACTATGCGTTAATTATTCCTGGATTGATCTGGTCGCGGAGAAGTCGATAGCGATATCCTAAACATATATAGTATTTCAGATGGTTTCCAGCGTGTTTATGTATGTTATCATATATAAAGGTTCAGATCTAAGTTATTGAAATACTATCAGACTCAAATCTATTTAACAGTAGTTGTCCTTTTTAAAGAGTATTTGACAGTAGCTCTGGCTATATTTTATTAACTGCATCACTGCCTATAAATTGTTTCTGCTTGATTTTTTTAATTACTGGGAATATATGGAACAAGAAACCATTCAGACAGTATAATTAGGAAAAAGAAATACATTTTAATGTATTAAGGTGCTTGTGCAGACTAAACAAATACTGCTTCTAGTGTTCATTGAAGAATTTTGTAAAACCCAAACTCTGAAAATATTGGCTGTGCTGATTATGTTGGATTGTTGTTTATTGCAGCACTCTTTTGAGATAGCAAAAATCAACCCCCCGGGAGATCAGGAGAATAGAGACTCTTCGGTACGTCCGTCTACTGACTTGGGGATGGGCACGTTCTTCCAACAGGTCAGTATCTGAAAAATAGGTACTGCTACAATCAGTAGTATCATCAGGTAGTTAGTCTCAGTAATTCCCATAACCTGACCTTATTGCTAATGCTGATTTTGCCATTTCATAGGCATCATGCTGATGGCTATGAAATTGATGATGGTAGAATTTTAAACTGGTTTGCTTACATTTCTAATCATTAGGTCCTAAACATCGAAGCCCAAATCGACAAGATGGTTAAGCAGCTCCAAAAGCTTCAGGTACCTCGCAATGTCTATATATTTTTGGTTCCTTACCTTGTTTTGCATAAGAGATTTATAGTTCTGACCATTTAATCTGTAACTATACAGAGTTCAAATGAGGCTTCGCGACACACGACAAAGGCTTCAGAGATGAAAGGTGCATTTTTTTTCTAATTAATGAAAGATCTTGAAATGGGTTAGTTTTATTAAATTGCTACATCACCATGGCTATTGATATTCCTTTTCTTTTTAGCCCAGCTATCAAATTGCAAATGGAGAGTGATATTGATGAAGTAGGAAGAATTGCTCTGAAGGCAAAAAAGTGTGTCGAGGAGCTTGACAGAGATGTAAAGCCTCCTTCCTTATATGGGGATTAATAGGCTTGTAAATATTGTATTTTGTACGATTTTATTTCATCTCGTGAACAGGTAAAAGATAGAGAAAAAACTCGCATTTTAGTTACTTTTCTCCGTTGTTATTGATAGCATCTCACATCAAAAGAAGATTACAGAGAAGTTGAGATTTATGACAGTTCTATCACTTTTTACAGAAAAATATTTAGAACTTCCTATAGTTGACAATCAAAAACACTTTTTAAGCTTGTAGAATCTAGCCAACAGGCAGAAACCAGGATGTGAAATGGGGACAGGCGTGGATCGATCTCGTCATGCAATGACAATGTAAGGATGCTAAATGAAGGGTGCGAGCGTCTCTGCTCAGATATCTTAACCACAGACCGATATTACCATACGTTGTTACTACATGATTAAGATGTGGTTTTCCAATGCAGGGCTCTGAAGAAGAAGTTAAAAGACAGATTAGGTGACTTCCAGGTACTCCATTAAACATATGCATAACATTATTTATACAATTTTGTTTGTTTGTGATTAAAAGATGTTGATTTGTTTCCAACTACATGCAGACACTGAAAAAGGAGATACATGATGAGTATCGTGAAACAGTACAAAGAAGGTTCTTTACAGGTTACATTATTCGAAGTGAATTTCTCCTTGAAGAACACAATTTGTCATAAGGAACTTAAGTTAATTGAATTGCTATCTATTGCTTTGAGACAAAGATTTTTTTTGTGGAAGATCATTTCGTAGTAGGGAAAAATCACGGTCATGGATAGAGGAGATGTTATATTTCTCAAAAGATGAGTTTTGCAATGAAGTTACATGGAGAATAGTTGGCATATAACCAACTTTAAGTCCAGGATCTTGTCACCTCTATATCTACTCATGGGGATAGTTGGCACAAAACCACAAAATCTGCCTAGTTAATCTTAACAGTCTTTTTTAACGAATTCTGAACTTGTCTTATTGTTTCTGTCGTGCCTCTTCTTTATCCAGTATTTTTTTTAGAGAACGGTGGGATAGACCTCCTCTAGAGTTCTATCCAAAAAATTGTATAAATTAAAAAATTAAAAAAATTACATCCGCCACGACTCAAAGAGGGCATTGGCGTGTCCCAAAACATTCTCAACATAAAACCTCCTTCCCTTAAAAATGGCATCGTTTCTAGCCAACCACAATGTCTTTATCCCTTAAAAATTACATTCTTTATCCAGTATTACTATATACTATGTCTTTACTTGTTGCAGAAAGTACAAATTTTCTGTCTTTTCTTCATCCTTTGTTTCATTTGAGATGTCCTTATCCTTTTGTTTGCCTTCTCTGAAGAATTCACCAGCCTTTGCACCTTAGATGCATCATTACAAGTCGCCTATTCATTACCTTCTTCGAGAAAGGGTTCAACTTGATGTCATCCAGGGAGATTTCATTAAGGCCTGCAGAAAAAACAAGCACAAAGAGACGATGATTACGTGGAAACCCTCCACAACATGATGGAAAACCCACGGTGGGGAATAGTCCTTGTTGCTTAGAGCAACTAAGGGCTTCTTTTTTTTCTTATATCTTGAAAGCAAGGTGGGGTGAGTTATATATATATATATATATATATATATATATATAGGGAAATTATCCAATGAGCCCTATGCTCATTTTTTATGAGATGAGCCCACTCATTTTTTACCATTATTACCTATCATTTTGAGCTTAATAGTTATTTTCTTACAAATGTTACATCATATTCTTACTATTAGTAACTATTTTCAGAAAAAAATACATTAAATTCCTCAAGAATGATTGTATTATTATTCGTATTACTAGTGTCATTTTTATTCTTACTAATGATCATTTCCTGTGAATTTAAGGTTTTATTTATATGAAAATAGTTACTAATAGTAAGAATAAGATATGCCAACTGTAAATAAATAAACATTGAACTCAAAATGATAGAAAATATTGGTAAAATATGAGTGGGCTCATCTCATCTCAAATGGGCACAGTGCCCATTGGATAAGTCCCCTATATATATATATATATATATATATATATATATATATATATATATATATATAGGGAAAAGGGAGCCTACACCCATGTGTAGGTAACTTACCTACACCCAACTCTTTTTCCCTCAAATTTTTTTATTTTTTTGAATTAATTCCTTGGGGAATTTAGATCACAATATATCACCATATCGTCATTCAAATTTCAACTTATTTTGAGACTTCTAACTTATCCATCATGACAGTCAAATTTTAACGGTCTGAGATTTGCTGAAATCGGCCCCTTCCGATGGAGCTGTTGAGAATGTCTGTTTTACATGAAATTTGAAACACATATTCCATTTAATATTCTAAGTAAATCCCCTAAAGATCCATTTCAAAAAAAATCAAAAAAATTAAGAAACAAGAGATGGGTGTAGGTAAGTTACCTACACATGGGTGTAGGCTCCCCAATCCCATATATATATATATATATATATATATAGGAGAAACTTCAAATGAGGCGGGGTCTCACCATATATATGGTGAGCCACCCTCAATTTAGGCATCTTTCTAATATATTTTACAATTCTTGTTTCATACATATAATAATAAATATTAACACAACATGTATAGTGAAATAAAATTATGAAAATATTATTATAATGGATGGAAATATTGATTTGAATTTAGATGCTATATTTTACAAAATTCATTTTTTTACAATGTGCAGTTTATATTTTACAAAACTGTTACAGATTTTTTACTAAATTCGCAGTGGCTTTTACAATTTCAGAAAAGCTCCCACCTCATTTGAAAGGTCCCCTATATATATATATATATATAGAGAGAGAGAGAGAGAGGGAGCTGGGAGCCTACACCCAGGGGTGTATATAACTACCTACACCCGGCCTTCTTTTTCATGATTTTTGAGATTTTTTGAATGAAACCATAGGGGGGATTTTCTTAATATATTGAGAGGAATATGTGTTTCAACTACCTACACCCGGCCTTCCTTTTCTCATATATATATATATATAGCTTCCAAAGGTAAGTGGATCCTCACCTATGATCCATTTACCCATTAAACAAACAACTCAACACCCCCTCTCAAGTTGGACATAAAGATTGTATATGCCCAACTTGCCCACATCTTCACTGTTGTTATTTGCCTCGATTTCCTGACCACTTTCAAGATTAGAGTCTGAATCACAAAAGATAGTAGTCAGACTTGGACCCTGTAAAGTTTGAACGTGGTTGGGTTTGATCTCTCTTTCCATAGTTTGCATCATATTTTCTGCTAATAATTCCTTCTGTAAGCTTTTTCACTCCAATGAGGAGAACGAGATTTCCATCCTTATTTTGCATCAGTCTAGCTCGAATTACATCATAGAATCCTCACATGCATCAATGAGAACATCCTAAGCATTTCCCTCACCATAACTTCCATTCTCCCCCTGAAGGGAAATGCTCAGGAAAGTATGATTCATGACCAACAAAGGTGACATCTTTGGTAACATGCATTTTTTTCATTTTTAGGATGCAAACATTTATAACCTTTCTGAGTAGGCGAGTACAACAACAACAAAGCCTTTTCCCACAATTAAGTAGGGTCGACTACATGGATTCTTCGCCTCCATTTAGATCTGTCTTGGGTCAATCTCGGGCTTATATCCAAAAAACTAAGATCCCTTCGTATAGTCTCTTTCCAACACTTCTTGGGTCGTCCTCACCCACTCTTAGCCGGTTCAACATCCCAACACTCGCATCTCCTCACTGGTGCATCAGCTGACCTTCTTTGCAAATGGCCAAGCCATCTTAAGCGGTTTTCTCGCATCTTATCCTCGATCGGAGCTACACCAACTTTCTTTCTGATTGCATCGTTCTGAATCCGATCTTTACGTATGTGTCCACACATCCACCTTAGCATTTTCATTTCTGTTGCAGCCATTCTCTGCACATGTCTATGGTTCACAGGCCAACATTCAAATCCATAGAGCATAGCAGGTCTCACGGCTACTTTGTAAAACGTTCCTTTAATTTTTAAAGGAATTTTCTTATCATAGAGAACAATAGAGGCTCCTCTCCACTTTAGCCGGCCTGCATTTATTCTATTAGCAATATCTCCATCAATTTCCCCATCATGTTGCAAAATAGATCCCAGATATCTAAAAGAATCTCTCTTCCGAATGTTATCACCACCAATCTTCACCTCGATTCCTTCACCATTACTTCCATCAAAGGTGCACTCCATATATTATGTCTTAGCCCTACTTACACGAAATTCTTTAGTCTCCAATGCATGTCTCCAGACCTCAAGCTTCTCATTCACTCCATCTCTAGTCTTGTCAATCAACACAATATCATCATAAAATAACATACATCTGATTGCACGTGCATCGAGTTTCTTTCTTCGCATCGGGTGTAGAATTGTGAAAATCACAAACACAACCAAAAATCCTCGGAGGAAGTACAAACAACTTACTCTCTGGTTGAATAATAGAAAAGGGAATATTCGCGTTCAATCATTTTGAGGGCATCATGTTTAGAAGGAAGGCACTGGTGAGAGCAAGCTTTCCCCAAAACCTCTTGAGGAGGTTTCTTTGAAATAAAAGCGCTTTGCTAACTTCAAGAAGATGATTGTTCTTTATTTTACTACACCGTTTTATTGTGGAGTATAGCTACAAGAGGTTTCGTGAACAGTTCCTTTAGTACTAACCAATCTTGTTGTTCCTTAGACAATTATTTCCACGCATTATCAGACCTGAAACATTGGAGCACCTTTTCGTATTGTGTCTCAATCAAGGTTCGAAAAAACGAAAGGCGGAACGAGGCGTTTTCCCTGGAAGCGAGGCAAGGCGTAGCCTCGAGTCAGTCGAGGCATAAGCCTCAGTTTTGTATAGAAAAATAATTATAAAATATATAATAAATATATTTATTTGTGAAATAATATAATTTGACAAATATATAGTATATAACAATGTAATATATGATGATATTATGAAGATAAGAACATGAAAAAAGATATGTCAATGACTCAATGCCATAAACCTTTCTAAATTTCTACCCAATCAAAAGGAAATCATTTGTTATAACTATCACTAAAAATTTATCTAAAATGGATTGGTTATAGTTGTCATTATAAATATCCAAGTTGTTGATATGAATCATATGATTTGAATCCTAACTATATGTTCGACTATACCCAGATGAAGAACGGTTTGATGCCCTCCCTGGGCAGTGCCCCCGTCCCAAATTTTTTTCTTATATGAGTATTCGAATTCGTATACACATTTCTATATGTTTAAGGATGTAATAGTAAGAGTTCACTAAAATAATTTGGCATGTTAATGGTAAATATGAATATGAAAGAGGTCAAATTTAAGCATATGAATCTAAAGGAGGTCAAATTTAAGCATTCGTCTTGCATAAATTAATAGTTAGACATAATTAATAGTAAATATGAAGCAGTTTGCTGAAATAGTTACACATAATTAATAGTAAATATGGAGTTATGGGTATGAAAGAAACATCAGATTTAGGCATTTAACTTGTATAATCATTATCCTAAACAAGTATATATTTATAAGCTTCTCAAACCACCATGTAAACTATTAAAATCATAAAAAAATCTTCAAAAAAATAAAAACGCCTTAGAAAACGCCTCGAGGCTACGCCTCAGCCACTCGAAGCGCACGCCTCACTGGACAAGGCCGAGGCGCATGCCTCGAGGCTAAAAAGGCCCGCCTCGCCTCGAGGCGTGCCTTTTTATACCATGGTCTCAATAAGACAAAAAAACTTTTTTACAGTGCAGACAACATCTTCACGATCACGACGTAAATAAACAAATGTATTTTTAGAATAATCAATAAAGGTAATGAAGCACTTGTATCCATTAAGAGTAGGAAAATTAGAGGGCCCCAAACATCGGAGTGGATTAACTCAAAAAGTTTAGTTGTCTTACTTTTGAAAATAGAGTAAGTTGCATGAGTGTGTTTTGCCTTCAAACAAGCATGACAAACTAAGTCCACAACACTCATATCTTTGATCATAACGGAAACAACTCTTTAAGTCAGCCAAATGGAAGGTGACCAAGGCACTTGTGCCGCTGTATGAGCAGACTCTAACAATATTTTTTGTTTCTTATTCCTTGAATCGCAGTTGTTAATGCAACAACCACTTTAATTAGTAGATATAAATCTTCGAACTCTAAGCCAATTCACATTCTCCTTCCAGTCACTGAGTCTTGCAACATACAATGATCTGAGGAAAAAACAAGTTCGCAGTTCAAATCTCTTATTATTTTTCTAACATAAAGAAGAATTAGATGTATGTCCAGTACATGAAGTGTATTGTGAATAACAAACTTGTTAAAAAGGGACACACATCCTTTCCCTGCTACTATAACATGAGATCCATTAGCCAAAGCTACATAGTCCTTTCCAGAGGCTAATTTATACGTGCTAAAATGTTTTGAATTGCCTCGCATATGGTCAGTGGCACCACTATTAATTATCTATTTTTTTCTCATCGGTATGCAATCATGGCCACTCTTCTGATCGGCAATGGCGAGAACACTATTGGTAGTGCAAGATCAGTCAAAGTCTCCATCTTGAGTGTTTTATCATACACATATAAGTATAACGTTCGTTAATTTGATTATGAATAGTTTGACTATCTATATCAAGATTTCCTCAAATATCCATTTTATCCTCCAGTTAGTTCTTTGATTTGTATTTGAGGAGGCAACGCCTTTATCACATCAACATGGGAAACTTTCCTTTCAATGACCTTAAGTTTTCGTGAATCTAACTTCTCCATGATTTTCTTGTTAGGTATTAAATAAGGGAAGTTGTCATAATCCTTCTCAAGATAAAGATCTCCAACCTTTCCCTTCAACTCCTTAAGCATATGAGCAACATTAGCTTTTGTTTGTCTCTCAGACATCGAACATCTTGCTCGCACCTTCAATTTGAATTTCCACTAACATAATACGAACAATCCTCTCTTCCTACAATTTACAAAACACTTGTAAAATACAGGCCAAAAAACAGCCAAACAAGCAACACTCAAGGGAAAATGTTCAAACACACATTGCTTCACCCAAGCAACATGAAACCAAGGATTCAAATATAGTGATATATCACCATTATATCGATGATATATCGGCATCAGATATTGACCGATATCGATACTATTATGTATGTTTTTTTCCTGGATATCGGTGGATATATCGCCGATATATCAGGATATCGATCAAAACTTGAAATTTTGAATGTAACTTTCTCATGTATCGACTATCATTGATATCGATTTTCTATTTCTCTATATCGAGATGTTATTGAATATAACTTCTTCTTGGCTTTAAATAAGTCTTTTTTAAGGTGATTTTCATCATTTTAAATGTATTTTGAGGTGGATGTCTTAGGGGATTTATATATTTCATGCTCTATTACTTGTTCCTGAATTTTTCTAGTATCATGCTATGATTTCTAGTATTTATTAAGATCTTAGGGATGTGATTTTTAGAGTTTTCAATTTATTCATTACTATTCTAGATTCTTTTATTTCTCTTACACAATCCAAAAAATTGGCAAGGCTTCCATATTCGGGTGTATATTGAATTCCAGGATATCACCTAATATCTCACGAGATATCGGCAATTCATCTCATATCTATCATTACAGAATTTCCCAGATATCGATTGATACCATTGATATGTGGCTAATATTGCTCAATGTTAGTAATGTACTCTACGGTTCATAATAATTATTCTTGAAACCCTGTTGGGGCACTTATGTATTTTCCCCTTTTGAGCTCTCTAGGTTTTGTTCTATATAAGGACCCCTAGACCTCCAGGATAAGATGAGCTATTCCATTCTTTCATTGTTCTCCACATGGTATCAAAGCGGTGGTCCTAGACCGGTGCTCTAACCTAATTCCCACCCACCACCGTCAGCCTCCTCCCGCATCTCCAGCAGCAGTCCGACACCCCACTCCTTCCTTCCCGTGCCTGCAGCGGCGGTCCAGACCGCCCCTCCCTCCCGTGCTCTCCCTCCTGCGCCCAGACGGTGGTGCTCTCCCTCCAGCGGTGATGCTCTGAGCCTCTAGGTAATGCCTGCCCCCGTGTCTCCCTGCCTCTCACGCTCTCCCTGCCTCCAGCGATGCTCCGTGCCTCCGCAGGTGCTCCAGGTACTTCGGCGACACCTCTCGACGCTTCGCGCCCCAGTCAGTGCCCTCTGGCGCGTCTTCTTGTGGCTTCTGCGGCTCTGTTCTAGGCTTCAGGAGTCTCTGTGTCTCCAGCCGAAGTTGTTTGCGCCTCTGCCTCACGCTACAGGCCCTAGGGCACTGCTCCCTATTTCGCGTGTCCATTCTCTTACAACCGACCTCTTCAACAATGCAACACTAAACCTTCATGATACTTGGTTGATCAAGACGACAAGAACTATCTAGGTCACTTTTTCTTGACTTGCGCGGCCACCATGGCTTCTGTTGAGCCCAAGCCACTGTACCCAACTTCTTCTATAATGGTTCAAGGCACGACTATTAAGCTGAAGGGCTCCGAGAACTATGTACTATGGTCTCGATCATTCAAGGTGTTTATTGGTGGTCAACGAAAGAACTATGTCCTCAATAAAGATCTGCCTAAAGAGACGGATGAGGACTATGATACTTGGTATGTGGACAACTGCCAGGTGATCACGTGGATGACCAACAGTGTCGATCCAAATATCGCTTTGAATCTTCTCTACAAAGAGACGACAAAGGCAATGTGGGAGAGCCTTGAGAATACTTACTCCCAGAAGACAACCAAGTCCAGACTTTCTGATATCTACACATGGATTTGGTCTGCAAATCAAGGAGATACATCCTTGATTGAATACTACCGACTCCTTACCAGTCTGTTTGAGGAGCTTCTTATCTTCCAGCATGCTTGCTACGATAAACAGATAAGAGAACGCGCAGAGTGGCAAGTGTATCGGTTCTTATCAGGATTACATCCACGATATAAGCTGGTGAAGGATCAATTTCTGACTGCCGCAGCCCTACCCACTCTTGAACCATCTTTGGTCGACTACAGGAACTTGAGTCTCCTTCACCCCCTCTGTTTGCTGAGACTATTGCACATGTTGCTAGGGGACGATCTAGCTACCAAGGGGGATGCGGATGTGAATTTGGCCGTAGTCGTGGCCGTGAGTTCGGACAAGGACGATGCGGACGTGGACGTGATCCAACTACTGCTCGCTATCCAGCGTGTACACATTGTGGATGCCTGAATCATCCTTCAGAATGTTGATGGGCAAAGTTAGGCATGCCTCCTAATGCCAACAGTGCCTATGAGACATCCTCCTATGATGGCACCTATGATATTGCAGATGCCTCTCATATTCAGCCTTTTGGTGAAATCAGACTTCCTTTACTGCATCTGCGTATGCTCGACTTCAACAAATGCTGCAGAACTCTGCCAGTGACATTGCTGCTTATGTTCCTACTGCTAGTCTTGCCACTACATTAGGTACAATTGCCAGCTCTGCATCTACATCTACTCCTGCATGGATTATTGACTTGGTTGCCTCGACTCATCTGACAGGAGAAGGTAGTCTTCTCACTACCTTACGCCCGCCTTCCATTGTGAAGAATGTTCGTATTGCAAATGGAGCTCATTCACTTATTACTATCGTGGGCACTATGAAGTTTTTCTCCAAACTTCGACTTACTGGAGTTCACTGCGCTCCTGACTTTCCTCTTAGTCTATTATATGTCCACAAGCTGTGCACAGAGCTTAACTGTCGAGTTATATTTGATAAGTTTTGCTATTATTTCCAGGACATCCGAACGAGATAGATTTTTTGTTGGGGGGACATGAGAAGAACGATCTCTATTATCTTGATATCCCTTCTGACTCTGGTTTTGCTAGTGCCTTCTCATTCTCTGCTCTTCTCGGGCATCTTCGTCTCAGTCATCCATCTGCCAAAGCTCTCTCTTTAATGTTTTCTGAATACTCTAGGCTCAAGCCTTTTGAGTGCAAGGCATGACAGTTCGGGAAATATCATCGAGAGGCGTTCCCTGCTCGTACTGAGTCTCGCCATGAAGTTCCATTTTCTTTAGTTCATTGTGATATTTGGGGACCTTGTCTGGTCCATACTCTGAGTGGACATAAGTATTTTTCTCATTTGTGTTGTTGATTACAGTAGGTCGTCTTGGGTCTATCTTTTGAAAGAGCGTTCAGGGATTTATAAAATTGTCAAAAACTTCATTTATTATGTCGAGAATATTTTCTCCGCTGGTATATAAATTCTCCGGTCTGATAATGCCTTGGAATTCACTCAACATGACCTAACAAATTTCTTTGCTTCCCAAGGTACCCTACATCAAACCTCCTGCCCATATACATCCCAACAAAACGGGATAGCAGAGAGAAAAGTAAGACATCTCCTAAACGTACATGCTCCCTTCTTACTCAGATCAAAATTCCAAAGACCAATTGGGGTGATGCCATTCTAACCGTTGTTCATCTTATCAACAGAATTCTGTCTACCAATCTAAATGGATCAACCCCCTTCTCTTTACTTTACCCAAATGAGTCAGCATTTCCTCTTCCCTTGCGAATCTTTGGATGTGTGTGCTTTGTTCATAATTTTCACACCACAGACAAACTTTCCCTTCGTGCAATAAAATGTGTCTTCCTTGGTTATTCTCGCACTCAAAAAGGGTACAAGTGTTATGATCCAACTGGACATCGCTACTATATTTCTGCAAATGTAGCCTTTTTTTAGCAGACCAGTTTCTTCAATCAATTTGTTACAGATATCCCTCGGGATCTCCCACCTCCACCCATTGTCTATAAGCGCAGACAAATATCTTTACCACAAGATGTTCCTTTTACCTATTTCTTTATTGCAGGATGATGTGCCTTCTACAAATGTCCCCTCCACTGTTGTCCCGGATGCTCCTCAAGAGCTTCCAATTGCTCTACGTATAACTAAGAGGCAATGTACTTCTCATCCCATGTCTCATTTTATTTCCACTGCTGGTTTATCTTCCATTGACATACAATATGACTATTTCTATTCTGAGAGACCACCATAGTGCTTTGCAGGATTCAGGATGGCACTTGTCTGGAAAATTTGGTTAGCTAGAAATGGTGTAATTTTCTCTTCGCATCGGTTTTACCGCGGAAGTGTTATCTCTTACTTCAGGACCATAGTCGAGTCTTGGCTTCTGTAAGTACCTCTTTTCCTGCATTTTAATAAATTGGGACGGACACCATAGCGTGTTACTCCCTCTTTGACTCAAAAAAAAAGGCCATGGATGAAGAGATGGATGCTCTTATTTCCAAAGAGACATGGGATCTAGTGCAGTGTCCAAAGGGGACTAGACCAGTGGCGTACAAATGGGTCTTCACAACCAAGCAGTCACCAGATGGGCCCATTGACATATTGAAAGCTCGCCTTGTGGCTAAGGGCTTTACACAGACATATGGAGTGGATTACTTTGAGATATTCTCCTCTGTTGCACGATTAAGGTCAATATGGACTATACTTTCAGTGGCAGCTAATAAGGCATGGCATATCTTTCAGTTAGATGTGAAGAATGCGTTCATATATGGCGATCTCGATGAGGAAGTGTACATGATGCAACCTCCGGGTTATGAAGTCGAGGGGGAATGTGTATGTTGACTTCGCAAGGCCATATATGGCATGTTGGTGGAAAAGAGTCATATGTTTATTCCATAGAACCCTAGGCTCTCTTATATAGAGAGGACCCATTGGTAAATTATATAAGAGGTTACCAAGAAAATAAAAATAGCATAAGCGATACACCGGCTACATAATTATCTCTACACTCCCCCTCAAGATAGAGCATAGATATCAAGCATGCTCAGCTTGGAAGAACATTTCTAGAAGGTCCTCTGAGCAATGGCTTGGTGAAGATATCGGCAGTATCCTCCCCTGAACTAACATGTGAAGTAGAAATAAGGCCCTTCTAGATCATATCTCTAGTGTAGTGGCAGTCTACCTCAATATGTTTTGTTCTTTCATGAAAGGCAGGATTATTGGCAATGAACAAAGCATCTTGATTATCACACTGTAGTTGCATGGGTAGAGGTACATCTATATGCAAGTCTTCTAGTACAGCTCAAACCCACATCATCTTCGTGCTTACTTGTGCAATGGCCCTATATTCAGATTCAGCACTAGATCTAGCCACAACAGTTTGTTTCTTGCTTTTCCAAGAAACCAGAGAGCTGCCCACAAAAACTACATAGCCCGAAGCAGACTTTCGATCCTTAAGGCATCCTACATAGTCCGCATCCGCACATGCCGAAATAAATAAATCCGTGTCCTTTCTAAACAGCAATCCTGTGCCTGGAGACGACTTTAGATACCTTAATATCACATATATGGCATCCATATGTATCTGTCTTGGTTGTTCCATGAACTGGCTCACTCGACTTACTACAAAGGCAATATCAGGTCGAGTTATAGTGATGTAAAGAAGCTTACCCACCATTTCTCTATACATTCTCCTATCAACCTCCTCAGTATCGTTATCATATAATTTTATGCTTGGATCCATAGGAGTACTCGAGGGTCTACATCCAACCATGCCCGTTTCAACAAGCAAATCTGTAATATATTTCCTTTGGGTCATCACAAGACTATGTGCATTCCTGGCAAACTCCATCCCTAGAAAGTATCGTAGAGTACTAAGATCCTTC
Source organism: Ottelia alismoides (assembly GCA_037367405.1). NCBI lineage: Eukaryota > Viridiplantae > Streptophyta > Magnoliopsida > Alismatales > Hydrocharitaceae > Ottelia > Ottelia alismoides. Next base: position 48,561 of record JAZKJV010005006.1, read on the forward strand.
GTAACAAACTGACGGCCCAAAAATGTTTTTGCCATCTCTATCCCCTGAGCATCATCTCCTGTAACCAGAATATCATCAACATATACCATGATGACAATAATACCTCTAGGAGTCTTCTGGATGAATAACGAGTGATCTGCATTTGATCTCTTGAATCCTTGTTGTTCAATTAGATGGGAAAGCTTCTGAAACCACACCCTTGGGCTCTGTTTAAGGCCATATATCGCCTTGTGAAGTCTGCATACCATATGATTCTCCCCCTCAGCAGCAAACCTCGATGGCTGCTGCATTAGGCTTCTTCTTGCATATCGCTATACAAGAATGCATTCTTAACATCGAGTTGAAATAGGGGCCAGTCATGTACCATAGCAACAGACAGAAGAATACGAAGAGTGGAATGACGAGCAACTGGAGAGAAGGTATCCATATAATCCATGCCATATGTCTGAGTGAAGCCTCGCGCCACTAGCCTTGCCTTGTAACGGTCAAGACTAACATCTGCGTGGTACTTTACTGTGAATACCCATTTGCATCTAATAACAGATGCGCATGAGGGAGCGGGAACCAGGCTCCATGTACCCCGTGTATGTAAGGCAACCATTTCCTCTTCCATAGCAGAACGCCAGCAGCCACTCTTCAATGCATCCTGATAAGTCCGTGGTATCTCCACGGAAGACAAAGCCACAGCAAACCTCTGAAAGTCCCCTGTGAGACGGTGAAAGGAAACCTGGGAAGAAAGGGGATATGATGCGCAAGTACGTTTCTGCTTCCGAATAGCAATAGGGACATCAAGATCATCATCCACTGTACTCGTCGGGTCACATTCCTCCTGCAAAGATGAATCCTGCACATGCACTCTATCCGACCCATCATTAGTAATAACATCTGAACATACCTGAGGCGTGCTGGATGATTGTCGTGCAGCATGAGTAGGACCTGACCAACGTGTATAATGATGAGGTAATGGCAGAACAGCTGGTTTTGGTGGTGGTGGGGGGGGGTGGTGATGGGGATGATGTTGGCGTCACAACCAGGGAAGGAATGGATGGAGGTGGACTCAGAATAGGAGGAGGAGGAACATATACGTCGTCATTAGATGTGGATGAGGCCAACCTGTCACCTGCAGGTGAGAAGTACATAACAGACTCAAAAAATGTAACGTCGGCACTCACAAAGTATTTCCTGTTTACGGGATCATAACAACGGTATCCCTTTTGAGTCCAAGAGTAACCCACGAAGACACGCTTGACAGCTCTAGGTGAGAGTTTGTCAAGTCCAGGAGACAATTGGTGCAACAGCACCAAAGGCACGAGGAGTGAGAGAGAATAATTCCTTGTCTGGAAAAATAACAGAAAAATGAATTTTCTCACCAAGTACCGAGGAAGGCATACGATTCACAAGATAACATGTTGTAAGAACTGCATCTCCCCAAAAAGAAATAAGCGCACAACTCTGGATAAGCAGGGTTCGAGTAATATCAAGAAGATGACGATGTTTTCTCTCTGCAACTCCATTTTGTTGAGATGTGTAAGCACATGTGGTTTGATGAATAATACCTTTTGACGAAAAGAAATGTGAGAGAGAGTGAGTACAAAATTCCAAAGCATTGTCCGTACGAACATATTTGACAAGAGAAGAAAAAACACTTTGCACTTCAATTATAGGATTTTTAATAACATCCCCTACTTCAGATTTGTTCTTTAATAGAAATACCCACGGCAAATGAGAGAAATCATCAACTACTACAAGATAAAACCTGTGTCCCTGGTGATCAGGAACACGACTCGGATCCCAAATATTGACATGAAATAATTCAAACGGAGAGCTACTGCTCCGACACTGACGACTAGGGAAGCTAGCCCGATGGTGCTTTCCCAACTGACAGGTTTCACACTGAAATGAAGAACTTGGAGGAATCCTAGGCAAGAGATGATGCATCTTCTGAAGCGGGAGGTGACCAAAGCGTAGATGCCAAGTATACGGAGAGATTGATCCGGCTGAATAAGAGGAGACGCCAGCATAGGAATTCCAGACCAGACGATAGAGACCATCCTGCTCAGAGCCACAACCAATCACCCTGCCCGTTAATATGTCCTGAAATATAAGAGAAGATGGGTCAAAATAGCGCGATAGTGCAAATCCTTTGTAATCTGACTAATAGACAGTATGTTCATTGAAAAATCAGGGGCATGTAGAACATTCTGTAAATGCATGGAAAGTGACAAGGTAATCTCCCCCGGTCCAATAATGGGGGAATGGGTCCCATCGGCTATTACCACTGACCGTTCTAGTAGAATCTCCCTGTATGACTTGAGTTTATCTCTGTCGCGGCAAAGATGATGTTGCGTCGGAGTCCATAATCCAATCTGAGACATTTGAATTATGACACGATGTAAAAGAAGAAGCACTACCTGAGGTGCTAGCAGAGGCAGAAGTACTGGAAGATGTTGAAGCAGCAATATCTAAAGAACCTCCTGGAGAATCTGTAGATGCGGGAGGCATAATACCGCGCAATCTCACCACGAGCTCCTCGAAACTGTGATCTGAAGTGGAGGCCGACGGGGATGCAACATGCTCAGCTACTCACGCCGATGCTGGAAACCATGCTTAGAATAGCATGTATCCTCAGAGTGACCTGTGCGATGGCAAAAAGTACATGGCTGGCGAAAAGGACCACCTCGACCACGAGGTCCACGGCCACGGAATGAAGACTGGCCACCTCTCCCTCGGGATGCAGCCATCGCCGAAGGTGGTGGAGTAGAAGTACTGGAAGAGACAGAGATGCGGCTAAGCCTCCGGTAGACTTCCTCCATAGGAGGAATGGTAGCATCGGCAAGTATCTGTGATCGGGCAGCATCATATTCAGGATAAAGATCCGTAAGCAGTACCCCCACCATGGTAGCATTCCTAGAAGTCTTCTGCTACTCGGGGGTGGCCTTGAGAGGTATAGTACTATAGAGTTTCTCAAACATCCTCAGTAGGGATGTATACAAGGAATGTAGTGGTCGTCCGTTCTGCCTCATGGTGAATATGTCATGCTGGAGATGTAACATCTTCGTCTCATTTCGCACCTGCAAATAAGTGACCGCCAGTATGTCCTACATCGCCTTAGCAGTGGGCTGATGGAGAACATCATTGGTAATGTCCATCAACAACGTGCCTGAGAGCCAGGCCTTGGCATATGAATCATCAGCCTCCCATGAGGCATAGATCTCGGTCTTCGTTGCCGGTTCTTCCTCGGTAAGAATGTGCTTCTTACCGTTCGACTTCATGAGGCTCATGAACTGCATCGCCCAGAGTTCATAGTTCATCCCATCCATCTTGACTATTGGCGCGGGACCTTTGAACGCGTCTATGGAGGGCATATCGACTTTATTTTCTGACATGTCATCGGAGACGAAGAACTAGGATTCATAGACCAAAAGACAAGTGTCTACATATACTGTATAGGATTTGAGAGCATATGTAGACTTTACGCTCTCATATCCATGGAAGGAGAACTCGGCAGAAGAGTAGTCGTCGGCGGTGGAGAGGGGCCCGGCGTGTAGAGGTACGGTGGTGAAGGGACCCGACGGTGAAGGGGGGGGTCGGCGGAGGGGGTTTGGCGACGCGGTGAGAGAAGGAGGCAGTGGGAGGATGCAGCGGTGCCGAGAAGGGGTGGAAGGAGGCGGCAGTACTGAGAAGGGGAGGGGGCGGCGGTAGAAAGAGTTAGGGTTTTAGGGTTTTAGCTCTGATACCATGTTGGTGGAAAAGAGTAGAACCCTAGGCTCTCTTATATAGGGAGGACCCATGGGTAATTACATAAGAGGTTACCAAGAAAATAAAAATAGCATAAACGATACACTGACTACATAATTATCTCTACATGGCCTAAAGAAGAGCCCAAGGGCATGGTTCGACAGACTTACTGCGGTGCGGAGATCATCACTCTTGGATTCCATAAAACAACCTCTGACTATTTCTTGTTTGTCAGATGACAAACAACTGGTACTGCTATACTTGCAGTTTACGTGGATGATATGGTTGTCGCAGGTGATGATAATAAAAGAGATATTAGAGACCAAGGCCTTCCTCCAGAAGGTGTTTGTTACCAAAGACCTTGGTCCACTACACTATTTCTTGGGCATAGAAGTACTACGCACTACACAGGGCCTTCATCTCTCACAGAGGAAATACTGGCAGGACATTCTTACTGAAGCCGAATTACTTAAATGCAAACCCTCTGGTATTCCTGTGGATCCAAAGAAACACTTCACATCCATTGATCATGTCTTCGAAGATGTTTTTTATGGGAAAGAGGGTGAGCTCCCGGAGCGGGAATCACCGCAAGTGATATATATTAATGAAAATTAAAAGAAATACAAAAATTACAGTAAAGGAGCCTGGTTGGCAAACTTCTTTATCTTATTGTCACCAGACCATATATTTCTTATGCGGTAAGCAGAGCTAGCCGACACATGGAGCAACCTTGTTACAGTCACTGGCAGGATGTTCTTCAGATTCTACCATATTTGAAGGAATCACCAGGGCGTAGACTCTTCTATGGGGAAAATAAGTACATCAATGTTATTGCATATACCGATGCTGATTATGCAAGTTCGCCAGAGGATCGGCGTTCCACCACAGAATATGCTATGATGGTTGGAGGAAACCTTGTTACTTGGAGAAGCAAGAAGCAGACTGTTGTATCCAGATCCAATGCAGAAGCAGAATACATGGCGATGGCTCAAGCTACTTGTGAGATCACATGGTTATTAACTTTTCTGCAAGAACTCGGTATTGTTGTCACTACTCCTATTCCACTATATTGTGACAACAAATATGCTACATGCATTGCTATGAATCATGTGTTCCACGAGCGAACCAAGCATATAAAGGTTGACTGCCATTTTGTTCATGATACTGTCAGGAGTGGAAGGATTACTACTCCTCACATCAATACAGATCTTCAGCTTGCAGATGTATTCACAAAGGTCTTACCTAAGAAGCGACTTTCCTGGATTGTTTCCAAGTTGGACATGACTGATAAATATGGTCCAACTTGACGAGGAGTGTTAGTAATGTACTCTACGATTCATAATTATTATTCGTGTAACCCTATTGGGGACGCTTATGTATATTTTCTCCTTTTGAGCTCTTTAGGGTTTCGTCCTATATAAGGACCCCTAGACCTCCAGAATAAGACGAGCTATTTCATTCTTTCGTTGTTCTCCACACTCAATATTACCCATTTTAATTTTTGATTTATTTGTTTGGGATTTTAATTTTTTATCTACTCCCGACATTAAAAATACGTTATGAACCTCGTTTCGAACGAGGGGCTTTATCCCTTTTTGGCGATGAAAATGAAACAACTCTAGAGCTGATTAAGAATATATGCATACATATATGTTATTGTGCTCATTAGCTTGTTCGCATAATGCCCGATATAGCTCGACTTTTTGTTTACATATAATATGCAATGTGATGTAAAGTAATGGGCTAAAATATGCCTCATTGATGCCACTTATTATTTGAATTTCATTGTTTCCTTTCTAATTTCTCTCAACAGACAATAGTTAGCATTGATAACGATGATATGTAAGATATAATGTGTATTGGTATGCTAAATATGCCTCATTCTTGCATATAAATATGCATTTGTATGTTATTATGATTTTAAAAATCATGATGGTCTTAATTTGCGAAAAAATTACTTTTTCGTGCCATTTTCAAGTTAACACATTCGCAACTATATATATCGCATCCCAATAGATAATAGTCAGGGCTTCCACCCCCAATACGCGTTAGAGGTCGAAGGGCCGCTACTAGTCCTTGATTGCCCCACACACTTTAGATGGGTCCCATTGAAATGAAAAACGGAGCTCCTTCTAGCTCCCTCCCTCCTCAATTGGAACCGATACCCGTGGTTGATTGTTCTGTTGATGAAAGAGTCCCCTATCTTCACCCTCAGTCTGAGTTCATACTTCTTAGTCAACTATTAACCAATTTTGTGGAGCTCTTTGTCTCTATGCTTGATTCTTGATGAAGCATTTCATTCTGAAAAACCTGTCGATCCTATACCATACCTCATCCATGACCGGACATGGCAAATCTCGATTATAGAAGACAACTATATATTTGTGATAGAGGAATTCTAGAATGACTAGAGTAGGAATGAAAAGAGCAAGATGCTTTGGGAATTGAGATTCGACTATTCAGATAGCCTTGCGGATTTCCCTGGCTCTGTAGTTGACTTATATCCGGAGCCCATCGAGAGTGCAGTTTAGGGCGTCGAGATCTTTCATCAAGTTATTGAGACTTCAAGACTTCAAGAGACGTCTTTCTGGCCTGTGCCTCCCCCCCCCACCCACCCACCCACCCACCGTTCCCGAAGGTCTTGTTCGGTGAGTCGGTACCCCCGAGTCCATTCTTAAATGAAGCAGATGACTTTCCTGCGTATAATTATTTTCACTGATATGGTCGATATATCCTCGATATATCCCTTTTCGAACTGGCCGATACGATATCATTATCGATATTTCGAACCTTGCACGGAACAGACCTTTGAACATTGCGGAAGACCCTCCTCACTAGAAAATAAAATCCCCACGAGTAACCCCTTGACATGCACAACAACAACCCTTGACCAATGGGCCTTGAGATTTCACACTTCAATGGTCGGCGTGGCTCCAATGTGCAGATGACGTCACCAACCAGCGGCTGGTGGAAACAGAACACCACAACCACAACAGGGCAGGAGCAGGGCATATAAACAGCCCACACAAGGGCTGGAACACGGGCACAACAACCGCAACCCCACGATGGGCGTAAACAGGCAGCAAGTACTCACAAGTGACGAACGATCAGCACACCAAATGCTCTACTGCCATATAGAAAAAAAAACAAGTACACAAGAGACGATTTTACGTGGAAACCCTCCACAACATGAGGGGAATGCTATAGTGAGCTTCTTTTTTCTTTCTTATATTTTGAAACTAAGTTCGGGTGAGTTACATATATAGCTTTCAAAGGAAAGTAAATTGATTATCAACCATGATCCATTTACTCATTAAACAAGCAACTCAACAAGGCCATAGATTAACGTTTACTGGAAGTGTCTGTATGAGGTGATAATGAATGTAGAGCAACAAGGAAAGATCTTCATCCTCAATATCTTGAGTTCATGATCTTCAAATCCATAATAATAGACATAATTGTCAATCTGGATTCGATTGTCATACTTTTGTCTATCCTCAATGTGAAAAGATATCACTTCAGGTGAAAATTAGTAATCGTGTTCGTCGTGTAAAGACCAATTTTTTTCCACAGGGTTGCTGTTGTGTTTTATGTAGCATCTTGAAGAACCTTATGTGATAGGCATAAGTGTATTGATGCGAGTGCCTTCTCAATCATGTCCATCTGTTTCGGTCATTTCGGTCTGTTTTTGAACTAGACCCCCCAAATTTCGGTCGACATCGGCCATTTCAGTCGGATTTCGGTCACCCACCGAAACCGAAATTCGACCGAAATTCGGTCGAATTTCACCGAAATTTTAGGCCATGCTTCCAATCCCCCTGTTGTAGTATCAAGCATTTTCATGATGTTGCAAAGGTCATTCGATATCCCTTGTTAGACAAGGATTGAGTGCTTGATCCGTTATAAATCGAAGTTGATGTTTTGGTCGAAATTTCTTAATCTCGAATTTCATTCATCATCTTTGTGGATTCTCTAACAATGGCTCCGGTAAATAAATTTGTCAACGAAGTAATTGACACAAAGAACAAATCAAAGAAGCAATAATCATGAGAGGGAGATTTTTTAGAACCCTTCCAAAATAGAGGAGAAAAATCACATGCAGGGATAGTGAGTTTTACACTGAAGTTAGCTGTATTAGCCTAGAGGAGGCATTTTCCCAAAATGCTAACGGGAACACCAACTAGAATATGTCGAAACTAGGAAGACGTGACATCCATTAATTTACACCCTCATTGCTCTTCGGGCATGCCGAGTAATAAGTTTCCAACTTCGTTTTGATTTATCGGGAGATACTCCGATAATTGGTTTGTAAGGTTCATTTAAGTTTCTATTAATCAGAGCGGGTGTATGTTATTATTGAGTTATATTTATTTGCTCTCTTTAAGCTAAATTAAACATTTTAGTACAGATATATCATGATTATCTCCTTCCATAAGTGTAGAACAGGTACCTAGTAGCCTGTAAAAACATGTGGTTCAACTCCAGAAGAACGCCCTAGATTTGAACCTAGAAAAATATCGGATTTAGATATATAAACTTGTGACTTGTGAAATAACTTTTTATTATATTATAAGTAGTTTACAACATGGCCATTTTGATCCTCTTTAATATGTTTTCCTTCTTCTGAACAGTAACTGGGACGCAACCTGATGAAGAGGTGAGCCTCTTCAACAGTCAACAACACATCAAATTCTTGAATTCAAATTTTCATTGAAGGTCTCACCAACCATGTGCATATCAAATTACTGTAGACAGTAGAGAAATTGATAGAGACAGGGGATGGCGAACAAATATTTGCCAAAGCAATCCAGGGGCAAGGAAGGGGACAGGTTTGTCTTTGTACCAATACTGGTTTCATGTATAAAATACTAATAACCAGAAGAGTTATAACCAATTTTTTTCTCATTTTGTTTTGAGGAATTCAGATTGTGGACACATTAGCTGAGATGCAAGAGCGACGTGAAACCGTCCTGGAGATTGAAAGGAAGCTTCAAGACTTACAACAGGTAAAAACGACACAACTTATTATTAAGTTAAATTAAAACCTTTGATAGACGTGGATGCGGTGGCAAAGTTTTGAGTATGGATCAAACCTCAAAGTATGTTATCGAGTTCGCGTCAACTTCAACCAGTAAAATCTATGCCATTTTAATCTAGAAAAGGTGTTGCGGTCGAACTTGATTTCAAATTCAAGATTTACTGAATATATCTCAGAAAATTGCAGATGTTCTTGGACTTGTCGATACTGGTTGATGCGCAAGGCGATATGCTCAATGACATCGAAGCTCAGGTTTAGGAGATCTCCAAAAAACTAAGACACTGTTCTTGTGCAGACAGTGAGCAACTCCGATGCTTGTTTTCTTGCAGGTTTCCAAAGCAGTGGATCATGTACAATCAGCGACTGTGGCACTTCAGGCCGCGAGGAAGACACAAAGTAACTCTAGGAAATACATGTTCCTGGCGACGCTCCTCTTCACTATCGTGGTCATTCTTGTACTCATTCCTACGTTGAAGGGGCTATGGAAGCCAGCTGCATAAGATGCACTTGGTCCTGACATCACGGTTGTTGCCGCGAGATCAACTCTTCATGTTCAATACTAACTGCGCACAACACACATATGTATCATGTATATGCTCGTGTTGTACAAAGTTCACTTGCAGGTGTTAACATTCAGAGAACATTTCTGATACTGTTTTGAACGTAATGGAATATACTTGTGTTGAGTTGTAATAGGGAGGTAGGAAGTTCATGTACAGAGGACGGGAAAGACATGCATGTTGTTCGCAAAATGATGGAATACACAAGGCACTGATCTCCCTACCGATGCTCCATATTGAGATGCCTTGAACCCTAATCATCTGACTCAGTTTGACGAACCGTTGGGATCCATCTGAGTTCAGGATCCGTTTTCTATGGAGTAGTATATAAACTTCTTTACTTATGGACGAGTTGACAAGTCACGTTCAGGATGAGATACATCGGTGTATGTTATTTGCTGATGATATTGTGTTGATTGATGAGACTAGAAATGGAGTAAATGAGAAGCTTGAAGTCTGGAGACATGCATTGGAGACTAAAGGATTTCGTATAAGTAGGGCAAAGATTGAATATATGGAGTGCACCTTTGATGGAATCAATGGTGAAGGAATCGAGGTAAAGATTGTTGACGATAACATTCAGAAGAGAGATTCTTTTAGATACATGTGATCTATTTTGCAACATGATGGGAAAATTGATGGAGATGTAACTAATAGAATAAATGCAGGATGGCTGAAGTGGAGAGGAGCCTTTGTTCTCTGTGATAAGAAAATTCCTTTAAAAATCAAAGGAAAGTTTTTCAAAACAATCAGGAGACTTGCTATGCTCTATGTATCTGAATGTTGGCATGTGAACCATAGACATGTGCAGAGAATGGTTGTCGAAGAAATAAAAATGCTAAGGTGGATGTGTGGACACACGTAAAGATCAGATTCAGAATGATTCAATCAGAAAGAAAGTTGATGTAGCTTCGATTGAGGATAAGATGCGAGAAAAGCGCTTAAGATGGTTTAATCATTTGCAAAGGTCAGTTGATGCACCAGTTAGGAGATGCGAGTTTTGGGATGTTGAGAAGGCTAAGAGAGGGTGAAGACGTGATGCAAACAAAATTTTGCACGACGATGAAAAATTATTTTGATGGTGGAGTTTTCAGTGGAGAAGAAATTGGAGGGGTTGAGAGGAGAAAACTCGCCGGAGAATGAGGGATCTTGGAGAAGAGAATCGTGGAGATCGCGTGAGGAAGGAGAGAGACGAGAGAGATAAAGAGATAAAATCTCAATTTTGATTCAACTTCAACTTGAACTGTTTTTTTACAATAGGCTACCATCCCCTTTATATAAGAGGGGAGGAATTACAAAATTAGAAATAAATTCGAATTCAAAGAAAATCCTAATCTATCGTAATCGACTCTAATCGATTCTAATTGACTCTTAACTAATTTTATCTACCAAAAAAGTTAAGATTACAATCTCAATTTATTTAAATAAAATATGCAATTAATAGAAAATAAATAATTATGGATGGAAATTCCTAAATTGAAAAATCTCTAAATCAGCCCTTGCTTCAATTTGATTTGCCCTGCCAATTTGAGAAATATCGCATCAATTCTCCCCTGCTTGAAAATTCGTTTCCTGACGAATTGCTTGATCTTCAATTATAGTTGGAATTAATTGATCGAAGCTTGATCCGTTGATTTGCCCCCATTAGTTTGTTGCCTCCTTTTCCACCCTCAATATTTCTTTTGTAATTTCTATGAGGGGAGGGTTTGACTTGCAATTTGCATGCCCCTTCAGTCGAACAGAAACTATAATGTAAGATCTCCAATTTGCCCTTTTGATGAAAATTTTTGGGAGGAGAGTATTACTTGTAAATTTACCAAAACAACTCATCACCCCTTGTTTCAAGGGATCCGATGGGAGAGAGATCCCTAACTTTTGTTAGGGTTCGGATCCTTCCATTTCGAAGTTGGCGTCGACGTTGCTGTAGGATGCTATGATACCGTGGATGGCACCGGTATCGGCATTGATGAGGACTACCACTGAAGCGTGTGAGGAAACATTGACGGCAATGACTACCTCGGAGGAAGCATTGCAGGTGGCGGAGGAGATGCACGCAAGCCATGTGCGAGCCGTGGATACCACCGCAGCAATCTCGAGGGTGGCAGAGGTGAGAGGGTCTCCGGTGGCAGCGGCAACCTGGAAAGGAAAGTCTCGGGAGGCGTCGACGGTGGGAAGGAGGGCGGCATGGCTTCATGCTGCTGTGAATTTGACGGCACCGCTCGAGTTAGCCTCGTCTTCTGGGAGGTTGACAGGGCTCACAACGACGAATCGACGTCGCTGTTGGGAATGAGGTGCAAGGATGGCGCTCGAGAAGGGGTTAGGGATGAAACGAATGTGAATATATTCGTATCCGATCCTCTATCGTATTCGTTTTATACATATTTTGACATTTGTATTCGTATCCGTTTTAAAATGGATGCGGATATGGATATCACTTTGACATTCGCTAATATTCGCATTCGTATTCGTATATTCATTTTTGCAGTGAGAAAAGAGTAATCTATTATTCAAGGGAACCCTAGGCTCTCTTATATAGGGAGAGACCTCAAGGGTAAAATACAAAGTAGTCCAGAGAAAAATATAAATGATGAACGGGTACATCGCATATAATAATATCTATCTCTACACTCCCCCTCAAGGTGGAGCATAGATATCTATCATGCTCGGCTTGGAAGAGCATCTCTGGAAAGGTCCTCTGAGCAACGGCTTGGTGAGTACGTCAGCAGTCTGATCCCCTGAACTCACGTGATCTGTAGATATCAATCCTCTCTGGATCAAGTCTCAAGTGTAGTGGCAGTCAACTTCAATGTGCTTTGTTCTCTCATGAAAAGCCGGATTGTTGGCAATAAATAAGGATGCCTGATTATCACACTGAAGCTGCATGGGTAGAGGTACGGCTACATGTAGATCTTCCGGTACATATCGAACCCACATCATTTCCGTGCTTGCTTGCACCATGGCCCTATATTCGGATTCAGCACTGGACCTTGCCACAACAGTTTGTTTCTTGCTCTTCCAAGAAATCAGAGAGCTCCCAACAAAGACTGCAAATCCTGAGGTTGATTTTCGATCCTTAGGGCATCCTGCATAGTCGGCATCTGCACATGCTGAGATAGACAAATCTGTTCCCTTTCGAAACAGCAATCCTGAACCTGGAGAAGACTTCAGATACCTCAGTATCATGTATATGGCATCCATATGAGCTTGTCTTTGCTGCTCCATAAATTGACTCACCCTGCTCACTGCAAAGGCAATATCGGGACGAGTTATGGTAATATAAAGGAGCTTACCCACCATTTCTCTATATCTCCTCTTGTCCACTTCAGCAGTGTCATCATCATACAGCTTCATGCTTGGATCCATAGGAATACTTGATGGTTTGCATCTAGCCATGCCTGTTTCAGTCAAGAAATCCGTAATGTATTTCCTTTGGGTCATTACTAGACCCTGTGCATTCCTAGCAAATTCCAACCCCAGAAAGTATCTTAGGGTTCCAAGATCATTCGTGACGAACTGACGGCCTAGGAATGCCTTCGCCCTTTCTATGACCTGAATATCATCTCTTGTAACCAGAATATCATCAACATAGACCATGATAACAATCGTACATGCCGATGACTTCTGAACAAACAACGAGTGGTCTGCATTCGACCTCTTGAATCCCTGTCGTTCTATCAGATTGGAAAGCTTCTGGAATCACGCTCTTGGACTATGTTTGAGGCCATAAATTGCCTTGTGAAGTCTACACACCATATGCTTATCCCCCTCAGCAGTAAACCCTAGTGGCTGCTGCATGTAGACTTCCTCCCGCAAATCACCATACAAGAAGGCATTCTTGACGTCCAGTTGAGATATACTCCAGTCACGTACCACAACAACTGATAAGAGAATGCGAAGAGTGGAATGACGAGCCACTGGAGAAAATGTATACATATAGTCCACGTCACAGGTTTGTGTAAAACCTTGTGCGACCAGTCGTGCATTGTACCGATCTAGACTGCCATCAGCGTGGTATTTAACTGTGAATACCCACTTACAGCTCACAATAGATGCATCAGAAGGAGGAACAACCAAGGTCCATATGCCACGAGACTGTAGTGCACGCATCTCATCTTCCATAGCCTTTCTCCCACAATCAATCTTCATAGCATCCTGGTAGGTCCGTGGTATGTCCACGGAAGATAGGGCTGCAGCAAATCTCTGAAAGTCGCCTGTGAGGTGATGAAAAGACACCTGTGAAGCAAAGGGATAAGATGTACACGTCCGCTTCTGCTTCCGGATAGCAATAGGAAGATCAAGATCATCTTCTGCTGTACTGGATGGTGCAGTCTCCTCGTGCAATGAAGAATCCTGCACATGTACCATATCTGACCCGTCAGTAGTAATGCCGTCTGAACATACCTGAGGCATGATGGATATCTGACGTGTAGCCTGAGCAGGACCTGACCGACGCGTATAGAATTTTGGTAAAGGTGGAATAGGAGGTCGTGGAGGTGGTGGAGGTGGAGCTGGTGGTGAAGATGACGTAGAGTCAGGGACAGGAGTGGACTCAGGTGGACTCCAAGTAGGTGGTGGAGGGACATAGACATCATCGTTGGTAGTGGATGGTACCAGTTTGTCACCTGCAGGGGAAAAATACATAACAGTCTCAAAGAACGTGACATCAGCACTGACAAAGTATTTCTTTTTTATGGGATCATAACACCGATAACCCTTCTGAGTCTGAGAATAACCGACAAAGACACACTTGACAGCTCTAGGAGAGAGTTTGTCAAGTCCAGGAGTCAGAAGATGAACAAATGCCAAAGTACCAAAGACACGAGGAGTAAGTGAGAATAATTCCTTGTCAGGTAAAACAATAGAGAGAGGAATTTTCTCACCAAGAACAGAAGATGGCATACGATTGACCAGGTAGCAAGCGGTAAGTACAGCATCCCCCCAGAAAGAAATAGGAGCACAACTCTGAATCAGTAGGGTACGAGTAATGTCAAGAAGGTGGCGATGCTTTCTTTCTGCCACACCATTCTGCTGAGACGTGTAAGCACAAGTGGTTTGATGAATAATACCCTTTGACGAAAGAACCTGAGACAGGGACCGTGTGCAGAATTCTAGGGCATTATCTGTACAAACATATTTGACAGTAGAAGAAAACACATTTTGCACTTCATTAATCAAATTCTTAATCACATCACCTGCTTCAGATTTATTCTTTAAAAGAAAGACCCAAGAAACACGAGAAAAATCATCCACTACCACTAGATAGAATATGTGTCCCTGATGATCGGGTACACGACTTGGACCCCATATATCTATGTGAAACAACTCGAACAGGGAGCTATTGCTCCGACTCTGACGACTAGGAAAGCTCGATCGATGATGCTTTCCTAACCGACACGCTTCACAGCGAAAGGAAGAACTGGGAGAGATCTGAGGCAAAGATGTTGCATTTTTTGGAGCGGGAGATGACCAAAACAGAGATGCCAGATGTACGGAGAAAGTGGTCCGGCAGAATGAGAAGAGACGCCAGCATAAGAATTCCGGACCAGCCGATATAGACCATTCTGCTCAGAACCACAGCCAATCACCCTGCCCGTTAGTATGTCCTGAAAAATAAGAGAAGACGGGTCAAATATAGCACGACAATGCAAATCCTTCGTAATCTGACTAATAGACAACAAATTAATCAAGAACTGAGGAACATGTAAGACATTTGCTAGATGCATAGTAGAAGATAAGAAGACCTCCCCCTGTCCAACGAGGGGAGAATGAGTACCGTCTGCAATCTGTACTGAGCGGCCATGGGGAATGTCCCTGTAGGACTCAAGTCTCTCTCTATCACGGCAGAGATGATGTGTGGCACCAGAATCTATGATCCAATCAGAGATATCATGTGAAGATATAAATGCAGTAGCACTACTTGAGGTACTAGCAGCAACAGAGGAACTGGCAGATGCTGTAGCGGCAACATCTGAAGGTCCACCAGAAGAATCACCAGATGATTGTGGCATAATATCACGTAGACGTGCCACAAGTTCCTCAAAATGATTGTCTGCAGTAGATGTCAAGTGGGACTGAGAATGCTCTGCTACACGCTTAGAGTAGCATGTCTCCTCCGAGTGGCTTGTGTGGTGACAATACGAACATGTCCGAAAGCGACCACCCCTACCCTAGGGTCCACGTCCACGACCACGGCCAGAAGAGTGACCACCTCTCCCACGCGACACTGCCATCGCTGATGGGGGTGGAGTAGATGAGCTGTAAGGAACTGATATGCGACTGAGTCTCCTGTAAACATCCTCCATCGGAGGAATAACTGCATCAGCCAAAATCTGAGAGCGGGCAGCCTCATACTCAGGATCTAGGGCCGTAAGTAGAACACCCACCATGGTGGCATTCCTGAATGTCTTCTGCTGTTCAGGAGTCGCTGTGAGGGGAATGGTGTTGTACAACTTCTCAAACATCCCTCTCAAAGATGTGTACAAGGAGTGAAGAGGTCAGCCATTCTGCTTCATCGTGAATATATCATGCTGAAGTTGTAACATCTTGGTCTCATTTCGCACCTGAGAATATGTAGCAGCCAGAATATCCCACATCGCCTTGGCAGTGGGTTGATGGAGGACATCATTGGCTATCTCCATCGACAGTGTTCCTGACAACCAGACCTTTGCATGCGAGTCGTCAGCCTCCCACGAGGCATATATCCCTGTCTTCTCTGCTGGCTCATCCTCGGTAAGAATGTGCTTCTTACCGTTCGACTTCATGAGACTCATGAACTGCATCGCCCAGAGCTCATAGTTCGACCCGTCCATCTTGACTATTGGCGTGGGACCTTTGAACGCGCATGTGGAGGGCATATCAACCTTTGATTCTGATATATGCCGCCGGAGAAGAACTAGGGTATGTAGACGAAGTGATATATGTCTACACAAACTTCATAGGATTCGAGTGCGTATGTAGACTTTACGCACCCAAATCCATATATCTGGAGGAGGAGACGGCTACGATCAAGATAGCAAGAATCCGGCTAGGGCACGCCGGAGGATGTAGACGAGGCGGCGGGCTAGGGCGTTAAGGCGGCACTTGGAGCGGACCCCGGGGGGTCGGACGGCGCTGGGATGGACCCGAGGGGGGTCCGGCGGCAACAGGAGGGACCCGGGGGGGTCCTGTGGTGACGGGAGGGACCCGGGGTGGGTCGGCGGCGACGAGGGGGACCCGGGAGGGGTCGGGTGGCGGCGAGAGAGATTCGGGGTGG
This sequence comes from Ottelia alismoides, assembly GCA_037367405.1. Classification (NCBI taxonomy): domain Eukaryota; kingdom Viridiplantae; phylum Streptophyta; class Magnoliopsida; order Alismatales; family Hydrocharitaceae; genus Ottelia; species Ottelia alismoides. The sequence continues at coordinate 65,149 of JAZKJV010005006.1, forward strand.
GTCCGACGGCGACGGGAGGCGGAAGAAGAGATGGGGGGGCGGCGGCATTGGAAGAAGAGATGGGGGGGCGGTGGGTGGGGAAGCCCTAGGGCTCTGATACCATGTTGTGAGAAAAGAGTAATCTATTATTCAAGGGAACCCTAGGCTCTCTTATATAGGGAGAGACCTCAAGGGTAAAATACAAAGTAGTCCAGAGAAAAATATAAATGACGAACGGGTACATAGCATATAATAATATCTATCTCTACAGTTTTCATATATAAGTATAGTGATAAATATATTTATAGGTATCCGTAACAATACTTTATGATTGATTCACAATTGTTTATATAAGTGTTTTGAAATTACTACATATGTTATATCTATTTTATGTATAAACCATCATAAACATGTATATTTTAGTTAATCAACTAAATATTTTTGTTATTATTCATATCCGATTCGTATTCATTTTACATTCGTATTCGTTTTTAAGGATATGGTAAAATTTCTCACATCCGTCAATATTCGTATCTGCATTTGTATTCGTATTTTAAAATGGATAAGGATATGATTATACCTATATTCGTATCTGTATCCAACCATTTTCATCCCTAGAAGGGGTCGTACGGTCGGCGGGGGTGCTTCGACCAAGGGTTGGAGTGTTGAAGCCGTCCGTGGCGGTGGTGGTGTCGCAGGAGCCTCCTCGACAGTAGCCTCGACCACGAAAAATTTGATGCTTTCATAATCTTCATCTTCACTTTCATCAAAAATCGATCATGTATCTTCATGATTTTGTTGTACAATAATTGCGGTAATAAAATCCTCTTCCGAACTGAAAATACCTTCGTTTTCCGGACCAAAATCGGATTGAATAACAGGTCTAGCGTTCTGATTTTTGTTGTTGACGGACGAATTTTCATCGATTATCGTGCCCAACCATGCTTGCACCTTGAAACTTGATAGGAGGCGATGCTTGAGCTTTTGTTGACGTGAACGTGTATGCGAGCCATGAGATAAGCAGCTTAGATCGGACTTTATCTTCCAATATGCGATAGGATCGTCGAATCATAAGAACGATTCAACTGCCATGCTCTGATACCAAATGATGCAAACAGAATTTTGCACGGTGATGAAAAATTATTTTGATCGCGGAATTTTCTGTGGAGAAGAAATTGGAGGGGTTGAGAGGAGAAAACTCGTCAGAGAACGATGGATCTTGGAGAAGATAATTGCGGAGATCATATGAGGAAGGAGAGAGACGAGAGAGATAAAGAGATAAAATCTCAATTTTGATTCAACTTCAACTTGAACTGTTTTTTTACAATAGACTACCATCCCCTTTATATAGGAAGGAAGGAATTACAAAATTAGAAATAAATTCGAATTCAAATAAAATCATAATCTATCCTAATTGACTCTAATCGATTCTAATTGATCTTAACTAATTTTATCTACCAAAAAAGTTAAGATTACAATATCAAATTATTTAAATAAAATATGTAATTAATAGAAAATAACTAATTATGGATGGAAATCCCTAAATTGAAAAATCTCCAAATCAGCCCTCTGCTTCAATTTGATTGTCCTGCCAATTTGAGAAATATTGTATCAATTCTCCCCCGCTTGAAAATTTGAGAAATATTGCCAATTTGAGATATATTGCTTCAATTTGAGAAATGATGCAAATAAAAAATTGCAACGGTAGAAAGTAATTTTGATGGTGGAAAATATTTGGTGAAGAAATTAGAGGGAGGAAGAAGAGAAGAACGCGTCGGTTACGCAGGGTTTTGGAGATGAACTGCGAAGATCGTGTCGATGGAGAGATAGAGACAAAGAGAGATTAACTCAATTTTTCATATCATATGAACTGTCTTCTACAATAGACTACCAACCCCTTTATATATGAGGGGTGGAATTACAAAAATAGAAAGTGAATCAAATTCAAATTTAAATTGACTCTAATTGATTGAATAAAAATTCAAATCTACGTTATTCTAATTGAATCTAATTTTAAATTTGAAATTCAAATTGAAAACCGATTAACTAATTTGAGATCACACGCGGTCTCTTTTATTGAAATAAAAATTGCAACGACTCGAATAAACTTAAATAAAATTAGACTCTAATTAACAGATAAAAATCAGCCCTATATATTAATTTCGTGTTGCATCAATTCTCCTCCACTTGAAAAATTCGTCTCCTGATGAATTGCTCGTTCTTTATTCCGTCGGTGGAGAATTCGATAGAGATTGGACTCCCTAATTTGGCTTATTTTCCATATTACGTTTGTAGTTTCTTTCCACTGAGGGGCATGGCTGCAAATGTTCTACCCCTTCACTTAAAATAGCACACCTTAAGTGGCCACAAACTTTAACCTTTAAATAAAAGGTTTTGGGTGGAGGTGTTTTTCTGCAAAATCCCCAAATCAACCCAAATTCACATTTCAATTTCCAGTCCCTACATTTAAGGGATTCAAAACCCTTTGGAGAAAAATCCCCAACGAGGGTTTCGATCCCTCTCAAAAAGCGATGGTGATGGCCTAAAAAGGGAGGGCGTAGGCGGCTGCGGGGGCGGGGCCCTCTGTTGGCGCGGCACTCTCGTGCGCGAGGAAGGCAGGGACGGAGGTGGGATGCCGAAAGCCTTCTCTTCTCCTTCCATCGTCAACGGCGCCGAGCCCTGCATCTTGGGTTCCATTTGTGCGGGCATCATGGATTCGCGTAAAGGAGGTGGTGGTGGAGATCCCACTGACTGGCTTGGGGCTTCTGCGCTCTGGTGCAGCTGTAGCGAGGCTGACCCTGCCTATCGTACCTCCGTCGACGATGGTGGCACCTGCTGATACGAGTAGATCGAACGGAGGATTTCACTCCACGGTTACGGCGGCATAGGTGTTGGAATCGCCCCATCCAGATGCAGCGGCAGTCGTATGAGCCTCTCGTTCTGCGATGTTGACGACCATGCTTGAGACCCACATGGCAGCGACAGAGGCCTAGGTAGTGGTGCGGGGGAGGCGGTTGTGCGGCCGAGGGGGTTAATGCGACCAGGGGCTGTTGAGCCGGGGTACTCAGGGATGGCCATGATGGCCTATTGTCCCCCTGGACAGCGACTTCAACCTCCAATTCATATTCTTCTCCCATAGGATCTTCATCAAATGTAGGCCCCGAGTCTTCATTTTCTCCCTGTACAACCATTGTATCAAATAGATCATTATCTTGAACGAAAGTACCTTCGTTTTCTTGATCAAAAGCAGGTTGTACAGCGACTTCATCGATCTGATTTTCGTCGTTGTCGTGCGATCCTTCCTCAATTAATGTGTTCAACCACCATTGAACCTTCAGGGATGCTATAAGACGCTTCTTGAACATTTGTTGACGCGAACGCGCATGCGGGCCATGAGATATGCAACTTAGATCGAACTTCAAACGCCATTATGCGACAGGATCGTCGAATCGTGAGAATGATTCGGTTGCCATGCTCTGATACCAAATGATGCAAACAAAAAATTTGCAACGGTGGAAATAATGATTTTGATGGTGGAAAATATTTGGTGAAGAAATTAGAGGGAGGAAGAAGAGAAGAAAGCGTCGATTACGCAAGATTTTGGAGATGAACTGCGAAGATCGCGTCGAGTGAGAGATAGAAAGAGAGATAAACTCAATTTTTCATATCATCTGAATTGTCTTCTACAATAGACTACCGACCCCTTTATATAGGAGGGGTGGAGTTACAAAAATAGAAAGTGAATCAAATTCAAATTTCAATTAACTCTAATTGATTTGAATAAAAATTCAAATCTACCTTATCCTAATTGACTCTAATTTTAAATTCGAAGTTCAAATTTAAATCGACTAACTAATTTGAGAACGCGATCTCTTTTATTGAAATAAAAATTACAACGACTCGCTAATTAACGGATAAAAATCAACCATATTTATTAATTTCGTGCTGCATCAGGACGGCCGAAGAAGTGTTAGAATGAGACTATACGAAGGGATCTTAGTTTTTTTGGATATAAGCCCGAGATTGACCCAAGATATATCTGAATGGAGGCAAAGAATCCATGTATCCGATCCTACTTAATTGTGGGAAAAGGCTTTGTTGTTTTTGTTGTTTATAAACTCCTTAAGGTTAGGGCTTTCTGCATTCTTCTTTCTCTACATAGTGAAAGCATATCGCCACCACCCAAAGACGTAACCCAGTTATGAGTGAACCTTGTAAATATGTCTTCGTAGTTGCGTGATTGATCGTGTTTGTGCATGCTTCTGCGACTCGCAACATTTCACTTCATTTGTAGCCTTTTTGAAGGTAAAATTCTTGCAATTTCTATGACATTTGCTTCAATTATCTCAACAGAAATAGTGGCGGTATGTTACTATTGAATATCTAATCATCGGCAACATTTTAGTCTAATAATTATTTGAACTTCCAGGAATAAATATAAGTATATAATGGATGATTAAACATATAGTCAATACCGTAATAACTGATCTAGACAGACCATTGGATAATCTAAGAACTGACATTTTAATATCATATATAATTTATGCAAGATCTGGAATAACATAAAGGTAAACTAGCAGAATGAACAAACAACAAGTGGAAATAGAGTTAGAATTTAAAAATTTAATCATCAAAGTATAACTACGACCTTCCTTAGAGAAGGTTTCACCACTACTTTCGTGGTGCATTGGATCTAACAATCCACTTATGGAATACGTCGATACACGATCATCATCGGTGCAGTCCGGCAATGACCGTCCTTGAAAGCACCTAAGATAACCAGTAACCGAGGGAGAGAGGGATGTTCAGTGGAAAAGAACAAAGTGAAGAAAAGCATGATCGCCAAGGTTGCGCAAGCCAAAATAAACTTATCTGATAGCAAACAAGACTTGACCACTAGCATCCTTGGTTGAAAAAACGAAAGCTTTCCAATCAACTACCTTGGTGTCCTATTCGAGAAGCACCCAAACCTCTAAAACAAGTTGATTGGCAACCTACCATTGGAAAATTCGAGAAGAAACTTTTGAGGTGGAAATCCAACATGCCATCCTTGCCCTCACGAGTGTCTCTACTAAACTCATCTCTTATACCCCAGATCAACCATATGCTTGCTCCACTCAAAATCCCCAAGCACGCCATCTTGGATATTAATAAATGTGTCGTTGCTTCTTATGGCACGACAACTCTGAAGGTCGTCATAGACGTGAAGCTCCTTGGGATCATATTTGTCATCCCAAATCAAATACTAGCGAGGGGATCCTCAACATGGAAACCTTTAATCAATCAATGTTCTCTAAGTCATGGATTAAGCTTCAAGAAAACTCCATATCTCTCAACTATGGACTTATTAGGGGCATTTACAACCATTAGGCCCTTACCCCTGCTTTAATCATTCCATGTTCTCTAAGTCATGGATTAAGCTTCAACAAAACTCCATATCCCTCAACTATGGACTTATTAGGGGCCTTTACCACCACTAGGCCCTTATCCCTTCTAACCACCTTAAAAGTGGTGACTCTGCATTGCGACCACATTGGCACTACATAAAATGTCAATCAACGACCGTACACGCACCATTTGGTGACCACATTCGTGTACTTCGATTGATGTCTCCAAATTTTGCAACTATATTACCACCGAATAGAGACTATATTGCCACTACTTTACTACCACAGTGGTAGTAAAATAGCGGCAATGTACTTGCAAAGTCTGCTTGTCAGTAAAAAAACAAATATGCAACATGTAAGCTGCAACATGCATCTCTCCAGAACTCCAACTATAAACTTTTGAAAATAATACATCTTCAAAATGAAGATAAGTAAATCCAATAACTATTTTTTAAAATCATAAACCCGATTTTGGCAACTTGGGTGGCCGCTTTATTCATCATCAAAAATGAAAGTCTTACAAAAGGTTCCCTTCATGGGGTATACATTCAATCTATAAGGGAAAATAGCAAACAACAGTAATACAAATTCTACGAAACTTGTACTGAGTATCAACATCAACTATAATTCTTTTGTGTCCCGATCTTTTATAATGCCCTTTAAGTACTCTTATCTTTGTGCAGTAGGTAGTCCTTAGCCAACTGCTCCACAAGTTCTTTCATAGTAACAACAACATTTCTTTCAGCAAGTAGCTTTATACTATAAATCAGCAAGAACTTCTTTATATAACAAAACCAATGCCTCAAATATCAGATTTTGATTTCGTTTCGGTAAGCCCGAAAAGAGAATTTCGGTGAAATGGCCGGAAATTCTAGAAATGACTTGAAATCTCATTTTTTATAAAATTAAGATTTCTGATGTTGTTCAATAATTAAATGAGATAGAAATACAAGTTTTTATTTTAATAATGAGATGTTTTCATGATCATGGCCTTAAATATCGATTTCGGTCACCATATTGGTGACTGGATGGAATTAAATTTTTGTACATAATATTAATTTTGAGTTTTGACATTGAAATTTTCCTTCAAGCTAAAAAAGAAGTAAAGAAAAACAATGATTTTATATGCATAGATGTCTTTCAAATTGAAATATCATATATTCATATTATAATTATACAAGTCCACAACCACAAATCACATAATGTGCATGCACCTTACTACTAGTAGTAGTCTAGTACCACATTTCTTTATCTAGGAGACTAAGAATGACATTCATCCAAACCAAGAATTCCTAGGTGGATCCATGTACCATGTATGATTCCTTCCTCCATAACGTGATTTGATCGAGTCCCTATATTTCATGTAATCCTTCCATGTCATATAGGACATGGTTTTGTAGTCTATTAAATACTCCATGTAATGGCATGTATTCATGCTCAGTCACGAGTGCAAGGAAGCCAATCCTAGGACACTTGTCACCCGAAGAGGCAGAAGCCGAAGAATCACGCAGAGGTCGACATGAAGAGGATGCAACTTGAGAACCTCGAGATGAAGAAGATGGAGCAAGAGCCGCAGGAGAAGCCATCTGAAGGGGTTGAGATGGCGGTATTGCAGGGTAATAATCTGAAAATATATCATATCTTGATCCAGCACCAATCTGCGAAGAGGTATCGGTATATTGTTGTTGATTTTTCGGAAATACCCCATAAGTACCAATATTGTAGCCATATCCGAGAGGGAAAACATCATATGAATCATTTTACCCTTGAGATCCATATCCACTGAAGAGGCTTAAAGTTGCCCCGCTAGCAAATATCGAATCTTCAACATCCATACTTAATGATCCCACCGAAGATATGAGATCTTCTATAATGGTGTCAACCTGGACTTGTCCCCGAGGGTGAGATTGCGGGTACGAGGGGTACGGATAGTAATCCATTTTCTTTGCAGCTGGGTCTTGATTCGGATTTGGAATATATTGACCATGTATGTTTGTACGGTAGCCAGTGTATTCTTGTCTAGGCAGTCCAGCATGTACTCCTTCAAATCCAGATCCAGTATTATATACATCCCCACCAGATGTTTCCCCTTCATCTTGCATGTAATCTTCTGCTGCAACACCTCTTCCACTACCACCTGATTTGGATTTTGATTTAGACCTGGATGAGGAGTCATCGGAATCACTTTTCAGCCCTTCAGTTGGGTCTGGATGTCTCCCCGATCTAGCCATGTAATCTTCAACATTTGCCTCCGTTTGCGAGGCAATCTGTATATTTGGTCTCCCTCCTCTCTCGTCGAGTACGGGAGCGCCATTATCATCCATCCACTTTTGCAAGACGTCTTCCTCATCGTCATCGTCATCTTTAATCTTGAATATATATATATATATGCAAGGTCGATGGGATCTATATATTCTTGTTTGTCGTGTCCATCCTTTGCATGCTTCATTTTCAACCTGAGGTTGTAGTGGATATAGACAAGATCATGGAGCTTTTGTACTCTCAAGGAATTTCGCCTTTTGGAGTGGATGAGGTTAAACGTGCTCCAATTTCTCTCGCATCCTCCAGCGGACGCAGTCTGCGACAATACCTTCACGGTCACTTGTCACAAATTATGTGCATCTAATCTATACAGGATCCACCATTCACCTACAAGGTATAAATTATTTTAGTCGTGCTAGATAAGTAATATTAATATGTTACTAAGATATAAGATGAAGGCAAAACTGTATAATTAATTGATACTTCAAGATCATACATTAATACACACCTGGAAGAGTATTACTACGACCGTTGATCGCAGTCATTCTTCCAAAAGAACCCAACGCTTCCTAAGTATTTTATCTACAAGATAAAAAACACCGGGTTCAATAATAATGTTAAGAAGAGAAGACATCAGATTTTAGGAAGATATAATATTGTATACTTCATTCATAAAATTTGTTTGGACATCTCTTGACTTAATTAATTTCTCCACCACAACTTGAAGGGTAGGATGAGTGCCATTGTGCTTGTAGTGGTATTTCGGATTAAGATAATACGTTAAAATAGACAAAAAAACTACTTAATGATGATTGAATAAAGCTAAAAGTATTAACTTAAAGAGCGTAACGTACAAAATGCATACCAGCTTGGTGAAAAAGATGTGACAACATTTTCGACCAACGTTCTCGATGATACCAAACCACACCTTATAACATTTTCCTACATTTTCTTTCACTTTCTCCTTCATCACCCGCATAAGACTCATCCAGGAAAAGACTTGGCTGAAACCGCGGCCTCAGTCGATCAAGAGTCTGAGGCAGGCAGAGATCCGCGTTATATATCAAGATAGGAAATCTCGAAAAAAAGCCTTTCTCATTATTCGCGATTATCAGTAGTAGGCGATTCTTAGCTTCATATATCACACTCATGGTTGGTTTTTTATCACCATCCACTAATTTCAAGACTGACATAACCGGCTTTATAATTTTTATCGTCCGGGCAATGTCATCCCAAAAATTGACGTTGTTGATCAAGGTTTCTGTCCTTCTTCCTTAATCGGTGCAAACCTCGGGAATCTCGAACCATTCCCCTGAACAACACATTTTCTTCAAACCAACTTTGTGTTGTTGCATGCTTTGCAACGCTATGAAATTGGTTGCAAATCTTATAATTTCAAGCCTTACGGTGTCATCACCACACATCCTTCGCATCAATGCTGGGACTTTTGAATGGTTGTAGATGAATGTTGTTATTGATCATGCATTATCAACCGCATTTATGAGGGTTTTTCTCTTTCTAAAATCTTTAAGGAACAAGTCTATGCAATGTGCAGCACAAGGTGTCCAGAAGATGCATATCTGTTGTAAGACATGATCATCTCACCAGCCTTCTTTAAATTACTCTCATTATCAGTCACAATTTGAACAATGTTTTCTTAACCGACCTCTTCTATGGCATCTTTCAAGAGTTTGAGTATGTACTTGTGACTCTTGACATACTCAGATGCATCTACAGACCTTATAAATATCGTCTTTCTATCATAATATACGAAGAAGTTGATGATTTGCTTTCTCGTATAGCTTGTTCAACCATCACGCATGAGAGCCACGCCATACTCAAACCACTTCTTCTTCAATTCGTCATCGACAATCTCCTCTTTCTCCATGGGGAGATACTTGTTCATTATCTCGTACGGAGTAGGAGCTGTCACGCCTCCTCCTGCTGCAGCAACAATTGCGTGCTGCAAGAAGGGTCCCTTTGCCACATTTGCCGGAATACCCTCTCCAACAAACAACTTTGTAACGGCCCTTCCTACGCGCTCCCTCATATTACCGAGTAGGAACTGTGCTGCAGCTCCTACTCCGTATGAGATAATGAACAAGTATCTCCCTATGGAGAAAGAGGAGATTGGTGAGTATATTACCGAATTGAAGAAGAAGTGGCCTGAGTATGGCGTGACCATCATGTGTGATGGTTGGACAAGCTATACGAAAAAGCAAATCAACAACTTCCTCGTATATTGTAATGGAAAGACAGTATTTATAAGGTCTGTAGATGCATCTGAGCATGTCAAGAGTCACAAGTACATACTAAAACTCTTGAAAGATGTCATAGAAGAGGTCGGTTAAGAGAACATTGTTCAAATTGTGACTGATGATGGGAGTAATTTAAAGAAGGCTGGTGAGATGATCATGTCTTCCAACAGATATGCATCTTTTGGACACCTTGTGCTGCACATTGCACAGATCTGATCTTTAAAGATTTTAGAAAGAGAAAAACCTTCATGAATATGGTTGATAATGCACGATCAATCACAACATTCATATATAACCATTCAAAAGTCCTACCATTGATGCGAAGGATGTGTGGTGGTGACATCGTAAGGCTTGGATTACAAGATTTGCAACCAATTTTATAGCGCTGTAAAGTATACAGTAACACAAGGTTGGTTTAAAAGAATGTGTTGTTCAGGAGAATGGTTCAAGATTCTCGAAGTTCACACCGATCAAGGAAGAAGGGCAGAAACCTTGATCAACAACGTCAATTTGGGGATGACATTGTCCGGACGATAAAATTTATGGAGACGGTTGTGTCAGTCTTGAAAATAGTAGATGGTGACAAAAAATCAACCATGGGTGTGATATATGAAGGTATGCGAGTGATGAGGGAGAAAGTAAAAGAAAATGTAGGAAAAGGTTATAAGGTGTGGTTGGGCGATTTGGCTGGGGTTTCTTGGGTCTTTTCACTTGCATCTGGGCGATTTGGCTGGGGCGCAACGCAACAATTTTTAGGGGCCAAAGATTTTAAAAGAAGAACGTGTTGGCCCACGCGGCCCGTCTAACGTGCGACTGGTCGATGTTGTAATTGGCGCTTTCTTCTCTGGGTGGGATCTTATGGATCCGGTATCTTTTATCTTTGTTTCTCCACTTATAATTACCTTTTCCTTTTTCTTCTTTATTTAATAAAGTTTTTGGGGCGAGCACCACGCCGTGTCTCCCCCGAGTCGTTAGACTTCAAAAAAAAATGTGTGGTTGGGCATCATCGACGAACGTTGGTCGAAAATGTTGTTACATCCTCTTTACCAAGTTGGTATGCATTTTGTACGTTACGCTCTTTAAGTTAATACTTTTAGCTTTATTACATCACTATTAAGTAGTTTTTTGTCTATTTTCAATGTATTATTTTAATCCGAAATATCATTACAAGCACAACATTGGCACTCGTCCTGAGCTCTTATCGGCTCTTCAAGTTGTGGTGGAGAAATTAGTGAAGGCAAGAGATGCCCAAACAAATTGTATGAATGAGGTATACAATATCATATCTTCGTAATATCTGATGTCTTCTCTTCTTAACTTTATTATTGAACCCGGTATTTTCTATCTTGTAGAAAAAATATTTTAGGGAAGTTTTGGGTTCTTTTGAAAGAATGACAGTGATCAACGGTCGTAATAATACTCTTCCATGTGTGTATTAATGTATGATCTTGAAGCATTAATTAATTATACGATTTTGCATTTATCTTATATGGTAGTAACATATTAATATTACTTATCTAGCACAACTAAAATAATTTATACTTTGTAGGTGAATGGTGGATCATGTATGCATTAGATGCACCTAATTTATGACAAGTGGCTGTGAAGATATTGTCGCAGACTGCGTCCGTTGGAGGATGCGAAAGAAATTGGAGCACATTTAACCTCATCCACTCCGAAAGGCGAAATTCCTTGGGAGTACAGAAGCTACATGATCTTGTTTATATCCACTACAACCTCAGGTTGAAAATAAAGCATGCATGGGAAGGACACAACGAGCAAGAATACATAGATCCCATCGACCTTGCATATATATTCAAGATTAAAGATGACGATGGCGATCGATGAGGAAGACGTCTTGCAAAAGTGGATGGATGATAATGGCATTCCTGTACTCGATGAGAGAGGAGAGAGACCAAATACACATATTGCCTCACAAATGGAGGCAAATGTTGAAGATTACATGGCTAGATCAGGGAGACATCCAGACCCAGGTGGAGGGTTGGAAAGTGATTCCGATGACTCCTCCTCCAGGTCTAAATCAAAATCCAAATAAGGTGGTAGTGGGGGAGGTATTGTTGCAGCAGAAGATTACATGCAAGATGAAGGGGCAACATCTGGTGGGGGTGCATATAATACTGGATCTGGCTTTGAAGGGGTACATGTTGGACTGTCTGGACAAGATTACACAAGCTACCGTACAAACATACATGGTCAATATATTTCAAGTCCGAATCGAGATCCAACTGCAAAGCAAATGGATTACTGTCTGTACCCCTCGTACATGCAATCCCACCCTCGGGGACAAGTCCAGGATGACACCATTATGGAAGATCTCATATCTTCGGTGGGATCATTGAGTATGGATGTTGGAGATTCGATATTTGCTGGCGGGGCAACTTCAAGCCCCTTCAGTGGATATGGATCTCAATGGTAAAATGATTCATATGATGTTTTCTCTCCCGGATATGGCTACAGTAGTGGTACTTATGGGGTATTTCTGGGAAATCAACAACAATATACCAATACATCTTCGCAGATCGATGCCAGATCATGATATAGTATATTTTCATATTATTACCCTGCAGTACCTCCATCTCAACCCCTTCAGATGGCTTCTCCTCATGTAGCTCCTGCTCAATCTTCTTCATCTCGAGATTCTCAAATTGCATTATCCTCGCGTTGACCTCCGCGTGATTCTGCGGCTTCTACCTCTTCGGGTGACAAGTATCCTAGGATTGGCTTCCTTGTACAAGTAACTGAGCATGAATACAGTGAGTATTTAATGGACTACAAAACCATGTACTCCTATATGACAAGGGAGGATTACGTGGAATATAGGGACTCGATCAGGTCATGTTAAGGAGGAAGGAATCATACATGGTACATGGATCCACCTAGGAATTCTTAATTTGGATGAATGTCATTCTTAGTCTCCTAGATAAAGAAATGTGGTACTAGACTACTACTAGTAATAAGGTAGTGCATTTGTGCATGCACATTATGTGATTGGAATTTCATGTATCATGTTACGTAATCTTGTGATTGTGGACTTGTATAGGTATAATATGAATATATGATATTTCAATTTGAAAGTCATCTATGCATATAAAATCATTGTTTTCCTTTACTTCTTTTTGAGCTTGAAGGAAAATTTCAATCTCAAAACTCAAAATTAATAGTATGTACCAAAATTTGATTCCAGCCAGTCACTGATATGGTGTCCGAAACTAATATTTAAGGCATTGATCATGAAAACATCTTATTATTAAAATAAAAACTTGTATTTCTATCGCATTTAATGATTGAACAACATCAGAAATCTTAATTTTATAAAAAAATCGAGATTTCAAGTCATTTCCAGAATTTCCGACCATTTCACCGAAATTCTCTTTTCGGGCTCACTGAAACGAAACCGAAATCCGATATTTGAGGCATTGGTTTCATCTCCTGAGATGCTAGAGGTGGGGTATATCATCGGATTGCATCTCCGGAAGGTTTCTCTCCTCATCGGACTGTCAGAATGCAACAGATTTTTTAAATCAATAAAAAATAGTGAAAGAATGATGAGAAAAATAATTGATAGTCACACCTTTGATCGAGAACTCTTGTTCCAATCTGTTGGTTGCTGATCAGCAACACTTGCTGAAATCACATCTTCCCCATTGCTTCTTTTTCAATCCAGAACTTCCTGAGGTCAAGATTGTGCTCGTCATTGCTTTCTACTGAAACCTCTGAAAAATAAATAAGTATTAGAAAGCTTAAGCATCACAGTTGAAGTTCATATGAAATCTAACAATGCATATGCCGACAAAATGTAACTAAACTCAATATGAACTGAATTTTCCATGACTCAAGCTATGGAAGAAACAACCGGAGTTTCCAACCAGTCTGATAGAGCATCATTTATATTTGATGTTGAACTATATATGACTTCTATGAATGAATAAGTAAAATACTTATACATTTATGATATGTGCCTCCGATTAAAAATCTTGAACAAGATAAAATTCTTCTCATTTTGCAATAGCGCTAGAAAAGGTGCCTCAAATATCAAATTACAGACTAGGAATTTTCGATCTGCACGCTGCAAAATAGTGGAACTGTAATAAAATATGGAAAAAAGCTACAAGTAACGTGTTTATTCCATACAATGCGAATTAACAAAAAAAGGAAAAAGAAGAAGTTTTTACACCAAATTTGGAACTTTTGTATGCTCACGACATCTTCAACTACTCAGTCCCGAACTTCGATTGCCCACCTTGGTAGGTGATATTAACGACTTCGATAGCAGGTCTTCAGTCCAGATTTGATGCGCAAAAATGGATCTAATCTCTTCAGAAAAATTACAGCTCGCATGAATTATAAGCTAAGCTATCTTTAGTGGATTTTTTTTATTTTTGAAAAGCATAATAGATTTTCCATTAGATAAACATTGCTAATTACAGTTTCTAACATTTCAAGTTTCCTCTGCAAAATTTGCTATCACAGAAAGGTAACATCATATGCTTGGTAAACATTATTTGGAGCTGTGACCTCATCAATGTCACTTATTGATGTTGCAAGTGGATGATTGGCATGGATCCATCTAACCATGTCTGGATCAACATTCGATGGAATTTCCTCACCTTCTTTCAGAAAGAAAGTTGGCCTCATCCATTTATATGCCTTGATCTTCTCTTTTTATGGCTTGACTGTTCCTCACTAAGTGTTATTCCAGCCATTTGGTAAACCTTACCACGCATTTCAACTGTTGAATCAGTTTTCTGCACCTTCACTAAGGGGTTATTGAAAGGATCTTCATACTTGAAAGGCTTGGAGTTGCCCGAATGCAAAAGAGTAACAAAACAACTTGAGACGAATTACCATAACAAAAAAGAGAAAGTAAAAGGAAATTGATTGATTTATATTTGGGTAAATTGTGATAGTCATCAGAAAGATAGCATTTTTTAGAAAATAACAACAGATATTTTGATCCCATAGTTTTATCTCATCTATGGTAGATATAAGTTGTAGGTTTCAGTTTTTATAATATAACCCCCACTAATTGATTAAGAGAATCACTCAATTTAAACTAAAGGTATAATGAGACTAAATACAGTGACGGCCAGGCAAGTGGACTTGTAAAAGAGATACTTTTAAGAGTAATAAAGCCGAAAAGTGTACAGAGATGCCTAGTTCAATCATTTCATATACTCCAATGCCCGATTACCAGTTGGGCCATTTTTCGTTTCAGTAAAGATAAAATGGAAGTGAATAAGAAAGTATAATACAAAATAGCACAGCTTAAGACCTATTGAACTGCATTGATTTCAGGAGTAAATCAAGGCCTGACAAAACTTGCACAAGCCATGGCCAAGAGCTTTCACACAAAAAAGTAATCTAACACATGAGCAGAGACAAATACAAAAAGAAAAATACCAACCATGAGTTAACTCCTTCAAGAAAGAAGATGATTCCCAGTAACACCTATTCATTACAAAATACAGACCCTAGGCCCCATCCAGCAATCAATGATAATCTCACTAGTCCAACAGAACTGCACACGGCTATGCTACTCTAACCAACTTTCTGCCACTATGGATAACAAATTGCAATTCAAAATTAACAAATAAACAATTAACCAACATCAAACCTCCGCTCACCATAGCCAAATCCTTGCTCATCTTCCTGGTCGTTGCAGCAAGCATATCCCTCTCCCTGACCATCTTCGACTTCACAAAAGTCCAGCCCAAACTAAAACCCACTTCCAAGATCAAATCGTTTTCACAACTCAAAGCCCAAGAAACAAAACCCAATTCCCATATTCCCAAAAAAATAAGATAGAACTTCTCACATTATCATCGATCGCCGTCCTGAGCCTCGACGCGGTCTCACGTGCCATCCTCTCGAGCTTCGAGACGAGGGAGGAGATGGCCACGGAGGTAATCTATCTGGCGAGGTCGAGCTGGTATTAGGGGAATACGACGAGGACCTCGTCGGGGTTTTGAAGTCGACCCATCCACCTTCATGCAACGCCGCCAAGAGGGCGAGGAGAGGAGAGGAGAGGAGGAGGCGGAGTGGAGAGGAGTGGGCAGTGGAGAGTAGGGACGGGGAAGGGCCGGAGAGGAGAATGGGAGGGGGGAAATTACCGGAAACTTTTGATTTTCTTGTAACAAAGAAGTTTGATAGTGTCCACTTTTACTTTGACATCCTTATTCCTTTTGAAAAATAAAAATTTTTATAAGTTTCATTACTATGGCCATTGAGATTGGTCATTGTGGTATTGAAGGATTTTTCTCCGGATGAAGGCCCAAAAAAGAAGGAGGGGTTTTTTTATACGGCAAAGAGGAGATGAAAGATAGCTTCTTTTTTATTTGGAAACAATAGGGCAAAGAGGATGAGTAAATTAGAGCTTTCCAATGGAGAGAGGGAGGATGTGTTGGGAAATTCCACTCCCAATTTTTTTTTCTTAATCATACATCGACTACATAGTAGTAGTAGAGTAGTTGCAACATGGTAGTTAATATCATTGCGACGAAGGGATTACAGTAGCAGCAAAATTGTGGTTGTAAATTCTGCTTTTTCTTGTAGTGGTCAGAACCAATCTTAAACATCCCTTGAAAGACATTGATGAATATGTGATTCATTAACATAATGTCAGAAATTTACCTTAAATACATGAACAAAACACCAACTAAAATGCCTATAAAATCAACAGATTAAAAAATAATACTCACAATAAAATGAACTAATAATATATTATACTCTTGTAAATAAGTCTACAAAATAATTCAAAATAACGGTTGTAACAATAAGGAGTTAAAATTTATAAATATTCATTTACAAATAACTCAAAATTCTTACATATTTAATAAATTTATGTCATATCCTACTGACATGAAATCAACTCCATTATGTACATATCGCTAATAAAGAATAAAAAATACTAACTTGCATATATTATCAAATAAATTCAAATATAAGTTTTGTGACAAAAATCCGTAAATTAGCATATCTTCCTCGTATAGTCTCCTATGAATCTGTACTTACTTTTGAATTAATGGGCGTTCAATCTATACAAAAACAAGATCAAATTCAAAAAAAATAGGAGTTCATATGTGAAACTTGGATTTTAGGACCAAACCGTAAATTATATATGTTTAATAACTTTAACATGTGACTTTATGTACATAATTAACCCTTTTTAATTTATATCTATTTCAACCATTTTTGTTAATTATTTTCAATAAAGTAAACTAAATATAAAAATCTAAAAATCTAAAAATCCAAGAAAAGTTGCATTCTGACTTTGTATATACTATATATTGTTTCCTTCTTGGTTTTTATTTGCCTTTTTTTCTTATTTATCAAAATCCTAAAAAATAGATTAGTGTTTTATTTTATTTCTAGTACTTTTATTATATTTTGTGCATAATTTTATATCTTGTATACTTTTTTTATTTTGATTTTGAGATCTTCATAGAAAATCTTGACCTCATCTATATCTACCATTTTTATGTTTATCATTATTCATTTTGAAAATTTTCTTTTATTTCTTTTATATTTTTTTTCTTATTTTCCTTCTTTTCTTGATCTTGTTTGACCAGTCAAGGATAGGTAATAGGTTCACATTAGCCTTTTACCTCTTTATACACCACCTCAACACTCTAAGTTGACTCATATATGTTCCCAACCCTTTGGGAAATTCTAAAAATAAGATTGTAAGCCTCTCCTCCGCCATTAGCACTTTGAATGTCAATACATAATTGGCTAAAAGCCCTCAATAGGAGACTAATGAACTGTTGGATGTACTTAGGTTGAAACAAACCTTGAGAGAACTACTCTAATTCCAAATGTCCATACTTTATTTCCATCCCGGGGAAATGTTCCACCTCAAACACCATCAAGCAACTATACCTCCTTTTATGCCATGGCAGTGAGAAACCATTTAACCCAAGAGTTACCTTTTTTCCTATGATCGATAAGCCACTCCAAATTACCGACCCGAGATAAATTGTGCATATTCAACATACAACCACTAATGCATGCATGTTATACCTTTCTAATGCGGAAACCCCAACTAACCTATTCCTCAAATGTCCTAATAAAAAAGTGGTGTTCTTACTAGACATCTGCAAATTTTGATAAAAGCTTGGGGAAAAATTACTATCCAAAATTCAGTACCCTGAATTCATCCTTCCATTGGTTGATAACAATCAAGCGACCATTGATCACGTGGTTGACTTGGAAGGAGCAATGTATGATTTGAAAGATATAAAAATCAAAATCTAAATGGCAGATATACAAAACTTTGCAAACACGCATATTTTAGAGTATGGATACCTAGCCTTGCCACTCAAACAATGCCCCATGCCTTCTATTCATCATTGTGGAAGACTTTATTTTATTTCACTATCTTAGAAAATGAACAACAATGATATTTTTCTCGCTTCCTTGGAAATTACTTCTCGATTGTACTAAATTCTGAGCTTCCTTAGGTTTTTGAGTTTTTGTGCACAAAAAAACGTCTGTCATCCCGGTGCCTTGCTCTAGATGAAATGAAATCGATCACTTCTTTAAAAAAAATCAAAACATGTGATACAGATGTCATATCCAACAAACTAAAGAAGTAATTAACGTGCCCAAATTATATCAGGCATGTAAGCATTAATATGGATTGAATGCATATATCTAACAAAGTTTACTATGTATAAATTCCTCGTGTTTCCGGTTAGTACATAAGAGGGTATATCAATAATCAGAAAGTATAAAATCATTATTACTTCTTGACTAAATGGATTTTAATTATATATCACGCAAGCTCTATTAATTTTTTTGAAGCCTTGATCGTGGAGTTCTTAAGACATATAATTCTATCTAGCCACCATTGCACGTCCATGACTTATTCAAGATGTAGGTTGTCGCACTCCTCCTTCAATCCAACACTAACATCTTATAATTAATTTGCCCTCTAATATGGAATATCATTTAGGATAACAAAGAGTTCACTTTTTAAACCCATCTTTTCCACTCGTTCTAGTCTTTCTAAGGATTTTTTATAATTTATAAGTCCCATGAAAGAAGTAAGAAAGGTATTTTTTTGTTTTATTTTTTAGTGAAAGATTCAATATCAAGTCTACAACAATAATATATATAAGATTACTAGAAATTGGTATCACTCTCATGAGAATTCATATCATTTGATATGTAAAGCCAGAAGACTAAACCACGAGTGAGAAGAATGGCAAAACAAAGGTGCTAGTGGATAAAGCTAAAGAAAAGCATTATCCATATTTCGAACACGTATGTCATGGGAATGATCCTCCATTCCATAGCCAAATAACAACCTAGTTCTCCCTCAGTAACAACATCCCAGACCATATATTATAAGTTCATTTAGATCAATAAACGCTCAAATAAGGAATTACATCAAAATAGGAGACAAGCGGGAAACAAGCTGCGCCGCTAGTCCTTTTTGAATTGGAAAACTAATCCTTCTAAAGACTACATCCATAAACCTAGGAGCCACCACATTACTGCTCGTGACTTTTTGGATCCTCTCCAAAAGCTCAACAGCTTCTGGTGCTAATAAACCAAAAGTATCAAAAGCAAAAGGGATGAAGGCATGTTGATTCTCAGTGCATGCTTTCTCGTGCTTCATCACTTTTGCCGAAACAGCTTTAAGGACAACATGCCCTATTGTGAAAGGTCCCACTCTTCAACCCTCCAGTGGAGGAACTCCTATCAAGTCTACACAAGTATGTTTCCCTGTGATCCATCTAAAAATCAAAATATCAGCAGGTCTAAATGTGGATCTTCCCTCCTGCAGATCAGTTAAAAAGTTCACATGCGCCTCTTTCTTAGTAGCAACACATCCACATTTGAGTACAACAAATAAAACGTATGTAACAAGATTGTGTCTATACTTAAAACCTGGAAGCTCCCTACAATGAATTTCATGACTGCCAAAATTGTCTAAACATGCCTTATGGTAGACTGAACATATCTCATTTGCTGGAAATAAAGAAATCATTAGACGATATCGAGTATATTGCGATACTCCACCGGTGACATGTGCAGCCCAAGTTCATCAATAAGAAAAGCAAGGAGAAAATCTTAAGCATGATCAGCTTGAAGACACTAGAAAGTTAACTTTTGTCTAATGGACATATTAAAACCACCTCCATATCCTCAATTATTTTCTAAAAAGAACACTCATTAAAATATTTTGAGTCATTGGGGGGACAGAGTCCTTTCTAGAGAAATAATTGAGGTCAAAAGAGGGAATCATGTCATGAAGTCTATGAAGAGCACAATCAAAGTCATAGTCCATATTGTAAATCATGCTGTCTTGAAGGATATGATCCTAGAGTTCCCAAATTTGTGTCCTGGAAGCCACAAAGGCATATGAAGAAGCCTCAACAACTGAAAGTAGCCCCCAAACTGCCAAGCCGAATGGGCAATGAAGTCATCCTCCATTGGAGGTCTCCAAAAAAATTCCTCCACAAACAACAATGTCTTCAATAGAAGACCATAAACCTCTGTTAAATAATATTGCAGCCTCCTCCATGTACATAGGTTGGCAAGTCCTCAACCCAAATAAAAGTTTTGCTATACCCATACATGAACGGAGTAAAAGAAGCTCACTATGGAGATCACCCAACTAAGGAAGGAGATGCATCAACTTCACCACTTTAGCATCCCTATCCAAAGACAAAACTTCAGTAAAAAATTTATCCCTACTAATCGCCCCACCAAGCAACTTCACGCCTAATAAAGATCTTCCAGTACAGGTTGGGAACAATCCCTTGCGAAGCTTCTTGACATCACATGTAGGCCAAAAGAGTTCCATCTTATGAATATTTAAAACTAAGCCTATGTCTAGCCCACACTGCTGGACGATACTTAGAACCTTGGCCACCTCTTCTGTATCTCCAATAACCGTACCATCATCAATATACCATGCATGAAGAAGTAGTTTGAAATTGTCCCCGATATAATGGATAAGTAGGTGTAGTAGGAGAGAAAAGAGGAGCGACCCAAGAGGATCACCTTGTTGCACTCCAACGGAAGACCAGATATATGTCTCCAAGGTACAACCTTACTACCTGTCCATAAGAATTCTACCCACAAAGAGATAGAAGGGCATCTTGCTCTCACCTAACACAATGAGACATGCCTATTAACCATATTTAAGGCATTAGAAAAATCTATTGTAAGCATGGAAAGAAAACCATCGCTATGACGAGCGTTCAACACTCTGTTGACACTATGTAGAATAGTCTCAGCTCCACCAGAAACAACCACTCCAAACTGAAAGTCATTGAGATATTTGATCATATCTTTACTAACTCCCATCATAGCAAATTCAAACATTAGCCGCCTCCAAATAGTACCAACTGCAATAGGACAAATGCTATTGTATGGCTTAAGCAATGATGTAAGCGATGTAGATGCTATAAATTCTAACAAGGATAAGGGACGTTTCTCTCCCACACCATAAGTTAATCACACGGATGATGGCATGTAAAAGGTCTATAGTCACGACATACCCCTCTCCATACATAACATCAAGAGGTGTTGGGCCCTCAACCCGTCTCTACCACAGGATGTCCATTTAGGGAAAGACTTGATACACCGAAGAATGGCATCAACTTACGCAACAAGGGAGGCTTCAGAAAGGGGAAATCCGGTAAGGACAGAGGTGGGTTGCAGGGTATTTCGCCTCCAAATCTCTAAAGATTTCTCCATTGAAAGGTGCTATACCAAATGAAGATATTGTGACTATTGTGGTGTAGATCCATGTAAACCACCATTGGTTTTCTTGCCATCCCTATTCAAATGTACAAGTTGAAGAGAAAGGATTTTTCATTTGAATGGTAATGGACTTTATGGTTGTAATTATAGAGAGATTACAACGGTGATAAATAATGATATCTTTGATTTTTTAAGGATTTAAACCATGACTATTGGAAAGAAAATGAAAGTTGGCTATGGAGGAATAAATCGAGATGTTACATAAAATCTTCCACAACAATCCAACACAACGACTTTGTTGAGTAGTTGCTAGATGAGATTGATTTGATTTTTTCATTCTGCCTGATTGGGTCGACTTTGATTTTTGAGTAGCTGATAGATGGGATTAATTTGATTTTTTTTCATTCTGATTGGGTCGACTTTGATTTTCAAATAGGTAAAGCTTTGGATTATATCAGATCTTTTATAAAAATATGAACCAATCTAACCTATTAGTCAACACATTTGCGTATTTGTCTTTGTATTGTATCGATGATTATTTTACTTAAAAATTACATGTCATTTAATTTATTCATGAGTAGCATTTGTTGCAAAATAAGTTTTTTATGAGGTCAGATTTTAGCTTTTTATAATGGAAATTCCTCGCCACAAACCAGACAAACATTGTGGTAATGAAAACTTTTCTTTTCAAAACATGTTGAATATAGATTGAATTAGCTTAAAATACGAGATATAAATACTTTCATATAAGATGTTATTACAACAAATAAAGTTATATTATAATTACTTAAATGAATAAATACTTATACAAATATTTCAAAAAGGAAATGATGTAGGAACTATCTATGTCATCAGATTATAATACTAAGTAGCTAAAGTGTTGTAAGCTAGCAACAACTTGTTTATTGCCACTACTTTGACAAAATTATTATATGTAGCTAAAATATCCCTTATTCAGTGGCAACCAAAAGGTAGTTGCAAAAGAAGTAATTTGAAGCTAGAACTTTTGGTTGCCATATTCGTGGCCAAGCCTACGATGGTTACTTATTGTAGAAATTATGGATCGGATTTGAAAAAAATTGGAAAAAGAGATGATTACTAAAATTTATCCCCCCGCTCCCCCCTGTCGTTTATTCCAATTTATAGATTTCATCCACGATATCTCTAGTCAAATGCCATCTTAATGGTATTTAACATGCAACATCACATCCATTGTAATAGTTATATAAAAAGTCCTGTTAACATGCATCCGAATTATAAAATATATTCCAAATATCAAGTACTTGAAATATAAAGGCAGAATATGTGAGAAGAATATATAAGTATTAGAAATCCATAATCAGTTCGAGCAAATATAGAATCCAATGGATCAGGTTGGATTGTATTTGAATGCAATTGGATTTGATTGAAATTCTAATATGTTAAGGTTGATCCTCGACTACGGCACTCAAGAACGGACACGTGGCACACTCATATCCGTTGAAATGGGCGAACATCGATATCACAAGCTCCGAGCAAACCGACGTATCAGACCACAGTATCCCCCCATTCGGATGAGAATACTGTCACTTGGCGAGCGGTGCATTTATCTCCGTTATCCTCTTGTTTCCGACGGTAGTTTCCCCGAAGGGGGAGGAGGTGAAAATTTTTTATCGAAATAGGGACGGTGTGAGAATATTTTTCAGAATAGAGATATATCGGTAAATGATTTACCGTGATGCGGCAAACCGTTAGCCGCGCTACATGGACGGACGGGAGGGGGGTCGGGATTCTAGATTTTCGTCGCGGGCGCAGATTTTGGTCGTCATTTGACACGGCAAACCATTTGCCGCGAGCGGCAAATCATTTGCCGCACGCGAAATGAGGAGCGGCAAATGGTTTGCCGATATGTGACCATTGTGGGCATTATTTCTCAGCCATCCTCATTTTGAGGATTTTTTGGTTGAGGGGTCCCATTTTGGGGATTCTATCATTTCCGAACGGGTTTTTTTTATGTGAGCGGCCCATCCGATCGAAGATCGAACTACAGAATATCCTGATGTAGACCGCAAACTGCATGGGTAAATATCCTCGTCCACATATCCTCCATGATTTAATCAGAGCCTCAAAAACAAGATGACATTGGCAGGAGCACAGATTCTCTGTTGTTACAGCAGGTGCTGGACCGCTCTCAAATGCGTACAAGCCATTCCGCTTTCTTCCGAGGGCCGTTCGATGGTGATTCGACGACTCTCCTGCATTATAGCACTTGCTGTAACAGCAGAGGATCCGCCTCGTGACAGGTAAGCCTCTCAAACCAAATCGATACTAGTGGAGAACACGTGCAAAACTTCTCCCTAAACTCCTTTCCATTTCTAAAATATCTAACACGAATAGCACCTTCTATCAGATTCTAATAGGATTAAGTTATCAATTAAGAAGCAAGATTTGAGACATCCATTGCTAGATGATCTTCTGTACCTTTCAGTGCAAAACTCCTTCGAATTCAACGACAGATAAACCCTCCTCAATTTTGTAAAAATATGAAGGCTCGAGTAGTGAGAGGACTACTCAACTACAGTGCCATCCCTGACTTTTTATGGGCCCTAGGCAAAAGGAAAAAATGGGCCCTTATATTTTTTCAATATACATAATTTTTTAAAATTCCTAAAGTTCTTATAAAAAGTTTCTAAAATTTTACAAAGATCTACGGATGTTGATATACCGACGAGCATCAAATAACAAATTATGAACTAAAAATCATGAAAAGAAAAAAAGAATAATGTCATATGGTAAAAGAATCAAATAGCATTAGGCAATTGCACTGCTGTGACTCATCAAACATAGTAGAGTCAAATAGCACCAGGCAATCACTTTGGAGGGTATAATCATTAAAAAGAGACCATATTTTCTTGTAAACTATAAAATAAGATGATAAAATGCACGTGAAACTGGATGCGGAAATAGCGCTGCAGAGAGGGCTCACCGACGGTCCGGCGTCATCGCGGTAATGGAGTTGGGCATTCAAGAACTCCATAGGGGTAGACCAACGAGCAAAGACGATGTCCGACAACTCAATGTCTGGACAATACGATGGGGATGCATCACAACATGCACTACAATTGACGAAGAAACCGTAATTCATGAGAGAGAGGGGGTTTGGAGTATGGACTTTGGAATCCGATCGTCGATTCGATTTAAATGGTGAGACGGAATGGGAAACCTCGCCGTGAATGGGAAGGGAAACCAAAGAGTGTGGCAACTATTTCTAGGAGTAGGGAGGAAGGCAAGACATCTAAAAGTTTTTTGGAAATGAGTAGTATGGGTGATGGGTCTTAATATGGGCCCCTAAAGTTGGCGGGCCCTAGACCTTCCTCTGTTTTCTTTATTTACTCAACAAAGAAATTTATTATCAGAGCTTTGCTTACAACATACAAGGGTTTCTTTTTTTTTCAGTATCGTGCGTTTCATATTTATTGGCCACTGACAGAGCTTTGCCTTGCATTTATTTCCAGCATTGTATGATCTTTTTCTGTAATGAACTTGACTTCTTCACCAGAGAAAGCACTTGTTGTGTTTGCATTTGAGCAACAATCTCAGTCGGAGAATACAACTTCTCATGTATATGGCTTATTTGCTAGAATTGGTTGGTTTTGTTTACCTCATCAAGCTCATTAAAATTGAAATGCTTTGGAGACTTTATTCATTATTTTTATTTCATTATTAATCATCACGATCTTTGTGGTCAGATTGTAAAGATAAAACAGAAGATGCGAAGCGAATCCTCATTGAGAAGTACAAACTCAATTAACTAAGCAGCTGGAACTGTTGAATAAAAATTGTATGTTTCTTCACAGCAACATGAGACTCAGTTTAAGGAAATGATGGAGGACATGCAATCATTTGTCTCTACAAAAACTGAGGTAATTTTGTTTGTTGATCTGGCCAACCAAAGGAAACATCTTACCATTTTTTCCCTTTTTCTTCAATTCCGAGAAGCTTTACAATAACATTACATGTATAATAATGACGCCCGAACAACACCATCTTGGACAATGCAGTTCATAAAATGTGGATGTGATCTCCTTGACTGAACTTAAGAGCCATTAACGATTGTGCTACAGGCTGCTGCTCAAAACCTATTTATATTTAAGACCTGGGGCCTTTCAATTAGGACGCAGTCCTTCCTGAGTTCAGGAAAGCCGCCCCCTTTTTGTATAAAAACGAGCGCTTTAGTAGAATACGTATACAGTTTGTATTATAGGTGCATGTTATAAATACAAAGCCGCATACAAAACTACATATTATAATACAAACATTCAAACTGCATGTTATAATACAAAACTGTATATGTATTCTACCAAAGTCATCCTGCTTTATACAAAAAGGGGCTGGTCTTCCTTAACTATGGAAGGACTGCGTCCTATTTGAAAGAAATATATATAGGGAAAAATGTGGCTGCTCCCTGGGAGTAGGCAACGGGGCTACTCCCATCCCTATTTTTCTAAATTTTTTTATTTTTTTGGAAAATAAAAATTTGTATATTCATCATTATATCCCTCTAACATTATATTAAAATTTCATCAGAAACAGAGACTCCTACAGCCTCCATCCAAACATAGTCGATTTAAAAAAAAACCTGCGACCATTAAAAAAATGACGTTCGGATGTAAGGCCCAGGAGTCTCTGTTTCTGACGAAATTTTAGTAGAATATTAGAGGGATATAGTGATGAATATAGAAGTTTTTATTTTCCAAAAAAATAAAAAAATGGGGGGGGGGGGGGAATGGGGGTAGGAGCAGCCCGTTGGCTCCTTCCAGGGAGCAGCCACATTTTATCCATATATATATATATATATATATATATATATATATATATATATGGGACCTTTCAAATGAGGTGGGGGCTTTTCTGAAATTGTAAAGGCCACTGTGAATTTAGTAAAAACTCTGTAACAGTTTTGTAAAAGTATAAACTGCACATTGTAAAAAAATGAATTTTGTAAAATATAGCATCCAAATTTAAATTAACATTTCCACCTAATATAATTATATTTTCATAATTTTATTTCATTATACATGTTGTGTTAATATTTATTGTTATATGTATGAAACAAGAAATTGAAAAAATATATTGGAAAGATGTCTAAATTGAGGGTGGCTCGTCATATATATGGTGAGACCCCGCCTCATTTGAAGTTTCTCATATATATATAGGGGGCAGCGAGCCTGCACCCTAGGGTGTAGGAAACTTCCTGCACCCACCCCATTTTTCGATTATTTTTTTATTTTTTTGAATTAAAAGTTGGGGGATTTACTCAATATGTTAAGGGGAATATGTGTTTCAAGTTTCATGCAAAACAAACATTCCTAACACGTTCATCTAGATAAGGTCGATTTCAGCAATCCTGATACCGTTAAAATTTAGTAGTCATGATGGAGATGATAGAAGTCTCGAACTAAGTTGAATTTGGAATGACAACATGGTGATTCATGGTGATCTAAATCCCTCAAGGTTTCATTTCAAAAAATCAAAAAATAATGAAAAATTAGGCTGGGTGTAGGGAGTTACTTGCACCCACCGAGGTAGGTTCCTTTTTCCTATATATATGTATAGGGCCCTTCCAATGAGGTGCACATTTCCTGGGTCGATGGAAAGCCCATCACGAGATCCGTTAGATTGAGATCTAACGGTTCTTTAACCAAAAGGGTATTTTAGTCCATACTTTTTCATTTTAATTTTTATTTTGAATTTGAATTTCATTTAATCCTTTTAATATTCCAAATTTAGCACGTCTGATTTGGAATTTTTTGTTGTTATTTATTCAATTAAGCTTCACCAATGTAGCAGTATTTTCACGTTATGCAGAATAGCAAAAGTCTTTGTAAAATTCGCATTGATATTTTAGAACTGTACCCTTCATTGTAAAATAAAATCACAGTTAGTAATAATTATATTATTGTAATTATAATTTTTATAAGGGGTTGATGGGGCTGCCCCCTGGGGGCAGCCAACATGGCTGCCCCGCCCTATTTTTGGGCAATTTTTTTTATTTTTTTTGAAAAATATCGTCATGTATATTCGTGACCATATATCCCTCTATATGTCATTCGAATTTCGTCAGAAACAGAGACTCATATGGCCTCCATCCGGACATGGTCGATTTAAAAAATCCTGCGACCGTTAAAAAATGACGTCTGGATGGAGGCCGTAGGAGTCTCTGTTTCCGACGAAATTCGAATGACATATAGGAGGGCTATAGGGATGAATATATATGTGATATTTTTCCAAAAAAATAAAAAAAATTGCGAAAAATGGGGTAGGGGCAACCCCATTTTTCCCTTTTTATAATACTATTGTAAAAGTTTGTGCACGTTTTGTAAAATCCGTATGAAGTCCTGCAAAAAAAAACAATAACTAGTAATTCATCAATTATTAAGAGGAAAGAGATAAGTGTAAAAATAATCAGGAATCGTAAAAAAGCGATTTTAGATTATTAGAAATTTGATTAAGAACGATGCATGTAAAAAATAATATGATATTGTAAAAAGCATTTGAGATTTGAAAAAAAAAATCTGATTTTGTAAAAAAAATCGCCGAGACTGTAAAAGATATCATATTGTTTGAAATTTTATAAAAGAAATCAATGAATAGATTTGCAAAACCATTGCATAAATTTGTAAAATATGTGCATTTATTGTAAAAAAAGTGCATTGATTTGTAAAAGTAATTGGCCAATATGTAAAATCAACGATTCGAATGTAAATTCAGATCTGGGAAGTTGGTGTCCATGGCTGCATGCACGCTTGTGACCGCATGCATCTTAATGTTTGTGATCACATGTAGCACCACCCTCTTCGGGTATCGTGCGTTGCGCATGAGCGACACGACCTCGACGGAGGCCGGAGGCGGCGAAGACATTGTCGAAGGCGAGGACAAAGTGGTGGAAGGTGTATTTGTGGGGCTATTGTTGTTGCAAGATCGAGTTTATCTCTTCAAGGATTCTTTGCATTAAATTTCAATTACACGTAATTTTCATGGAATGAGAATATACATCTCCTCCAGGATTCTTTGCATGAAATTTCAATTAATATGAATTTGCACGGGAATGAGAATACCGTGCTTGCGATGCAGATTCCTCCCACCTCCTCCGCCGCCTAGCTTCACCCCGAGCACCGTCGTAGTTTGTGTTGGATGGGAAAAACCTAGCAAGGGATTTCCAACGACGAGACCAAAATTAGAATGTGGGTTGTTACTTACTATTTTTAGAATGAGACAAAAAGACTAAAATGAGTTTTCAACATTAAAAAAATTATGATTAATAAGGAATTAATTAATCCGTTGGATTAATTACACAAGGATGGGATGACGGGCTTTCCATAGAGCCAGGAAAGGTGCACCTTATTGGATATATTTCCTATATATATAGGAAAAACTAGAATTGAGGTGGTACCTCAATTCAACCATTGTGCGACAACAAATTACTCCCGTCAGATTACAATCGACGGCCTCAGTAAAAACCACCATTAGAGAGTCGAAACCACTAAGACTCTATTAATGAATTTCTATTTATAGGAATTTACCACATTCTATCAATGACGACAGATATGGTGTAAATAAATTGAATTCCACTTTTCCCGTGGATTAGTTATGTTCGAATTGAATTCTCTTTCTTAAAAAATGTGGATTTTTCATTAACATTCCATTTCCCTACTATTCAGAATTTCTCGACATATCTCTAGTTGTTTTTCAGATATTTCTTATCAAACTCCATGATAGTCAAGGGAATTCGACGAAATAGCAGATTGCGCATTTAACAGAAATAATGCACAGGTAAATGTACCTTTTCTATTTTTTATTAATCGATATGTTTGCTAATTATGAGAACTATATTAATTTTCGTTGAAAGACGAACTGGTTCTTTAATAGAAATCGTATTATGTGTTAGTATTTTTGGCATTAATATATTAATTTTTGGCATTAATATATCAATTTCGTCCAATTATCTGACGGAGGTGGTGAAGTTATTGGAGTGGTGGAACGAACTGATGATAATTTGCATCAACCAGGTATTTTGAATGACAAAGATGTTTCAAAGCATCACAGACCTTGTTCATTTATATTATATTGGAAAAATAACTGTTTATTATGCGCAAACTCAGTATATTTTGTGTTAGAGTTCATCATTTTACATCAATGAACTATAATTTACACCATTGAACCTCATTTTACACATACTGTTTTCTTTTTTTAAACTCGCACCTTAATACAACAGAACTTATATTGTATTTATGCTCTATATTCGAAATACTTAATCTGACTGCCAGATATTCTGGATGCAAATATAGATCAAACCATCATATTCCTTGTAGGATATGATGTAATACCGCCCTGATAGTTGCTAATACCATTCCATTATTTGATAACTTACATATAGGTGCATCATTTAACATTTGCTTTCAATATTTTACATTTATATGTAATAGTTTACATATTCTATCAACATTTATATGTAAGTGTCATAGTACTTCTAATTTAAAGTGGAGCTAAATATTTTATACATATTTGCAGTAATTTACATAGATTATCAATAATTTAATTATCTTTAGAATGATTTACAGATTGCTATTATTACTCCTTCTTGCTAATACATCTATAATTATATAAATCCTTCAGGTTTCGACTACTCAATCAATGACACTGTCAATGGTATTACACCTCATATAGGCCAAACATTTCTATCTATTCAAGATGCATATAAATTTTATGAGACATATGCAACAGAGATTAGATTCAATATTAGGAAAGCAAGCTCAAGAATTGGTAAAGATAAGTTTTCCAAGGAGCGGATAATTATATTTAAATCATTTGTTTGCTGGAAAGAGGGGTTCTCTAGAAATACAGATAAAACACTGTCAGTGGACAATGCAAGAAGTGATGAGAGTGATGAATGTATTTTTTATAAGGAGGAGCGTCGTGTTGGCTTATCACAGACTGGGTGCAAAGCTTTCTTGTCAGTTTCATTTAGACATGATCTCAAGGATTGGTTTGTATCGAATTTTGAAGCTGAACACAATCACAATCTCGTTTCTCCATCTAAACGCAGATACCTCAGACCAAATAGACGTTTTTTAAAAGCCACAAAAATGCTTGTGAAGTCAATGAATGATGTGAACATACCTGTATCCAAGCAGTCAGCATTCATAAACATGTCTAGCGGTCAAGTTGGTAATATTGTTCGAGATATTTACAACTTAAACAGAAAGGAGAAAAAACAACGTATTGGGATGGATGTTCACATTCGAATTGAACATTTTGAAAGTTGTAAGGCCAATACTCCTGATTTTTACTATACTTACACAACCGATGATGATAACATACTTATTCAGTGTATATGAATTGATAGTGCCTCTATTGAAGATTACAAATTATTCGGTGATACAATATCGTTCGACACAACATATAGGACCAATGAATACAATCTGATCTTTGGATCTTTCTGTGGTGTTAACCATCACGGTTACACAATTTTCTTTGGAAATTCATTCATGAGCAGAGAGACAACCAAGTCATTCTCGTGGTTATTTGAGAGATTTATAGAAGTAATGAGTAAACATCCAATTTCTATAATCACAGATGAAGATCCGGCAATTTGTGTAGCTGTTAGGATATGTTTACCACATACTGTTCATAAATTCTGCACTTGGCATATAATGGCCAAGCTTAAAAGTAGCTTGGAAAGATTAAAGATATAAATGAAGTTCTCTCAGTGTTTTCCATAGTTGTATGGAAAAGTATAACTATAAGTGAATTTGAGCAAAGCTGGTGCAAAATTATTGATCAATATGATTTATCATCTAACGTCTGGTTGAATGAGAAGTATAGCATCAGATTTAAATGGATTAGTTTATATCTTAAGGATGGGATGGTCAGCGCAGTACACAGAGGAGTGAAAGTATGAATGCATTTTTGCAACACTACATCACTAAACAGAACTCTTTGCTGGAATTTGTCTGTAGATTTCAAAGTGCAATTCAACGACGCATGGAAAGAGAGAATGACATGGATAACATTGGTGAAGTTTATACTCCAAAATCAAATTTCAAATGGAAGATGGAGGTACAGATGGTTCGTATATACACCAAGTTCATATTTTACAAATTTCGGTTTGAACTGAACGAAGTGAAGGAACTTAATGTTCGAACTCATTCGAACTCTCTGGATTACTGTCAATATTTTGTGTCATATATTGGGAAACCTGACAAAGAATTATGTGTTTCTTCATTTACGGAAAGCGATTTTCTTGTTTGTGAATGCAAGAATATGCAATTCTTTGGATATCCATGTAGGCACATACTTGTAGTTTTGAAGATACAGAATGTCGAGCTTCTGAACGAGGAATATATATATTGAAAAGGTGGACAAGAACCATTAAAAAATCAGGAAATTATCCTATTTATGTGAAAGTTGCACACCAAGAAAGGTCGTCTCAGCTGATTTATATGTGTTTGCATATTATTTCAGCTTCGGTCGAACATGATGAGGGCATATTCTTATTTGCTAAAGAAAAATTAAGCGATTTATGTAGCAATATTGATCTTATGATAAGTAACAAACCTTCTTCGAGCTTTACAACCGGGAACAATACAAATGTTCCAGATATGATTACTGAACCAGCTGTTAAAGAACCAAATGTTGCGAGAACGAAAGGAAGCGGTCGCGGTGGTAGACCTAAGGTCCCGTTTGTTTGATTGGAAAGGAATTACAATGGAATGGAATCAAGACAAGAATGGAATTAACAATGGAATGGAAAGGAAAAAGTTTTTCCATTCCATTGTTTGGATCTTATTAGGAATTGAAAATTTTATTATGAGACATGTTCCTTTCTTATATTTGGAAAGGGAAATGAATAGAAAGAAAATAACATTCCTTTGATATATTTCGTTAAGTAGAAACAATAACCAGTATTCTCACACTTATTTTTTCATATAATCGATATATTTCATATAAAGAATCAATAATCAAATTTAAATGGAAATTACTTTTATTTTTTTCATACAATTGATAAATTTGATATATCCATATTCGTATCCGCTACAATATTTTATTACCATATCTATATCCTTTTTCTAAAGAAATTGAAAATGTCATGGGGTGTAAGTACGGGCCGATAAACGGACACGTGATCCTTAAGGACGGAGCCATATGTTGTGTCCTCTAAACCACCCACTCTACTAAGGGAGACCGAAGTTCCCTCACTGAAAATGTCTACTAAGCCTAGTAGTCAGAGTCCAATTCCAAGAAGGGTTTTCAAATTTTCAAATTTTTTTGAAAAGGAATATTTACAAAAATTAATCCCTCAATTTTAATAAACAATTTTTACAAGGTTTTTACAACACTTAGTTCACAAGTTTACCAAAACCCATCCTGAAAATAAAATTTAAAAAGTTTTTTAAAAAATACGAGCTAAGGCTAAAGTAAATATATACTAATATACGGTATACCCCCTATACTTAAATTTTGCTATGTCCTCATAGCACAAGTTCCATGATGCCAAGGCTCGATTCAAATATAGGGTGATATAGCGAAACTGAGGAGGAGGATCCTCCTATACTCAGGTCAATATTGACCTCAGTACAAGAAGATAGTACGCGGGAGGGATGAGCAGGCAGGTCCCCCTATACTTAGGCTACAAATAGCCTAAGTAAGGTCTGAATTAAGGGGGGAGTTTTTCTATGATACAAGGGTGATGGGGAGGGGGTTCGTGAGAAACACGCATACACACACACACATACACACACACACAGAGAGAGAGAGAGAGAGTGAAATATACAGAGGGAAGGAGATGGGGTGAGGTGTGTGTGTGTATGTGCAAGTGTGTGTGTGTGGGGGGGTACATCATCAAGTGATCTACTTCTTCTTCTTCTTTTTTACAACATGCAAAACTAGAAATAAACATGCACATGCATTTTTTTACAGTATGCAATGCAGGCTGTCTGATCAAAGACTCCTAAAATTTCTTCACAAACTTCTGTGGCCTCTTCAGCGGAAGCTTCCAACTTCACGCCTCCATGAGAATCAAGCATCCTCGATTTTCATGGGCCCTGCCACAAAAGAGAAAAGTTAGAATACTCAGAGAAATTAAATCAGCAGATATAATGATGCGTGAAATGAGGACCTAAAATATTTGAAAATATTCAACAAAGAAAATCAAAATTCAATAATTAAGTTAAGCCGTGTCCCCGGCAACGACGCCATTTGATGATCGTCGAATTTGCCTCTTTAATAATCGTGAATTATAATCGTAGTATAGGAGGAAAATTCAGTTCATCAAAAACCACAATCTTTGAATGTTGTGGAAGATTTTTACTTGGCAAGTCTACCAAGGTCGAACACAAGGACACATCAACTTAATATATCTATCAAATTTCGATTCATAAGGCACAAGTATGATTTATTTCTCAATTTCAGGTCTACATGATGAACTATGCAATTTAAAGTGCAATACTAAGATGCATGCAATTTTTAGTTGGTTTTTATGCAATTTTAAGAGGATGCATAAATATGTTGCAAGAGAATTTATATGCAAACTAAAGACTACAATTATACCCTAAAAATATAAGCGACAGAAGAGAAATGGAAATCAGGGTCATTTTAAATCCCAGTATTAGAGGCAGTCATCAAATCAAAGCACAGACAAGAGAGCAGGGTCTCATTTATCACATAAAAAATCACTTTATTTAAAATAGTGGCAAATGAGAAAATTGAACATGCTAAGATGTAGAGGACAAAACAAGGATCAAAACGACACTAAAATCATGCAATTTGGACCTACGATGCTCAAGTTATGCTAAAAACAATGCAAGAGCATAATTGTAATAAAAATGCAAGAAATAAAAATGATAAATATTACATTTAGGTCCCTGGAGGGACCTAAATGCAAATAAAAGAAACTGTCTGGGCCCTTGTGTAAATTGTCCATACGCGGGGGCCTTTTGTAAATATCTAAAACCGGCGGGGCGTCTCTGTAAAATACCCCATGCGCGCACGTGAGGCACGTGCCTGGAGGACCAAAATGCAAATATCAGATCATCCAGGGTCTTTCGCATAAATTACCCAGCACCTCACGTACGCTGCACGTGAGGCGCCTAGGCTCGGAAGGCTCCTCAAGTTCGGGCCACGTGGCACGACGTGGTGGCTCAGATCTTGGCTTGGTGAATCCAAGCCTACTGGTTCGGAGGGAGGCTGGGGCGTCCACATGTCTCTATCAGAGCCGTCTGATCGAAACGATCGGACGGTACCTGTGTCTTCTCCTCCGCCGTGCGTCACTGGAGGAGGCGGGGGTCCGGTAAAGCTCGAGGTCGATGAGGTGGTTTCAGCTCCGGCCATTGGTGAATATGCACCTGCAAATGTTAGTCCTAGCCGAAGCATGATGTGCGTGAGAGTGAGGTGAGGTGAGTGGGGGCCGTGTGGGGCGACGGGAGTGATGGCCCAGTGCTTATTTTCCGGTGAAGCAGAGGAGGAGGTGGCAGAGGGTGGTTAAGGTTGTGGAGAAGGGAAGGTGAGGTCAGAGGGTAGCGCGAAGATGTGGGTGATCTTGCGGTGATGGTCGAGTGATCAGTGAGGGGTCGGAGTGATTGGAGGTGGCGTGATAATTAGGAGAAGATGTAAAGGAGATGACCGGGAGGTCGGAGCGGAACCAGCGGAGGAGGTGGCCTTGGCTGGGCTTCAGTGGAAGCACGGGGTCTTCGCACGACAGGGACGATCGCGCCCCGGTGCTCGGCAGTGCGCAATGGCAGCCGCAACGTGGATGGAAGCCACAGATCACACCTGGGACGACCACGACCATGATCGCCTGAAGACCAGCCCTCCGCTGTCACTGGAGGGCGGTCAAGGCTAGGGAGGAGGACCCAAATGGTGGATAAGGGGTGAAAGTGGCAGGGCAGAGGCTTTTATAGGGGGAGGAGCTCCGGCGGTTACATGGTTGGGAGGGGGGTTTCAAAGGAGTGTCTTCATGTCTAGGAGTGAAGGTGGGGCAATGAAGTCGGCGCAAGGATGGCGGATCTAAGGGCTACGCAGGGGAGGCATTACCAGCAAGAGGAGGTGGCTGGGGCGACGGGCAAAAATGGAAGGGGGAGGAGGGGCAGCGAGTTGTAACGCCCGGGGGAGAGGCACGCGGAAGGAAGAAGATGATGATCGAGCCGTTGGATCTCACGATCCAACGACTGTAATGGGTGCGAGAGCAGAGGGTGGAGATCAGATCCTTAAGATCTGATCGTGTATCTAGGAAATAGGCGGGGGCGAGTGGTTAGGATGGAGGTATGGTGTTGATCGTACGGTGTAGGTGGATGGGGTGACGTGGAGCGATATCAGCCGTGAGATAGGAGGTGGATCTAACGGTTGATTTGAAGAGGCGACGTGGCGCGCGGGCACCCATAGGATAGGAATGGGATCAGAGGGCTGAGATGAAGGGGCAACGTGGAGCGAGGGGGAGCGTTGGATGACTTGATGATCTGACGACTAGGATTTAGGCGATAGACAACAGAGGAGATTTAATCTGGGAGCTGGATCATACGGCTGGGGA
The DNA here is from genome assembly GCA_037367405.1 of Ottelia alismoides. Lineage (NCBI taxonomy): Eukaryota > Viridiplantae > Streptophyta > Magnoliopsida > Alismatales > Hydrocharitaceae > Ottelia > Ottelia alismoides. The sequence goes on from JAZKJV010005006.1 coordinate 101,337, forward strand.
AGAGGCGGTGATGGAGGGCTCAGATGAAGGCGGGATGGAGTAGATCCAATGGCTCTGATGGGCACCGGGTGGCGGACGGGGAAGCAGGCCACGTGGGCGGTCCAGAGGGCGCCACGTGGCCTAATCAGAAATATTCAAAGTATAATTACAAAGATAAATAGAAAAGAAGTAGTTAGATGCAAAATCAGGAAAATGTTAAAACATGAAAGTTGATCGTCTCGACGAGATCTACAATTTTCATGTTGGTCAAAAATAACAAAGAGGTCATTTGTACAGAAGGTATTTTTGGGGGTATTTTTAGGGGGATAAAAACACCAATTTTTGTCTTTGATTTGTTTTTGTATTTTTTTAGTCTTTTTAAAGGTCAGTGAATTATGGACAATTTATCTACCTAATTTTTAGGGGTTTTTGATGATAAAATAAATACAAAAAAAATAAGGGAAATTAAATACAAATAATTAAGGGCTAATTATACACAATATAATACAAGATAAAAATAAAGAATTACTAATGAATTTTATTGGATTGATTAAGCTTGGGGTTTAATTTGCGGTTTTTAGCATGATGAATACAAGATTCATCATGCTTGGAAGAATCAGAGCATGCGCGCGAACCGAGGTCGACCCACGCCTCCCTAGGGATCTGTGAGGATCACCATTCACTGGGGAGATGCGGCCAGAAAATCGGAGAATGAGGGTGCAAGATCCGCTGAGGAAAATTGGGAGAAAATGGGTGCATGAACTGGATCCGCGCACGAGAAGGTCCGGGAGGGGTAGTTGACCGGGGTCAACACCCCTCGTGGACCAATCAGAAATTAGGGATCCAAAAATAATTGGAAAATCAGTTAAAATAGAAAATGATTTTAAATTAAAAAGTGTTCAAAATGAAAATTCTTTATTATTTTTAAGCAATTTTTGTGTGATTTTTATTTAATTTTATGAAAAATAAATTATGGTATATACAGTATATTATATTATATACAGGTATAAAATACCTATGTATTTTGTAAAACTATTTTATTTTCTTATTTTTGCACAAATACCCCAATTTTATATTTTATTTACTTACAACATAATTTTTGGAGTATGAAATTATTTTTATTTTATTTTTATTGGTTATTTACGAGTATAAAATAAATAGGTAGATATACATATTTACATGTATTATATACAAGGTGAGAGAGAATTTTATTTTATTTTATTTTTCTATTTTTATTTTAATTTTAGAAATATATATAAGGGTATAAAATAACATTTTTATTTTTATTTTTGTGAAAATAAATTATATACACGTAGGTGATAAATATCGTCAAGGTACAGTGGCCCTATCTCTCTCTACTTCTTTTATTTGGCAATCAGGCCCATACTGGACTATCTCTTGGGTTCAGGTCACTCAATATTTATTCTAAATATTTCCTTCTTTTTCTTTTATTCCTTATTCTTTTATTTTTGCACAAATACATGCTAATTATTAAATATTAACAAATGCATGCTCATTGCTAATTTATTGTATTTACAACTATATACATGATGCTTTGCCAAGATAAGTAGCTAAAATAAAAGAATAAAGAGTGATGAATGAGTATTCATCACCCTCTATACTTTACTTTTGCTAGTCCCTTAGTAAACACTTATTTGAAAAAGAAGTGAAAAGAGAAAGAAAAAGAAAAAGAAGGTGAATCAAGGTTGATTATTAAACTTGTCATCATTAAATTGAAGTATGGAGCTCAATCAGAACTTTGGATTATTAGTTTTTCAGAACCTTATTTGGACTTAGGTTTAAAACTTAACAGCCTCTAAGTTCCACCAATCTATGGTCAAGACTCCTCAATAATCCAGATCAGAACAAGTCTACATACACAAACTCTAATGACCATGAATCTTTTCTTGTACTGTGTAAGTGATATGTAGCTCTCCACCTCAGAAATGGCAAAGTGACAACCCCCCTCAACAAGGTAACTTTAATGCCCTTGTCTGACAACTCTTTCCTCAAGGAGCGGGGTATTCCCTTCTAAGTTCAAGTGCAACCGGCTCAAGAAGAGGAGGAAGAAGAGATGGACCATGGCCAGTGTAGCCATGTATCCTAGGGAGCCCAACCAGTGTAGCTAAGTCTCCCTGCTGTAAGCTTCATGGGATGGGCATGGTAACATAAGCTTTGCTTTATTTGACTCTATACACTCACGTGGGTATTTCATTTTCTCTCAGACCCACCATTTTTTTGGAGTTTTTCTTTTTTTTTGCACACATTTTTTTTCGATGTGCAAATGTACAACATATCTACATGGTGCAACATATATACATAAGGAGTTTTTCCTCTTGAGCCAGTAAACTATCCCTCTTTTGAAGCATTATTGCAACCCACAACTCCTGTCTTTAGACCTCAATGCACCAGACAAAGTTGAGATGCACTTCCTTCACTAAAAGAAGATGAGAGGTTCCACCTAGAAGTACTACCCTCATATGCTACCCCAAGCCAAAGAAGACTAACTCCTTACCGCCTCATACGTAGAGAGCTATGTGCAAGGTGTTGGTGCAAGTAAAGCCATTATCTATGAGAGTCATGTGTGCGTTGTTAAGTGTTCTACTTAGGCTCATCGAGATGCCATATGATCATAGCCTAGTGGACTCAAAGAATTAAGTCACCATGGACCTGAAAGGTCTTAACCCTGAGCCCTATAAGGTTCCTCTTAGAATTAGGTGTATTAAGGTCTTAACCAAGTTCCATTTTCCAATTCAATTCCAGGCTAGTTTAAATGTCAACTATGATTCAGAAAAACTTTACAAGTATATACAAAAATGATTTTATGCTAGTTTTGAAACTGTGCAAAATTTTTGAAAAATGTTTGAATGCATGAATGCAGAAGTTTTACAAAATAATTACACATATTCACACAAGTATTTTTGCAAACTTTTTGTTTTTCAAACATTTTACAAAAATTTTGTACTATATACATAATTTTTATATCAAAATATTGACAAACTCTTTACACACAAAACATTTTTACAAACCTTTATACAAAAAATTTTTGTAAATAGCTATGTATGTGCAATAAAGAATTTTATGTACAAGGAAAAATTTTAAATTTTTATGGATTTTGAAGAATTTTAGCCATTTTATTTATTAACACACTCACAAAAAGTTCGAGTTATGGCTAAAGTATATATGAAATATATACTACACCCCCCTATACTTAGCTCGAACGATGTCCTCATAGTGAATCAAGAGCGATGAAGAAGACAACTCGTGCTTAGTATAGGGGAGTGAAAAGGAAAACTATACTACGACAACAAATGAAAGAATGTAATGGAAAAGAATCTCGGTTTTTCCCCCTATACTTAGGATCAAGTAATCCTAAGTATAGCATACTATACACAAAGGGAAATCCGAGTGGGAGAATGTACATGATCTACCTCCACTATACTTAGGGTAAAATATCCCTAAGTGTAGGCAACAAAACAGAGGTAAAAAGAATCAAAAGAAAATAAAAAGTCTGACACCCCCTATACTTAGGGTAAAGTACACCCTAAGTCTAGCATAATCAAAGATGCAAACGTGGTGTTGGACTAAAGAAGGGTGTGATATTGACATCTGGATCTATACAAGGCGGAAGACAATGATAATCAGGCGTGAGATGCAATAGAAGTGAGTCAAGAGACTACATCTCACGCAAAATGAATAGGGACAACGTCAACGACAATTGGCTCATGATCTAGATATGGTTTGAGTCGCCGGTAGCCTCAGATGACATCTCAGATATGTCAATGCTTCCATTGTCATGTACCTTTCAGACCAGGTATGATCCCTTCCACTTGATCTGCAACTTTCCTAGAAATAATCTAAGCCTAGCATCGAACAACCATACTCTCTGTCCTGGCTCAAACTACTTGTGGCTGATATGAGAATCATGCCACTCCTTCACTCTCTCCTTGTACTGTAGGCTGCTCGATAAGGCTGCATCTCTAAGATCCTCCAGGGCTGTCAATTCTGCCCTCCTCTGGTCTCCTACACTCACTGGATCCAAAAGTATGTCTGTGACATCCCAAAGTGACTTGTGCTTAAGCTCAACAAGAAAATGAAGGGCTTGCCATAAACAAGGCGAAAGGGAGATGTACCCAAAGGAGTCTTGAAGGAAGTCTGATATGCCCACAAGACCGAGTGCAAAAGCTGTGACCAATTCTTTTGGTCAGGGAAGCCTACCTTCTGCAATATCGTCTTGATCTCCCTGTTCGATACTTCAGCAAGACCATTGGTCTGAGGATGATATGGAGTGGCTACTCGATGGTCAATGCTGAACGCGCTAGCAAGGGCCTTTACCTTGTCGTTGACGAAATGAGACCCCTCGTCAGATATCAACACTCTAGGCACCCCAAACCATGAAATGATATTCTTCCTCAAAAATCTTCATACAATCCTAGCATCTGCGGTTCGGGCGGGGATGGCCTCAACCCAACGACTCACATAATCAACGACCAATAGAATGTACTCAAATTCCTGACTCTTAGGGAATGGACCCATGAAATCGATGCCCCATGCGTCAAAAACCTCACAGAAATGAATGAGCTGCATCGGCATCATATCATGCTATCCACAAGTGCCCATCCTCTGACTGTCAGTACACCTCTTCACGAATTCATCAGAATCCATGAAGAGGGTAGGCCACCATAGGTCGGATTGGAGCACTTTCTGTGCCGTTCGTCTCCTAGAGTGATGTCCTCTTGTCTCAAGCTTGTGGCAGTAAGTGAGGACGCTATGGTGCTCCTCCTGAGGAATGCACCGACGCCAGACATTATCCCCTCCTTAATGATAAAGGACGGGATCCTCCCAATGGTAGAACTTGGCCTTTGCGAGGAAGGTCTCAAGCCACTGCTTGGGCCAACCTTGTGGAACTTTCTTGGCAACAAGATAGTTCACAATGTCGGTGTACCACGTGAGAGAGGTGATAGCAAGGATCGCCTCATCTGGGAAGGTCTCAGAAATAGGGTCAATCTGCTCAGAATCCTCAAGATGCTCTAATCGGGAGAGATGATCTGCCACCACATTCTTGACTCCAGGTTTATCCTTAATCTCAATATCAAACTCCTGGAGTAGAAGGATCCATCTAGTCAGTCTTGCTTTGGCATCCTTCTTTGCCATGAGGTACCTGATGGCGGTATGGTCTGTAAAGATAGTCACCTTAGATCCAATGATGTACGATTTGAACTTATCTAGGGTGAAGACTATGACTAGAATCTCTTTCTCAGTGACAGTGTAGTTCCGTTGTGCGACATCCAATGTATGGCTAGCATAGTGAATGGCAAATGGTACTCCATCCCTCCTTTGTCCCAGCACGACCCCTACGGTAAAATCGGAGGCATCCGTCATGATCTCGAATGGGAGAGACCAGTCAGGTGGCTGGAGGATAGGAGCCTCAACAACTAGGCTCTTGAGAGTCTCAAATGACGCAATACACTTATCATCCACAATGAACTCGATGTCTTTGGTCAGCAAACCAGTCAACGGTCGGGCAATCCTGCTGAAATCATGAATGAAGTGTCGGTAGAAACTGACGTGCACCAGAAAAGACCGTAACTGTCGTAAGTTGGACTGTGGATTGAGTTTCCTAATGATATCGACCTTGGCCAGATCAACCTCCATGCCCCTGTTGGAGATGATATGACCAAGCACCGTCCCTTGAGTCACCATGAAGTGACTCTTCTCCTAAGATAACACAAGATGGACCTCGATGCATCGTTGAAGGACGCGGTCTAGGCAGTCAAGACAAGCATCAAACCCATCGCCATAGACCGAAAAGTCGTCCATGAAGACCTCCAAGCACTCACCCACCATGTCCGAAAAGATGGACAACATGCATCTTTGGAATGTCGTCGAGGCTTTACATAGACCAAAGGGCATCCGTCTGAAAGCCTATGTCCCAAAGGGATGGATGAATGTGGTCTTGTCTTGGTCTTTGGGCACAATGGTCACCTGATTATATCCGGAGTACCCATTAAGAATACAGTAATGACTCTTCCCACTAGCCTCTCTATAATTTGATCAATAAAAGGCAGCAGGAAATGATCCTTCTTGGTGGCCTGGTTCAATCGTCTGTAATCCACACAGACCCTCCAAGAAGTGGGTACCCGGGTAGCGATCTCCTCTCCAGACTCCCTCACAACTGTAGTGATGTCCGTCTTCTTGGGCACCCCATGTAATGGACTAACCCACATGGAGTCGGAGATGGGGTAGAAAAAATCGCCGATCCACCATTTCAAGATCTCCTTCATGACAACCTCTCAAAGATTCGGGTTCAGCCGCCACTGGAACTCACGCGACGGCTTGGCATCCTCTTCCAGATAGATATGGTGGGAGTACAGGGCCAGACTTATCCCATGGAGATCGGCTATGCTCCATCCTATCGCCTTGCAGTTCGTTTCAAGAACCTCCATCAAATGAGATTCTTGCTCTCCAGTCAAATCCGCTGAGATAATGACTGGGTGCATCTCATGCTCGCCTGCAAGGAACCTATACTTCAGCGACTGCGACAAGGGCTTTAGTTCTGGATAACAGGGAGCTGGCAGATCTGGCCTCTGAAAAGTCTGAGTGAAAGCAACCAAATCCACATGGGAGAACTCTCGCTGAACCTGAAAATATGGTGAAGACTTCTCTGCTGGTGTGTCTGTGCTCTGAATAGGATCAATATCCACCCTAGATGCTAGCTCTGTAGAAATCAGACATGGGATCAACTCGTCAAATTCTGCCCAATCAAAATCTGACTCCGAGGGATCTGAATCTTAATCAAAAGATATATCAACTGCCACGCTATCTGGAACGCGATCTGCTGCCTGAAATATGTCCTCTGCCAGGAATGCGCTCTCCAAGCTCTCCTCTACTGGAATCTGTGCATAAGCGAGATCTGTAGGTGAGAGGTTGGCTCGTGAAACTGGGTCTGACCAAGCTGCTTCATCGTCTGTGATCACAAAATCACACTCCTGGTGGATGTCTCGCTTTGCCTCTTTCATCTGCGCTGAATCTGTAAGCGGCTCTGAGCAAGCTGAATCTCGCGCTCTGGTCTCATCGATCTTCTCTATTTGTATACTCTCACCCTCGACACGAATGTACACCTTCTCGCTATCATGGCCAGATACTACCTTAGCTGTGGTCAAGAACGGGCGTCCTAAAGTGATGTGGGTATTGGTCACAGACTCAGGGATCTCCATGTCCAACACAACGAAGTCCACGGGGAATTTCAGGCCTAGAATTGTGACGACCATGTCCTTCAGCAACTCCTTCGACCTCTTGACAGATCAATCATCAAACTGAAGGACCGTCCTGCTCTATCGAAGAGGGCCAAACTCGAATCGATCGAGTAAGGCTGTCGGAAGTAGGTTGATGGAGGAGCCGCTGTCTAATAGAGTCCGATCTAACCTCTGCTCACGTATGTGACATCTGACATAGGGAGTTCTTACATCTGGCCTCTTGGCTGGCAGACAGTTCTGGATGGCGAAGCAGGTGGCACGAGTAAGCACATGGATCTCTGAGTGATGGTTCCTCCTCTTCCTGTGAATAGTGATCTTCTCTCTAAGGTTCCTCTGGAAGAGAGGGATGTGCTCCAAGGCCTCCTATAGAGTCAGCTGTATCTGAAATCTGTCTATCATATGCTGGCTAAACTCTAGCTGCTGGGATTTTTTTGGGTTTTCTTTTTTAGTCCTCTTTGCCAAGCGGAGTGCTTGGGGGAAGGGGATGAATGGGCCCTCCTCAGATGGAGGGCTAGGATTGGGTCACTACTGCTGTAGCAAAGTAGAATCCATACAAACATCTCCATGCATCACAGATGGACTCACAAATGAATAACCCTTTCATTTATTACCAGAATGGTCATGAGATACAATGACAGAAGGAAATGCAACAGGAGTAGAAATGGTGGCCTCAGTACCACCTACAGCATCTGGACTTGCGAACATCAGCACTGCACTCTGGCTCAGCTTCAAATCTGGTGGCATCAGCTCCACCTCCTGCATCTGGTGAAGTGACAACCTCAGTACCGTCAGCTAGATCAACATCCTTGGTGGCGTCAGCACCACCGTCATCATCATCATCACGAATGGCATCAACACTGCTCTCCTCCTTGTCTGCATGTGGTTGTCGATCAGACGAGGTGCCGCCGGCTGGCATCCTACCGCTCCTAAGTTGACAAAGTCAGCATCAAAAATGTATGCAGAAATATCACCAAGTGAATCATTAGGAGTGGTAACCTATGTAAACTCTACCTACTCAGATTTCCTCTTAAGGTTGTTCGGGTTTGGCTCAATCTGGACGGGTTTGACAGCCTTGCCCTTCACTATCTCTCTCATCTCCTGACGGAACTCGTCCATCACCCGCTGAAATGTAACCTGCTGCTCGGAGATGAGGCAGGCTAGATCATCTAAAGCTGGGTTCTCATAGGCGGGCCCATGAGAACCGGACGGGTGGCCTCTCTGAAAGTGAGGCTGCTGCTGCTGATGAGAGGGATACTGGGGATGATACTACTGAGGTTGTTGATGCTGCCTCCAAGACTATCCCTGCTGATAGGGATGAGGACCTGGCTGTTGGTAGTATGGCTGCGGATGTGGTTGTGGCTGTGGGAACTAGGGCTACTGGTGCTGCTGGCTGATCTGGCCACCCTGAACTGGAGGCTGCTGCTAGGAAGAGGTACCTCCGGGCTCCGGTCGACCAACAGTTCCGAAATGGTCTCGTCAGATCCCAGGCTGAGGTCGGTCATACCAAATCCCGTTGACGTCCATCAATGCCTCTTGCTCGTAAGTGGGTGGGGGGAGAACTGCTAGGAGCTGATCCGGTTGGTAAACAACCATCTGGCTGTCCAGAGATGGTGGTGGCTGGACATACTACTGCTGCTGCTGCTACTGGAACGGCTCCGCCTGAATCTGACGCACCTATTGGTAGTGGGCGGAGGGCTGGGTCGAGTTGCTGCTGCTGCTGGGATCTGCCTGTGACTTGAGACGGGGCTGAGAAGCCGTTTGTGCCTCCTGGAGACACATGATCTGGATCTTCAGGTCACTCAGCGTCTATGCCATCAAATCTATCTGAGACATGCCATGGCACTGCTTCTTCTCAATCAGCTCGATGCGGTCCAACTTCTCACTGATAATCTCCATATCAGCGACCGTTGACTCTGCCTGTGCTGCGGTTGCTGATGATGTAGATGGACTGGCATCGACCCGTGATATCCTCTGATTGGACACGACCTGTGGTGTGGGCTTCCCCTGTGCATGCAGTTGGGTCTGGGACATCACCGTGTAGTTCTCTGCCATCTCCTCGTAGATGTCCCAGACCTAATCCTCATCCTTGGCAAAATAGGAGCCCCCACAAGATGCATTCACTAGCCCCTGCAACTCCAGTGTAAGCCCGCAGAAGAAACTCTGGACAAGGTTGGGCTTGGATATATCATGATGATGGCACCGGTCTGTGAGCTCCCTTAACCTATTCCATGCCACATGAAATTGCTCGTTGGGGAGCATGGAAAAGTTGCTGATCAGGGCTCTAGCTGCATTCGTCCGGCCGAGTGAATAGTACTTGTTCAAGTACTCATTCCGGAGTTGTTCCCAAGATTTGACGAATCTCCCTAGGTGCTTCAGCCAGTTGGCTGCTCTGTCTATGAGGGATAACGGAAATGCCATCATCTTGATGGTGTCCTCATCCACGAGTTGATCGTAGATCGTGCTGCAGATCATCTCGAACTCCTGGAGATGGAGGTGTGGCTCCTCTGTGGTAAGTATGTGGAATCAGGGTAGAAGCTAGATGGTCTGAGGCAGGAGCTTGAAATCTCCCAAAATGACTGGCAATTGTATCCATCTATGGGTCAGAGTTGCACCAGGGTTGTGCAACTCTCTCATCGGTTGTGCAGGTGCTGCTGGCTGTGCTAGCTCCTCAGGCTCTCCATCAGGGTTGTTTCCTCCTCCATCGAGTATGCGCTACTCTCTGTTGGCTCTCATCTTCTCCATCTCTCAGCGCATGTCCACCATGAAAGCCCCCTGGTCCCTGATTTGACACTTCATGGTCTCTAGGGAGGCTAACAGGGTGTTGTTGATGGCACCTTGATCAAGTACGTAAGTCCGGTTCCCGCTGGGTCCATCGATGCGCTCCTTACTGCTGGACATGGTCTTTGCAAAGGCAAAAGACCCAAACTCAGTTGCTGATAAATTATCAACTGTCTGTTGCGGTCTCCGCTCGGGCACCTTAGGACTTGAGAAGGGTGGTCGAGGGGGAACAGGGCGGAGTCAAACTCGGGTTCGGAGAGCGGGTCTCAGCTCTCACGAACCAACCTAGATGAATGGGCCGGAGTGCTCGAAAGCGGTACAGCCAGAGGCTGCCTAAGGGACCTCCGACCCATCATCTTGATGTGGCGAGTGAAGGCGGATGAGATCTGGGAAAACACACACGATCAGTCGAGCAAACCCCCAATTCACCTATGCACGCAGAGCTGATGACCATGAAGGTTCGGTCTTTTATCTTGTCAATTTTATTAGGTGATAAAACAGTCTTTTAGAGTGATTAAGCGAGCTGTTGGGAATCCAATACTCCCAGGAGACTATCCCCATCCCAAGGCTAGATCTTTCCCAGCCAATACAAGTCGCAGACCATTTACCGGCTACCCGATCGACTCTCTCTGTTAAGGATATCGCGACCTACTTTAGCGGAAACTGAAGTGATCCTCACTAGAGAATGACTAACTGAAACAAAGTAGTCTGAAGAGAGGTCGGATGTGGCTCTAGCCTAGTGTGCGGTTCACTCTCTCGCTCATCCAAACCATACAATGAGAGGATTACTCTCCCAAGACAAATTTTCAGGTGAGGTGTCTTTTATGGTCAAGTGTGCTTTAACAGTCCTAATTTTATAGTTTTTCTTTTTAGGTATTTTTCAAGCAAAAAATGCCTAATGAATTTTTCAGTTCTCCTGATTAGTTTAAGTCCAAAAACAGGGGGAGAGGTCGAAAAAGTCGATGCGCGATCAAACGCGATGATGCATGCAGAGTAAGAAATGCGTACCTGACTCCAGCTCTCTACATGCAGAGTGATCCGCGCATAAATTAAAAGGCAGAAATATACCTATCTATATGATGCAAGAAGAAATCGGCCTTAGAAAAATAATTTCTACTCGAATAGAAAAGTAGCTAACTGATCAATAAGAGGGGTCGGGGTCCGGTCTCTGATGCCTATCGGTGTCCGCCACAACGGATCCTGCTAGTGATGTATATGACTTCTAGCGGCATGTGACCCCTCAAGTGACCGAGTTAACTTTTTATTTGAGATTTAATTAATAAGATCCAATTAGCGATCTATAGGAACAAATATGCAATTAGGGTTGGGCCTTAAGTAATTACGTCACAATCCAAGCAAAAATCCTAAGTCTAATGGCCAAAACCATCGAGAATCAAATAAAAGAAAAATACGGTCAAAAACAAAACCGACGAAAATCCGCAGTGAGGTCCCTCGAGCACATTAGTGCTCGACGAAACTGACCCCGAAATAACACCAAGTCTGAGTCCAGAGTCTGTCCTGTATTATTACAATAATAAAATACAGAAAATAAACTAAACCTACACTAAACTACACTACAGCTCCCCAAGTTCTACTCCTCCTCTCCTACGCTCTCCCGCAGCTCGATGCAGAAATGAGCCTCCTCCAAGTCACACGGTTGCCTCGTCTCTCCGAAGATAGCCGCCCTCGCTCGTCAGGCCCTCGCAAGAAAGGCAGAACAGAAATTGTGTCAGTCCGCGGTTTTTATGAAAAATAAAGATGGAAAATAAAATAAAATGAAATGAAAATAAATGCAAAATAAAAACAAAGGAAATAAAATAAAAGCAAAACAAATAAAAAACAAACAAAAACAAAAAGAAATCAAACAAAAGAAAATAAGAAAAGGATAAAATAAAGTCGAAAAAGAGAAAACAGACTACTAAGCCATGCCGGCAACGGCGCCATTCTGATGACACGCCTTCGGCTACTCAGGTTAAGGAATAAATACGGTCGTTGCGACTCGAACCACGAAGCGAAATCAATCAAGAAAAGTAAGACCACTAAAATAAAAGTCAAGCAATCTATCAAACGGAGCAGTCTCACTAATTTATTTTACCTGGTATAGCTATCAGGGTCAAACACAAGGAGCACATGATGCTAACGCTACGTAGTAGTCAGAAATCTAAGGAAAACAAAGAAGTGGTGGTTTTATAATTTTCAAATTTTTTTTATGATTTTTAATATTAAGAAAAAGGATAAAAGAAACCAAAAATCAACACTTAAACAATCATTTAAAGACTCAAAAATACTCAAAACAACCAAACAAAAATATTTTTGTGTTTTTAAAATATTCAAATGTTTTTGTGGATTTTATGAAGTTTTTTTTATTTTTAGTTAATTTTCTAAAAATGAAATAAACTCAAAAATAACAAATAGTGTCCAGCTGGGATATAAAGGCAAGTTAAAATTACTTAAAGTGCTTGTAAAATCCCAACAATATTTTTATGATAAACTATATAATAAGACCTAACTACAACAAATTAAAACACATTTTTTATGAATTTTTACTGATTTTTCTAAGATTTTTACTCTTTTTTAATTTCTAGGTTTATATAAATGGAAATAAAACAAAAATTGGATAAGAATAAAAACAACTTAAAATAAGCAAACATTGAATTGTTTTAGAGTTTTCAAGGGTTTTTAATATTTTTAGTTGATTTTTAAAAACAAACAGGAACTATTTTTAAGGTTTTTGATTTTTTTTAAAAATGAAACAAAACAGGACCAAAAATTCACCAAAATTCCTACACCGTGGCAGTAGCCATGTGCCAAAATTTCGTGAATTTTGGACAAAGTTTGCTATTTATCAAATTAAAAATAAGACACATAGCACACAGGGACCAAAATGCAAAGAAAATATGTTTCTAGACCAATTAATAACACACAAAGAAACTATAGGATCCAATATGCAATTTTCACATCAAATTCCGCACATGCTAGAAAACATCATTCACAGGGGCATATCTGTAGATAATAAAACTAAACATTCAATTCATAATAAATAATAAGTCCAAGGAAAATACTGCAAATAACCCAGAACCCCATGTGACGATGCACATGAGTCCACACAGACAGGATTGAAAAGTAAATATGGAAAACTGCAGGGGCACATGAGTTCAAATTAATTTAAATTAAAGATAATAAAATAGAGAAAATTTAGAAATAAATACCATATTTTTAGGATTTTAATATTTTTATGAAGGTTTTTCGGGTTTTATAATTTTTAGGAGTTTTCTTTTATATTTTTAAGATTTTTGGATTGAATATAAAACAAACTTAAATAAACAAAATATTTTTTTGGGGATTTTTTCGAGAAGTTTTTATATTTTTTATGTATTTTCTAGTACAAACAGAGATGAAAATGTATGTTTATGAATTTTTATAAATATTAAAATGCAAAAAAATGCAAACTAAAAATATGACGTGATAGAGCACAAAACAGGAAGCTATGCTAATTTTTTGGGAATTTTTAGGATTTTATAGCTGCACGAAATAAATACTAGAAATAAAAAGAAATTACACTACTAGCAGGGGTATTTTCATAATTTCCAGAGTGCAAATATTCCATAAATATATAACTAAATAAAAATATTTCAGGACCAAACACAAAATAAACCGAAACCCAGGGGTGTGCCTACAAAATTGCCAAGTCACGTGCGTTGAGCACGTGACCTAGTAGGGACTAAAAAGTAATATTACAAAAACCTCGGGGGCAATGTTGCAAAATGTCCCAAAATATTACACTAAATTAAAATGTATCTGGACTAAATATAAATATGAAAAAGGCCGAGGGCCCTTCAGCAAAATGTCCACTCACCTCACGTGTACGTGTCATGGGAGGTGACGTGGCCAAGGACCCCGACAGTAATTATCCAAAATACAATGGGTTTAGTGTAATTATTACAAAACTAAATAACTGCAAAGGAAAAATTCAATACTACAAATGAAATAACAAAAATGATTGGGTGGCTCTGCAATTTACCCAATCCTAGGCGCGATCGGACTTTGGGATTTTTCCCACTTAACACGTGGCGGGCTCCTGGCGCGTGATACCCCTTCACCATAGAACAATCTGGATTAGATTATCAATCGACTATCAACGGCTGAAGGCTTTCAAAATCGGACGGTGGCTGTGCTGTTTGAAGAACTGGCAGGGATCCAACGGCTCTACGTCGATCGGCATGAACATGCGAAGTACATGGAGCCGGCGAGATTGAATCGACGTGGACTCCGTCCTCCGACGTGATCTGCAACTACAATGAAGCTCACGAGCTCGCCGGTGACCTCGTCTGATGCTTGGAAGCGACAAAATGGAGCCAGCGACACGTGAGCTCTTCCATGGTGAGGTGGAAGCTGCCGCGCCCCAAGTGTTGCCGTCGATCCCAAAATTTGCTCCAACCGCGCACAACGTCCAGAGTACCTGCATAAAAGTTAAGAGGGTCGCGAGAAAACTGCCGCGACCCTCCAGTAGGCAATAGACGGCAGAAAGCGTCGGAATGAAAGCTCGTTGGAGCAAGCACCGACGAGAGGTGGATGGGGTGATTACATGTCTAAAAAGTAAGGAAAAAGCACGCAAGAATAAAGCTATCAAATACGGCTAGCTAAAGAGTATGACAAATGATCAAGAATGACCTCAAGCGGCGGCAAACCGCAAGATTAAACCTCACGACCAAGATGGCCAGAGATCGGGATGGAACGCCGCCTTGCTTCCTCGTCGGCCCTCGCCTGAAGGAGCTGGAGATCCTCTGTCACCGGCGTCAATCCAGAGCTCCAAGGCTAGGGAAAACTCGGTTGAAAGGGGGTTCAAGGTTCAAAGGAAACTTGGGTGGTTTATGTACATGATGGTAGACGCGGCGCAAAGAACGAGGCGTAGCAGCCACATCGATGATCCACGCCCCAATATGAACCTTGGGTGATCCATGCCCCAATGTGAACCTTGGGCATATATCCTCGATGAGAGGTGATGAAAAGTTGTGAAGACTCGAACACGTGACGGTGAAAGGTCTCTCCTAGAAAAAGTCGCGAAGAAGGGGACAAAACCACATCTGACACAGAAGCAGGGGGCGGGTCAGATAGTTGACCCACGGTCAACTCTCGGACCCTCCTGGTTGGTCCACGTGGACCAACCAGGAAAAACCCTACAAAAAAAGATTTGTTAATTCATTTTAAAATAATAAATGAATTTATTAATTTTTAGTTATTAAATAAAAAAATGTTTATTATGTTATATAGTATTTTATTATGATTTTGATTTATTTTTTCGAGGTATAATATTACAAGTTACCTTTTAAGGCTATGTATAGGTATATTTATCTATATATTTTAATATTTTATTTTTATTTTGTATAATCAATTTTATTATTTTGGTTTATTATTTTATAAATTTATAACTCATTTTTATAAATGTAAATATATTTTTATTTTATTTTTCTGATGTATTTTATATAATTAAATAAATATAAGTATTAATCGTATAGGTATACTTATAGGTCTTATACCTATGTATTTTATACAGGTATTTTATTTTTTATTTTCTATATATTTTTATTCCTATTTTAATATATACATATATTATAAATAATATTGACAAAATTATAAAAATATAAAAGTATAAAAATAATGAATAATAAATAAAATGAATATTTTAATCTATACAAGTATACAATAAGGGTCCAAACCCTAACTTTCAAACCGTAACACCAAAAAAATTGAAACTACCTTCATTAAATAGCTTATTAAAAATTATATACAATTAAAGGTGATTTTGGTACATTTCGAGTTTTTATTTGAGAGATACATGTCAGGGAAGTTGGGATTTTGGAAACTTATTCAGATCATAACTTTTTATCTGTAGATTATTTTTGTGTGAAATAAATTTTATATTTTTCTTTATTTAATTATCTACAACATTTATGTACAAAGTTTCTTTATTTTAAGTATAAAAAGTAGAATTAAAAATAGGTCCTAAAATGAATACAGAATGAATTGAATAAAAGGAATTTTTATTGTATTTTGGCCCTTGTCTCCCCCTACTTTATTCCTTGTCGACCTAGTCATCGAGATGCCCAGGTCTCGAGATTTCGGGTCATAAAATATTTGCAATATTTTATTTTTTTCTTTTCTTTTCTTTATTCTATAATTTTGGCTTTTTAAAAACAGTATTTTATACCCTATTTACACAATAATGCATGGATGATAAAATGCATGAATCAACACTATTTACATGCATTTACTAGGGTTTTTAAGGCCAAAATGATAGAATAAAGATGATGAAACGTAGATTCATCATCCCCCAATACTTGCCTTTGCTAGTCCCTAGCAAACACTTATGCAAGAAGTGCAGAAAAAGAAAAGCAAAGAAAAGAAAAAGAAGAAAGATGGATTAAATTTATCTATCAAACTTGTCTTCACAAAATCAAAGTTTGGAGCTTAAGTCAGACCTTTGGAATTTTAATGCTGGCGGAACCTTAATGGGAATCGGATT
The DNA here is from genome assembly GCA_037367405.1 of Ottelia alismoides. NCBI lineage: Eukaryota > Viridiplantae > Streptophyta > Magnoliopsida > Alismatales > Hydrocharitaceae > Ottelia > Ottelia alismoides. Next base: position 117,873 of record JAZKJV010005006.1, read on the forward strand.
TGAAATCCAACAGCCTTCGAGAATCCCAAAACCCTTCTCAAGTCTCCTCAATAGCCAGGTCAGAAATATTTCAACTCATACGCAAACCCTCACGACTATGAATCTGACTCATACAGTGTAAGTGATAGTGGCTCTCCCCAACTAGAATGACAAAGAGACTGACTTCTCCTGTACGACAACCCAATGATTCCCCAATCCAACAAATCCTTCCTCGAGGAGCGAGATATTCCCTTCTAAGTTCAAGTAACAACCAACTCAAGAGGAGGGGGTGAAGAGAAGAATGGACGGTAGCCAGTGTAGCTACCTATCCTAGGATGTAAGACCAGTGTAGTCAAGTCATCCAGCTGCAGGCTCACATAATTTGACTTTGATGCTGAAGCTTGCTTATTTTCTATTCAACATATGTACACTCCGACAGGCATTTTATTTTAAACAGGCCTGCCCATTTTTTTGGAGTTTCTTTTTTTTTTCTTCTTTTTTGAATTAATATTTACAGCAGCATTTATATAGGGAGTTTTTCCTCTTGAGCCAGTAGACTATCCCTCTTTTGAAGCTTTATCACAACCCACACTCTCTTGTCTTTAGAATTCCTCATCACTGGACAGGTTGGGGTGCACTTCCCTCCCTAGAGGAGGACAAGTGTTTCCACTTGTGTGCATCTCATACCAGCAAATCCAATCCCCTCACCACTCCAACTGAGTTGAGCCATGTGAAAGGTGCATGTGTCCAAGTTAGGTCATTATCAACAAGAGTCGTGCGTGTGCTCCGAAATACACTACTTAGGAAGTCAAGAATCCATTGAACCAAGTCTCATGATCCTCAAAGAATTAAGTCAACTAGACTTGAAGTACCTCAATTCTGGCTCCTATAAGGTTCTTTTTATTAGGTAGATTTTAAGGTCCAATAAGCTCCAATCTCTGGATTTTACTTAGACTTGTTCAACAATCAACTCCATCCGAAAAATGCTAATGCTATGAAAATGCTATGCAGAATGCAGAAAATATTTTTGTGATGTAATTTTCAAAGATTTTGAAATTTTTATGGATTTTTGAAAAGTTGATGCACATGCATTTTTTTGTATTTTTCAAAAATATTTTTCAAATGTTTTTGGTATTTTAATTTTGCAAATGTTTTTAGGATTTTTGAAAACAAAAAGATTTTGGCTGAAAAACTAGGTTAAAACATTTACACAGGGATGCATCTTATATTTACAAGAAGTAGATTTTAAGAATTTACAAGGGTAACTGATTGATTTTATAAGTATATATATAATGAATTTTGGTGTGATTTATATATTCCTCAAACGTATTTGAAAAAGAGTCTAAAAATAATTTTTGAAAACTATAGTCCAAAATAATTTTTACAAATAATTTTTACAAACATGTACGCACATTTTAAAATCATTTTGCAAATGTTTTTCAAACAGTATAGATAGATTTTTTAAAATATTTTTGCAACCATTTTCAAACCATTTGCAAATAAATTTTCAAACATTTTATTTCACATAAAGAAAATAAATTTTCAAAACAAAATGTTTTTACAAAGGTTGAAAATATTGAACAAAATGTTTTCCAAATAGTTTTCAAAATATTTTTCAAAGAGATTTTCAAACTATTTTTCAAACATTTTTCAAAAATCATTTCCCCTGACTTACTAATCAATAAATACCAAAAGAATTTGTGGAATAATCAACATCTTTTAATTAAGGTTTTTAATAAATTTATAGGTGTAATTAGCCATAATTATTAGTAAAATACGAAAGTACGAGTTATGGCTAAAGTATATACGGAGTATATACAACCCCCCTATACTTAGCTTGAGCTATGTCCTCATAGATCAGAGCGAAAAGAGAAGACATAACTCGTACTGAGTATAGGAAAATCTAAAGAATAAAGGAATAGAGAAATGAATGAATGAGAAGTTGACCATCCCCCCATACTTAGGATCAAATAATCCTAAGTATGGCAGACTGTACACGAAGCAGGGAGGGTCAAGGGTGGGACTGAATAGATCGTACTCAGTCAGTCTCCCCTTATACTTAGGGTAAGATATCCCTAAGTATAGATAAGAAGAGGAGACAATGGAGAGGATCAAAGAATAGAAGAACTCTGGGTGCACACCCCCTATACTTAGGACAAAGTACGTCCTAAGTATAGAAGACTGATAACAAGGGGAAGCACCTTTTTGATAGAAAAAAGAAAATAGAAAAGGAAAAGAAGAAAAGAGATCAAAAGAAGGTAGAAGATAGAAATGGATGTACACATCACTTCCCCTATACTTAGGGTAAAAGAAGCCCTAAGTATAGGCAATGACAGGAGTGATGAAACAGAATGAAGAAAGAACACTCGGCTCTTCCACCACCCTATATTTAAGACAAAGTATGTCCTAAGCAAGGCAAACACGAGAATGAATGGATGAGCAATACGGGAGAGGGACAAGAGAGAATATACAACAGTGATGGATTTACAGAGATCAAGAAGGTAGAAAGCGAAACTTCTTGTGAGACCGCTGAGGAATGGATCTGGTATGGTGCAGATCGATATCAGGGTCCACAGTAGACAGAAGCTGATCAGGGTCGACAGGGTGTAGGTCCTCAATGTAACTAGGGAGAAGAGGCACAGACGGGTCAGTGGAAGAAGTACGACTAGGTCCGGCCTTGGGAGTCTCGCTGATATCGAAGTGGAATGGGATGAACTCATCATCATCTGAAGTAGTGTAATCAGTGTCGTCCTGCGAGGTCTCGTCCAGGTCAAAACCAAAAGGAACAAACTCATCAGTGGAAGTAGTCGAGCTATGTTCGTCCTATACAATCTCAACCTGATCATCTTTCTCATCAAAAGGTCCGAATTTTTGAATAAAAGCAACAAGATCAAATTCTGCCTTAGTCTCATCAATATCTGCCCTCCACTCAATGGTGTCAATCATGTAAATATTGCGGATATCATCAACACAACGCCAATCACAGGAAGCGGAAACTCTAAGGTCTATGCTTTCCGAGACTTCCTTCTTGGAGAGGAATTCTTGGGTCTCATCATCGATAATAAAGAAAGTCTCTCTGATATCCTCATATAGATCATAAGCCTCAGGGTCAGCCAAGACAGGTGAAGGCACATCAGGTGCAGGTCTCTGGTCAACTGTGGGTGCGGTGATCAACACTTCGCTCTTGTCAACATGACGGAAGCGAATCTCTCCTGATCTGTAGTCAATAACGACCCTCGCAAAAGCGAGGAATGGTCGTCCCAAGATGATTGGAGAATGCTCCCTAGTGGAGATCTCCATGGGCAAAATGACAAAGTCAACATGGTAGCTCGTGCCCTGAATCGATATGACGGTGTTTTTAAGGGTACCCTTCGGCCTCTTTATTGATCCATTAACAAACTGAACAATAATCTTGGTCTTCTTGAGAGGCCCTAAGTGAAGAGACTGTACCAGCTAGAAGGGTATGATGCTAATCGAAGCACCGCCGTCGAGGAGAGTGTGATCACATGTGTGGTCAGAGATGGTGTAGCTAATGAAAGGGGTGGCAATGTTCTTCTTCCTAGGAATGGGACGATGTGTGATGGCGTGGGCAGTGACCATGGTCAGAATGTGATGCTCAGATCTTCTCCTCTGCTTTCTCTTCTTGGGAAGAGGAGCAGATAAATCGTTCATGACCTGCTGAAGTGGGGTATGGATGATCTCATGAATAGTGGCCACCACTTCGGGTTCAGTCAACAATTTTTTGAATTTTTGGACCTCCTCCATACAAGGGAGGAAGTCAGAATCAACATGTACATGAGGCATGCCAAGAGCAGTCTGTACAGCAGCATCCTCAGGGTCAAAGGTGGGACACAGTGTGAATGGATGTGTGGTTAAGTGATCTGGCAAGTGAACCCTCTCCTCACAGTCTGAGTCGACCAAAGGTCTCCGGAACTCTTTTTGTGTTTTAAAATTTTTCTCATTTTTTGTATTTTGGGCGATTGCAAGCTTTCATGGAAATCCTCGAATGAACCCATATCATTAAATGGTGGGATATCATGGTCACTTTTATTTGTACTAGTGAGGTGGTCAATCCTCTGTCTCATCTGATCCATCATTTGGGTCAAGTGCTCAAGGGTGGACTCCATGAAAGGTAACTCCAATAGCTCAGTCTCGGGTGGATGTGAAGGTGGAAAATACGGAGGTGGAGGTGGGTGTGGGTAGAAGTCCGAGTCCTGATACTGTGGATGATGCAGATATGTACAAAAATCAGAAAAAAATAGGAGGATCCTCCTGATAAAAGGGAGGTGAACCGGCTGGAGTGAACGAGGGATCTACAAAGTCCGAATAAAATACGCTCCAGGGGTCCATCTCGAAAACAAAAGGAAATGATCGGGAGAGCACGAAGGTCAAATCAAGAGAGTGAAGAAAAAGACGCAAATGCGCGGAGGCAATCTAGAATACACACAAGCAAACACAAGCAAACACACACAAACAAACCCTCAATTCACCTACTCAACTCGGTGAAGATAGCAAATGCGGTCTTTTTATCTTGTCTGTTTTAGAGTTAGGTGCAAACACTTAGGAGGCTGAAATGGGATTTTGGCACTAATCCTTAGTGTGTGCGCGGGCAATGTAAAACGAAGACAATGAGGGGATTATTCGCCCCAAGAGAATTTTTCTTTTTGGTTGATTTTAGGGTCAAGTAGTCTTAGCAGTCCCAATTTTATTGGTTATCACTTTTTTTGTATTTTTAATGAGAATGCACGTGCCTAACGAGGAGTCAATTTTACTTAGCACCTACGTTATCAAAATTAAAGGTAGAGAAGCGGAAAAGCAATGCAAGCGGCAAAATGATGATGTATGCTAAAGCGTAAATGCTCACCTTCCTCCAACACTCTACATGCAAATATGCTAATCAGAATTGAAACCTAAACTATATGCAATGCAAACCGATGAAATCGCCATAGGGTGAGAAGCTGCTATTATCATGAAGAACAATTTTCAAAATTTGACTAAGTCCAAACATCACTATAGGCACATGCGAATATGATTAGATGTTTGGACCTACTCTATCGCCTAAGGTCTCAATCACACAAAAGAAATGAAACCAAAATCGAGAAACAAAAAAAATGCGATGAAAACACGGGAAAATCGCTGGTGAGCCCCCAAGTGAACAATCACTTGGAAATTAGGCCCGAATGTCTAATGTTTGGAGTACCTATATTATTACAATAATGGAGTCTCTCTCTTACTTGAACTATAAAAAATAAATACAAAAATCAAAATAGAGCTCGGTCTTCAAAAATCTCTAAGTCTCCTTCATGCTAGGTTGGCAAGCCACAACAAGCTTTACGTGGGTGCACATGCGCCTAGGTAGAGCGCCTCCCTCGATCCGCGGTACCTCGCACAAAATCAACAAGAGAGGAGGTTAGACAGCTCAACAAGATATATCAAATAAAAATAAATAAATAAAGCACAAAAATTGACAAATAAATCACAAGCACAAATAATCCCAATCTAAATGTTGTTGCTCCCCGGCAACATCACCATTTGTTGAGGCCAAAAATCGGGAGGTCGTGTTGATTCACAAGGCGAATCAACAGTCGTTGAGTTGACCTCGCATGAAATCCGAATTCAAACAACAATTAACCCACGGCAGAGATCAAACAATGAAAAGCGGTGCGGAGTTATAATTTAATATAACTCTACAAAAAATGTGTATAGTGCAAGTAGTGTAGAGGTCGAACACAGGGAGCAAACAGGTAGAATGGGGCAATTCAATGCACAAAAGTGAATGTGATCAATTGTCTATATGTGCTATTTTTTTGTGGGTTTAATTATATATTTTTTATTTACTTTTAAATTTTATATTTTTTATACTTTGATTTTTAATTTTCTGATATTGTATTTTCTTTTTATAATTTATAATTTATATTTTCTTTTTTTATTTATAAAATAATATATATATAATTAGAAAAGAGATAGATAATGTATTTATAAAAATATGTAAAAATAAGCAAAATTCATGAAATAAAATATTTTTAGGCTTTTTATATTTTTCTAATGTTTTTGTGATTTTTCTATATTTTTGTTAAATTTTTTGGTATTTTTAAGGTAAAAAATAATGAAAACAGTGAATAAAATAAGAATCTGAAATTAAAAGGGAGTTAAAAAATATCAAACATGAACCAAAATTCTCCAAATTAATTTTAAATTAAAGATAATAAGAAAGAAATTTTAGAAATAGATATTATATTTTAAGATTTTTTTGGAATTTTTAATATTTTTATGAAGATTTTTGGGGTTTTATAATTTTTAGGAGTTTTCTTTTATATTTTTTAGTGATTTTTGGACTGAATATAAAACTAAATAAATGAAATATTTTTTTTCGGAATTTTTCGAGAAGTTTTTATATTTTTTATGTATTTTCTAGTGCAAATAGAGATGAAAATGCATGTTTTTGAATTTTTATAAATATTTAAATGAACAAAAATGCAAACTAAAAATATGGCGTGATAGAGCACTGAAAAAGAAAGCTATGCTAATTTTTTTGGGAATTTTTAGGATTTTATAGCTGCAAAAAATAAATACTAGAAACAAAACGAAATTACACTACTAGCATGGGCATTTTCGTAATTATCCAAAAGTTCAAGGGCTAGAGTGCAAATATTCCAGAAATATATAATTAAATAAAATTGTTTCAGGACCAAACATATAATTCGAAACCCAGGGGTGTGCCTGCAAAATTGCCCAAGACACGTGCGTAGAGCATGTGACCCGACAGGGACTAAAAAGTAATATTACAAAAACCTAGGGAGTAATGTTGCAAATGTGCTAAAATATTACACTAAATTAAAATGTATCTGGACTAAATATAAATGTGAAAAAGGCCGAGGGCCCTTCTGCAAAATGGCCACTCACCTCACGTATGCGTGTCACGTGAGGTGACGTGGCTAAGGACCCGACAGTAATTATCCAAAATGCAGGGGGTTTAGTGCAATTATTACAAAACTAAAGAACTACAAAGAAAATATTCAGTACTACAAAATAAATAACAAAAATGATTAGGCAGCTCTGCAATTTACCCAATCCTAGGCGCGATCGGATTGTGGGATTTCTCCCACTTAACAGGCGGCGGGCTCTTGGCGCGTGATACCCCTTCTCCACCGAACGGTCTGGATTAGATCGCCAATCGACGATCAACCGCTGAAGGCTTTCAAAATCAGACGGTGGCTGTGCTATTTGAAGAACTGGCAGGGATCCAACGACTCTACGTCGATCGGCAAGAACAGGGAGCCGACGAGATTTAATCGACGCGGACTCCGTCCTCCGACGTGATCTGCGGCTGCTATGAAGCTCACGAGCTCGTCGGTGACCTCCTATGATGGTTGGAAGCGACAAAATGGAGCGAGCGACATGGGAGCTCTTCCACGGCGAGGTGGAAGCTGTCGCGCCCCAGGTGTTGTCGTCGATCCCAAAATCCATTCCAGCCGTGCGTAACGTCCAGAGTACATGCAAAAAAGTTAAGAGGGTCGCGGGCAAACTGCCGCGACCCTCCAGTAGGTGATAGACGGCAGAAAGCGTCGGAATGAAAGCTCACCGGAGCAAGCTCCGGCGAGAGGTGGATGGGTTGATTACGTGTCTAAAAAGTAAGGAAAAAGCACGCGAGAATAAAGATATCCACTACAGCTAGCTAAAAAGTACAAAAAATGAGCAAGAATGACCTCAAGCGGCAGTAAACCACAAGATTAAACCTCACGACCAAGATGACCGGAGATGAGGATGGAATGCCGCCTTGCTTTCTCGCTAGCCCTCGCCTGAAGGAGTTGGAGATCCTCTGTCACCTGCGTCAATCCAGAGCTCCAAGGCTAGGGCACAAACTTGGTTGAAAGGGGGTTCAAGGTTCAAAGGAAACTTGGGTGGTTTATGTACAAGATGGTAGACGTGGCGCGAAGAACGAGGCATAACAGTCGCATCGATGATCCACGCCTCAATATGAACCTTGGGCGTGTATCCTCGATGAGAGGTGATGAAAATCGTGAAGACTCTTACACGAGATGGTGAAAGATCTCGCCTAGAAAAAATCGCAAAGAAGGGGACAAAACCACATCTGACACAAGAGAAGGGGGTGGGTCGGAGAGTTGACCCGCAGTCAACTCTCGGACCCTCCTGGTTGGTCCACGTAGACCAACTAGGAAAAACCCTGCAAAAAATATTTGTTAATTCATTTTAAAATAGTAAATGGATTTATTTATTTATGGGTTATTAAATAAAAAATGTTTATTATTTTATAAAGTATTTTATTATGATCTTTTATTTATTTATTCGAGGTATTAATACTACAAGTTACCTTTTAAGCTATGTATAGGTATATTAATCTATATATTTTAATATTTTATTTTTATTATATATAATTAATTTTATTATTTTAGTTTATTATTTTATAAATTTATAATTTTTTTATAAACTTAAATATATTTTTATTTTATTTTTCTGATGTATTTTATACAATTAAATGAACAGAAGTATCAATCGTATATATATACTTATATGTATTATACCTATGTATTTTATACAGGTATTTTATTTTTGTATTTTCTTTATATTTTTATTCCTGTTTTAATATATATATTATAAATAATATTTACAAAATTATAAAAATATAAATGTATAAAATAATGAATAATAAATAAATTGAATATTTTAATCTGTACAAGTATACAATAGGGGTCCAAAACCTAACTTTCAAACCTTAACTCCGAAAATATGAAACCGCCTTCATTAAATAGCTTATTAAAAATTATATAAAATTAAAGGTGATTTTAGCATATTTCGATTTTTTATTTAAGAGATACAGGTCTGGGAATTTGGGATTTTGGAAATTTATTCAGATCATAACTTTTTATCTGTATATTATTTTTGTGTGAAATAAATTTTTAATTTTATTATTTAATTATCTACAATTTCATGTACAAAGTTTCTTTATTTGAAGTATAAAAAGTGGATCTAAAAATAGGTCCCAAAATGAATACAGAATAAATTGAATAAAATGAATTTTTATTGTATTTTGGCCCTTATCTCCCCCTACTTTATTTCTTGTCGACCTAGTCATCGAGATGCCTAGGTCTCGGGGTTTCGGGTCATAAAATATTTGCAATATTTTATTTTTTTTCTTATCTTTTCTTTATTCTATAATTTTGGCTTTAAAAATAGTATTTTATATGCTATGTACACAATAATGCATGGATGATAAAATGAATGAATTACCACTATTTGCACACATTTACTAGGGTTTTTAAGGCCAAAATGATAGAATAAATATGATGAAACGTTGATTCATCAGCTGAGCATATTACCCATGCAGCACATGAGTTGCGCGTGGGGTGGACAGGTGGCGGTTGCTGAGTGGGCGAAGACGGACGGGCTCTGGAAGCGTCAGGCGACTGATATGATGGATTTCAGATGCCAGCTACGTGAGGGGTATGAGACCGTTAGATCTAACATCTAACGGTTCGACACCTCCAGGTGTACGAGCGATTGTGATGATGTCTGGGCGAGGGGCGCAATCCGACGGTGGAGAGAGGCTCTGGAAGAACTGCGTCAAGGCGAAGTTCACCGCAGTACCAAGGGAGATCAGAGACTCCGATTACTGATCGAACAGGTGGCAAACGAATCGTGGGGCCCCTCCACATCGAGTGAACGGGTCGGATGGGCTCGCTGACGGTCAGATCTCCGTGGTGATGGCTGGGACCTGGGCGAGCTCCGACGAGGATGGTCTAAGGCGATCTGGGTCGTTCCATGCATGCAAAGTCCTGCAGGATAAAGCTCGGGACTCAGAGAAAGGCTCCGGTCAGGGTTATTGGACCAAAAATAAAGGGAAGCGGCGGTGAATGAGAAGGGGTTCTCCGGCGAAAGCGATGGAAGATGGCTATCCAAGCCAAGATTAGGATGATCAGCTGGCGATGGAAGATGGAGGGTGAGTGGATGTAGCGATCGAAACGGATGGATGACGGCGAAGGGGCTCCAATCGGTGGGTCGGAGCTGGCGGAGCGGCGGAGGTACGCAAATGAAAGATTCGAAAGATGAAGGAACGAGGATCGAAATAACCGCTACATGAGGGTCCTAGCGTGATCCTGAACTCCAGGTAGTGTGGTCGGTGGGGGTCGTTGCCTCAACTTCGCTGCGGCTCGCGGAGGAGGCTCGTCGCGGCAGCGTTCCGGCCACGAGAGGCGAGCTACGGCTACACGGCTCTTCTCCGATGACCAAAAGGGTCCCTCCGATTGTTGTCACCAAGGCGGAGCTGTCTAGGGTATCCAAGAAGGGTGCGGCGCGAGCTATGCTGATGGGGAGTCGAATCAAGACTATATAGCCCGTCCCAGGTATCTTGGAAGAATCTGAGCATGCACACGAACCGAGGTCGACCTGCACCTCCCTAGGGATCTGCGAGGTTCACCGATCCACTAGGGTGATGCAGGCAGAAAATCGGACATGAGGGTGCAAGATCTGCTCAGGAAAATTGGGAGAAAATGGGTGCATGAGCCGGATCCACGCGCGAGAAGCTCCGAGAGGGATAGTTGACCGGGGTGAACATCCCTCCTGGACCAATCAGAAACTAGGGATCCAAAAATAATTGGAAAATAGTTAAAAATAGAAAATGATTTTAAATTAAAAAGTGTTAAAAATGAATAATCTTTATTATTTTAAGCTATTTTCTGTGATTTTTATTTATTTTTATGAAAAATAAATTATGGTATATACATTATATTATATTATATACAAGTATAAAATTCCTATGTATTTTGTACAACTATTTTTATTTTCTTATTTTTGCATAAATACCTCAATTTTATATTTTATTTTACTTACAACATAATTTTTGGAGTGTGAATTTTTTTTATTTTATTTTTGTTGGTTATTTACAAGTATAAAATAAATAGGTAGAGATACATATTTACATGTATTATATACAAGGTGAGAGAGAATTTTATTTTATTTTTTATTTTGTTTTCTAATTTTGTTTTGATTTTAGAAATATATATAACGGATAAAAACACCTTTTTATTTTTATTTTTGGGAAAATAAATTATATACACATAGGTGATAAATATCCTCAAGGTAGAGTGGCCCTATCTCTCTCTACTTCTTTTATTTGGCGATACGACCCATACCTGGACCCTCTCTTGGATTCAGGTCACTCAATATTTATTCTAAATATTTCATTCTTTTTCTTTTGTCTTAATTCTTTTATTTTTGCACAAATACATGCTAATTATTAAATATTTAACAAATGCATGCTCATTGCTAATTTATTGTATTTACAACTATATACATGATGCTTTGCCAAGATAAGTAGCTAAAATAAAAGAATAAAGAGTGATGAATGAGTATTCATCACCCACATGGAGCCTCCTCCTGCATCCGATAGTGCGCACGATTTGGGATAATTATAAAAGAATACCCTCCTTCTTTTAGTATTTAAAAACAAGTACTGTAAATATTATGTCAAGGATTAACTTTTATCGAAGTTTTACAACTATACCCTTACTTGTATTGAATATTACATTTAGGTCCAGTGCTAGGTCAGCTCATGTGACCCCAACGTGGGTTGTCCAAATTGCAATCAAACCCCTTTAGGTTTAGGTATTTGTATTTAGTTTTAAATTTTTAATTTTTAATCAAAACTTCTGGGTATTTGCACGAGCCCCCTTGTATTTTATTTATATTCAAATATGCCCCTACTCGATCTTGTATTTATTTATTTGCATTTTATTTTTGTATAAATAGTTTCTATGCTCCGGAAATATGGAAAAACAGAGGAAGAGGCTTGATTTTATTTTCATTCACGTCATGTTTTTTATTTAGCATATTATTTGCATTTCCATTTTTTCAAAATCAAAAGGAGCCTATTTATTCCCAGTTTAGATATAAAAATACAAAATATAAAATGCTCATTGAAAATTCCAACAATATTAGATAATATTTATTACTAACGTTTATCACTCTAGACCCAAAATCACCAAAAATATAAAAATAAAACAGTAAAAAAGTAAAAACCCTCCTAAACTTCTAAAAAATTAGAAAAAAATCTCAAAAACTTCTATAAAATTAGTTTTCTATTCTATATTTTTATATATACATATTACTACATATTAAAAAAATTAGTTATTCTAGACTTATTTTTTATTTTTAAAACTTAAAACAATTCGACATATTTAAATATCACTTGTTTCGGACTATTGTAGATTTTAAAAATACATAAAAATTAGCAAAATTAACAAAAAAATCACAAAATAAAATTAAATTTTAAAAAGACAAAACATTTTATTTTATAAATTTTGAATATATATATATATATACACAACAAGATTTACAATTATAAAACTTATATTGACTATATATACATATATATATTTATTTACTTAATATATTCAATATTATTATCATAAATACCTATAAATATATTTAATACCTTTAAAAAATAAAAGGACTTTATTATTTGTATTTCTAAAAATTTTACTACATATTATATATAATACTTGTATTATATATATTCTTATATATAGGTATATATCCATATTTATATACTTATTATATATCCTAAAAAGAAAAGGACGTCATATTTATATACTTATTTGGTGAAGATGAGCACATGTAATTGATGTAGGTGTCGGTGGGGTCCCGTCTAAGCCATCCATGTGTCACCATCTCGAAGGTCAAAAGGAGGTCGATAATGGAAGAATGATACAGAGGTCAAACAAGGAATAAAGGGAGTGCAAAACAGTAGAAGGCTCTAAATGATCGGGGGTTAACTAAGGAACAAAACAGATGAAAGTGAAAAAGGCACAAAATGTGCAGGACTGATCTTTGAACTTAACTAAATCAAACAAACAGCAAACAATTGTGGGTTCACCAACTCAACACAGGTGAAACCGTAAGAGTTCGGCTATTTTTTATCTTCTAAATTTTTTTGTTTGCGGGCAAGATCTTATAACGAGTTATTATGATCGCTAACCTTATATGAGTTTGTGTATTGTTAGGTATGCGCCTCATACTTCTTCCACCTCCTTTGTAACCTGTGATCTGCACACTGAAAGGTCTTTATCTCGTGCCTGGGGGGCTACTCAGCCAAAGAGTAAGAAAGGAAGTCAATAGGCGAAACCACTATTTCAGACCTTGCTCCCAACGGAATGACCCGTGAGCATGCACGGACCTACTTAGACACAAATCGATGAGGCAGACAAACCCGTGAGGGCATGGCCTATGCTCAATACTTCAGACTAAGTCAGATGCTCCACATAAGGTGGAACACCTTGGTCGACAAGGCCCTACTCAGTCACGTACGATTGAAGCGCCAATACTTCACTGTTCCAAGTGATAATCAAAGTGCCACAGATCAAGATTTGGGCTCTATTCCTTATAAGTCGCACCTCACTCGGTCTAGAATGTACCTAAAAATAATGAGGGCTTTATGAACTAAAAAACAATTATGTCCATTACGATTTTTTTATTATCAAAGTTTTATTAGTAGTCCCCTTTTTTAATTTTTGGTTTTTAAATTTTTAGAGTATTTTTCAGAGCAAGTTGCCTAATTATTTTTTTTGTATTTTTCCTTTAATCCTAATTGATATAAACACATGAGGAGATAACGTAAAAGCTGTGCAAGTTGCCAGCAAGATGGAGATCTCACCTTAGTGACTAATGATGCATGCAAATATATAATTACTTACAGTGCTTCTCAGCACTCTCCATGCGAGATGCAAGACAGAATTGAAATATTTACACTATATGGCGATATGTGGAAAAAGCTACCGATCGAGTCGTTAAGGTGTAGACAACTGTCGTTGTAATGATCAGTCAAATTTTTATAGAAAATTTATTTTATTTTATTTTACTCCTAAACTAGATTTGTGTAGTGTTGAAATGCGAGAAGATGGGAGTCGCTAATTAATGGCCTGACAAATCAGGCTCACTGTTGTTGAGATGACTACTCGAATCCTCTCGTTGTTTCAACAATTAACCCACACAGATAATTAAACAATTAAGAGTAGGAGTTAAAATTTATTATACCCTATTAAGAATGTACAATGGCAAGCAAGTAGGTTTCGAACAAAGGAAGCAAAGGAATAAAGAAGGCAGATAGAAATGAAAGCACGGATTATCGTTCAACTACTTAGCCAAGTTGCAATTTTTGTGGGTTTTTTTATTTTGAATTTTTCATTTTATTTTATTTTTAGACTTTTACATTTTATTATTTTTATTATTTTTAAATTTTGATTTTCATTTTTCTTTTTATATTTTTATCTTTTCTTTTTCTTTAGAACATATAATATAGCTATATAAGGGTATGTACACAATATAAGCTGGTGTAAATAGAAAAGTTAACAAAAGTAATGAATATAAAGAAAATAAAATATCTTTTTGTTTTATATAAATTTTTACTATTTTTGTGATTTTTAAGATTTTGCTATTTTTTATATATTTTTAAAATAAAAAATACCCTAAAATAGGTTTTAATTGACTACTCGAAATTAAAATGGAGATTTAAATTAGGAAATAGAATAAAAAATCTTCAAATTAATTTTAAAATAAAGATAATAATATAAAGAAAATTTAGAGACAAAAAATATATTTTTGGGATTTTTAAGGATTTTTTATATTTTTATAAGAGTTTTTAGGGTTGTTTAAGTTTTTAGAGCTTTCTTTTGTAATTTTTAATGATTTTTGATCTGAAGGTTAAAAATACATAAATAGATTAAAATATTTTTTTCGGAATTTTTCAAAATGTTTTTATATTTTTATGGATTTTATATTGTAAATAGGTTCAAAAAGGATACTTTTTTATTTTCTTTGAAATAGATAAAATGCCTAAAATTAAAAACCAAAATGATAACATGAATTTACACTACATCAGGAAATTTATCTTAGTTTTTTGGGATTCGTTAGAGTTAAAATGCCACTTTAAATAATTAGAGACAACAAAGAGAAAATGCAATACTAGCAGGGGCAGTAATGTAAATAGTAGAAAGTTCAAGGGCATATACGTAATTTTCAAAAAAATATAACATGTGAATAGAAGGTTTGGGTCCTCATACAAAATCTACGACCCGTGAGGGTTTTTCTGCAAAATTACCAAGCCCACGTGCTAGCAAGGACATAGATGCAAATAGATAAAGCTAGGGGGCCTAACTGCAATTTTCACAAAAAAATATAACTAAATTTAAACGTTTTCAGGACTAAGCATAAATACCAAAAACCGTAGGGCTCCGCCTCCAAAATCACCACCTCACGTGAGGGATCACGTGAGGTAATATGGCACAGACCACATAGTAATTAAGCTAAGGTTCTGGGGGGTGTTTACAATTTTTACAAAATAAATTTAAGGCAGAGGAAAAGCTTAGGCACTATTAATTGAAATACAAAAGCGTGTGGGTAAACTATGCAAAATACCCACGACTATGGCGTGATCCAATGGCAGGCCTCGACCACTTGACACGTGGCACCACAGGGAAACCCAATGACGGTTCGGCTTCAAACGACTGCGATTAGATCCTTCAAGATGATCTGGCGGTGAAGGCCAGACATGATCCAATGGCGGCTAGGCGATCTGGCACGAGGTGGCGATCGGGCGACAAAGAGGGACCATGAAGAACATGGATGAAGTCCCTTGTCTCTGAGGTTCGATTGAAAATGAGATTGGTCCTCTGACCTTCCTTCAAGTTGTTGGGGGTGCAAAAATGGTCCTGGGCACGTTCTCTAACAGCTGCGAGCTCCAAAATGCTCCGGCGATACCCAGAGCTCACCTGTGAGGTCAAGGAAGATAAGAAGCTCTAGGTACCTCCAGCGAGGATCAAAACGAGCATCCCACACTTCCTGGGTCTTCTGTCCTGCACAGAAAAATCCAAAACGTCGAGGGAAAACTGCCTCTACGGTCAAATGGATGCGTAGCGGGGTGGAGCGGAGGTGTCTCGGTGAGGTGGAGGCTCCAGGAGGATCCAAGGCGAGCAGAGTGGGGCAGAGCATGGGGAAATGTGAGGGAAGCGAGGTGAGGGCGATTGATGTGTAGGAGAACGGCTAGGGTGATCAGGATGAGATGGCGGAGCTGGTGGCTCTGACGATGGAAATTGAATTTCGCGGATGACGTAGCTAAGTCTCTTGCGATTAAATCCTAGACTATACTATAG
The DNA here is from genome assembly GCA_037367405.1 of Ottelia alismoides. Lineage (NCBI taxonomy): Eukaryota > Viridiplantae > Streptophyta > Magnoliopsida > Alismatales > Hydrocharitaceae > Ottelia > Ottelia alismoides. The sequence continues at coordinate 134,015 of JAZKJV010005006.1, forward strand.
TTACCCTAAGTAAAAAATATGAAGAGAGAACAAATCTTACCAGATCAGGTTGTTGGAGATGAAGCTAGTGACGGAAGAGGTGGCGGAGCTCCGGGATCAACCTCAATTCGATGCCGAACGCCTTGCTAGATGGTCGAGGAGATTCCTATTGTCACCAGGAAGGCGTTTCAAACCTTGGACTTAGAGTTAATGGGAAGAAGAGGGATCAAACTGGGAAAGAAGGTAGAGTAGGACCTATGTACCAGATGCAGAAAAGGGTTGAAGCTCGAGGGAGATCTGACAGCTCAGTGACGCATTCCTCGAGATAACGTAAGGGCGTGAATCACCAGTACCCGAGGAGAAATATTCATGAAGAGATCTTCACATGTTGGTACTCGGATCGACCTAGAAAAATGAGAGAAGAAAGGTCAAACGTAAGGTCTGACAAGGCCAAGGTAGACAGTTGACCGCTGGTCAACTGGCGCCCAAACCTGGTTGGTCCACGTGGACCAACCAGGAAAAATCATCCTGGAAATAATGTAAATTAGATAATAAATAATAAATGAATTTATTAATTTTAGGTTATAAAATAAAAAATATTCTTATTTTTTAAATTATTTTATTATGATTTTTATTTGTTTCTTAGAGGTTTATAATTACAATTTACTATTTAGGGTTACATTATAGGTATATTTATCTATATTTTTATATATTTTATTTTTATTTTGAATTTTTGATTTTATTATTTGTGTTTATTATTTTATAAATTTATAACTTATATATTAATAAATATATTTTTATTATAATTTTTATATAACATCTACACTTAATTAAATAGATGTATTTATTTATAGGTATAGATATAGGTATTTTGCCTATGTATTTTTTTGACATATTTTATTTTAATGTTTTCTTTATTGTTTTATTTTAGTTTTAATATGTACATATATTATAAATAATATTTAAAAAACTAAAAAAATATAAAATTATAAAAATAATGAATATAAATAAAATGAATATTTTAATCGGATCTATTATACAGTAGTGGTCCAAAACCTAAGTTTTACACCTTAACTCCAAAAAATATGAAACCACCTTCATTAAATAGCTTATGAAAAGTTATATACTATTAAAGGTGATTTTGATATATTTTGAGTTTTTATTTGAGAGATATGGTCTGGTAAGTTGGGGTTTTGGAATTTTATTCAGACGATAACTTTTATTATGAAATTAAATTTTTTTTCTATCTTTTATTATCTATAATTTTCATGTTCAGAGTTTCTTTATTTGTGGTGTAAAAAGTAAAAATAAAAATAGGTCCCAAAATGAATAATAAATGAATAAATAAAATGGATTTTTATTGTATTTTGGAACCTTATCTCCCCATAGTTTATTCCTTTTCGACCTAGTCATCAAGATTCCTTGGTCTCAGAGTTTAGGATCATAAACTATCTTCAATATTTGATTCTTTTTCTTTTCTTTTCTTTATTCTATAATTTTGGCATTAAAAATAGTATTTTATACACTATTTACACAATGCTGCATGAGTGCTAAAATGCATAAATTAAGGGTATTTACACGCATTTACTAGAATTTTTAAGGCCAAAATGGTAAAATAGAGGTGATGAAATGGAGATTCATCAAGTGTCAAGTACGGGAGTGCCGAACTCAGTGAGGAAAACTATTAAAAACTAAGGTAAAATTATAGAAGAACTAAGGTAAAAAGGGTTTCCTAATTTTTATTTTTATTTTGGAAATTTCCATATTTTTCTTTATTTTATGAATTATCTATTGTTTTTGCGCTTTTAATATACCTATGTCAAAGAACTTAGTTAAGATTTTATATTTTTTATTTGATTTTTATTTTGTGTTTTTATGTTTTTAATTTGTTTTACTATTTATATGAATTTTTTTTTTATTTAAAGATTTTTATTGATTTTTGAATTATTTTTAAAATAAAAAATGAGTGTTTTATTACAAACAAGGATTTATTTGTGACTTTAAAAATATAAAACACTGAGAAGATATTTTTATTTTATTTTTCCTATAAAGTAGATGAAAATATCTTCAAAATGATAGGCTACGTTTTTATGTGATTTTTATTGATTTAATTACAATTTTCAAAGTTTTTTTGTATTTTTAATTTTTTATTGATTTTATTATTTAAGTTTTATTTTATTTTGGGTTTATTATGTAAAATACGGTAAAATGTGATAAGGATAATTTTTGTAGACTTTTTAATGGTGTTCTTTTATATTTTTTATGATTCCTAAAGTTCGTTATACTTTTTAAAATGATTTGTTAAAAAAAGTAATTGTTTTTATTTTCAAATCTGATTTTATACCAAGGTTTTAAAAAATGAACCGCTCATCGAACCAGATATGTATCGGTTTTTGGTTTTTTTGGTCGGGCCAATAGGACCGACCGGTCGAATCGGTGATGACGTCTGTAGTTCAAAGTAACCAGAAAAGACCGAACCATTCTATTGTTGGTTTGATTGGTATGGTTCAATCGAGTCGAACTGAGTTAGACCAGTATATCATACAAATAAATATTAAAAATACTACATCATATCTTTTGGGAATTTGTTTATTCTTGTCCTTCCAATTTTTCCAATAACACTACCCCAATTTTCCATAAATTGCATGTGTTCCCTTTATTTTTACAAAATCAATAGTAGTGACCTTTAATTAGTACACTTGTGCTCCTAATTTATACCAACATAAGGATGATATTGTGAATTTTTTTAAGAAAATATAGGAGCGCAAGTGAAATTGCTTAAAAGTTAGGGGTATAAATGTTCTTAAAAACAATTGAAAGTGCGTAATAGTCATATTTCACAAAATTTATATAAATACATAGGAGTGGTGTAAAAAATTAATAATTTTAAAATTATTTAAACTCTAAATAAGGACAAGTGTTGTTAATTTATTGCTTCTCATAATATGATTATGACAACGTCTTCTTAATTTATTATTGTTATAAGTGGACAATCTTATATACAATGTGGGAATAGAGAGGCAATGCTTATATGACATGAAGGGACAAGCGATAAGGAGTCATTAACACATGTGAAGGAGAAGAGATAAAGGGGTACTAATATGGGTTACAATGAAACTAGATTGTGAATATTTCTAAAAAAATTTGTATTTTGTTGATTTATTGGAAATTATTTTTTGTCAAAAAATGGATGTTAAACCGATGGTTTGGTTCAATTGGTTCAACTCGGTTTAAGAGGTCCAATCGGGTTTCGTCTGGTTTTGACAGGTTTTTTCCTCCGATTCTTGGTTTAACTGGTTCAACCGAACCAGTTCAGTTCGGTTTTTAAAACCTTGGTTTATACTATATATAGTATATTAATGTGTATTTACATATATTATTATTGTATTTTTACATTTTGTATTTTATTTAATATGTATTATAGATGTATAGGATTTATAAAAATTGTTAGGTGTATATATGTAATTAACATGGAATAATGAGGCATATCTATGAAAAGTGAGAAATCTAGGGGCGTTTGCGCAAAATATGCAGGAAGTGCGTGCTTGCGCACATGAGGGTTCCACACGCTAGACCTATTCGTGATTCAACAGAAGGTTGAGGCTGTGTTTGCATAATGTCAAAAAAAAATTGAAAAGGCATGCGCTCGCGCGTGACTTCGTTCAGCAGTGGGGTGGCACGTTGGAGATGGTGCGTGGCGGATTAGCAGACTGTAGATCACGACTGATCTGATGGCATCGGTTGAGTGTGGGGTTTATGAACTGTTCTTCCCAAAATGATGAAGGGTGTCGGACTTGCGATTGCTCCAAGTCCTCGAGTGGATCTCTAGGAAATCCCAATCTCCAGTGATCTGTGTAAAGAAGCTTCGAGTGATTCTTTGATTCACGATGGCGGTGGTTGGCTTGATCTGATCCAAAGGTTTTTATCAGACCCAATGTTGATAAAGGTGTTGATAACCTTATCTCCAATGGCTCTTAATCGGACGAGAAGGTTGTTCTTCCAATGGTAGCGTAATCGAGCCCAGGTTCTAGAAGTGGTTCGGTGATAATTAGCTGCTTATGTGATATGCCGCCAAGTGATTTATAGAGTAGTGGAAGACCAAATCAAGTGGCGAATGACTCTAATTTGCTGATTTTTAAGATAGTATGGTAGTTGAACTGCATGTTCGTTCCCAAATCGAATGGGGATCCAAGCGATGTTATCGGATCTACAGGTCGTTGTTGCTTCTATTCTGATGAGGTACTTGTTCCTGCAAATTAAATTTAGACACGAGCACAAGGATCAATCTAAAATCAAAGGGAAACGGTCAGCGAGGGACTTCGATTGAAGCCTAATCTCCAATCACCGTGTGTGATCGAAGATGAATGGATATGTAGGTAGAACAGGAAGCAGAAGGTTTAGAAGGTGGCGATGGATTATCGAAGATGAAAAAAACTTCGGTACTCGAACTGATAAATCGAGATGAAAAAATACGAGACGAGGAAGATGAATAGAGAAATTGAGAGAATGGAGAAGAGAAGAAGAAAAGGAGGAAGAGGTATGTAGATCAAACCTGGAAGTTAGAGATGGTTGTTGCCTGTAGAGTAGGAGCTCGGCAGAGGTCCGAAATCTTCGCCTCGAAGGTCGACGAATGCCAGAGGCTGGCGCACAATGAAGAAGAAGGTCAATGCCGATGAGGGATCACACCGACCTCACCCTATCGCTCAATGGCTTAGGATTGAGCCATGTCACAGCTTGACATCTCTCTCGATGGAACTTGATGGATGAGAAACATAGGTGAAAATGATGGATCTCCCGAGCTTGATGGGGTCGGGTGCTTTATATAAGTGAGGGAGTAAGGAGAAGAAGGGGTCAACGACAACAGTTGGATGATCGGCCCAACGGCCAGGCCGTTGGGTCATTGTATAGGAGAAGGGAAAAAGGAGAAGCAGAGAAGGAAGAAGAAGGAAGAGTGAGGGAACATGCGGAATAAGAAAGGGGAAATGAAGAGAAAGAAATAAAAAATAATTAATAATTAATTAATTAGTAGATTAAATTAATAAACTAATGAATGAATGAATAAATACTATTAAATTAATAATAACTAATTAATTAAAGAAGTAATTAAGTAAATAAATAAATGAATAAAAAGGTAAATAATAATTAATTTAATTTAATAATAAATAAATGAATCTTTATTTAATTTAATGATAAAATATTAATAAAATATATAAATATAATGAAATGACATATATTAAATAAGATAAAAATTAAGATACATTGTATAATTTATACAAATAAAGTCCTAAATCACATTTTGCATATTAACTCTGATTTTAGTGTAATTAGTATCATGTGATAGATAATTATATAAAATGAACTTTAAAGTGAGTTTGCTCAATTTGAAGTCCATATGGCCGAGTTATGAGGTCTAGAAAATTTAGGTCACGGCTTCGTGGTTTCCGGATTTATTGGCATTTTGACTTAAGTCATATTTTTTTAAAATTTTTATTGATTTTTATAAATACATTGGAAAAAGAATTAAGTAAAATGGAGTGATAAATAATTAATTAGAAAATCGAGAAGTTTATACTTTTAATACATATAGACAAAGGGGTCCAAATGCCAAAACTCATACCTTTTATTCTAATATTTTTTGATATTTTTAATAAAAAGTATTTGGTATAAAACGAAGTTTAAAAGTGAGTTTGGTCGATTTGGAGTTTTCTATAAATAGTTATGAACCTTGGAAGTTGGCTTTTACGGCTTTTTCAGTTCATTATAATTAATTATTTTATAATAAATAATTATTCTAATAATTTTAAAAATAAAATATATTTTTATGAACAATTTTTGTGAAGAAATGATTTTTGTTTGAAATTTTCTTGATGATTAAGAAAACAGTTAAAATATTTACAAGGTGAGAAATGTATAGATATATTTTTATGATCTAAGTTTTCTGACATTTTTATACATTAGGATCCTTATCTCCCCCTACTTTTTTTATTTCTTCGACCAAGTCATTATTGGCCTGGTCTTGGGTTTAGGGTCAGTATGTATATATTTTATATACATCCTTCTTTTTCTTTTATTTTTTATTTTCTCTTTATTATTTTACTTTAGATAAAATAAGTTTTAAATATATAGTATTAATAAATGTTGTTAGAATGTTAATTAATGGGAATTATTGAGTATTTACATGTATTTTACCAAGGATTTTATCCAAAATAAAAGAATAAAGGCGATGAATCATAGATTCATCATTCCCCTATACTTTACCTTTGCTAGTCCCTTAGCAAACACTTATTATATAAATAAATGAAAGGAAAAAGAAAAAGAAAAAGAAAAAAAGGAAAATAAAAGAACTTAGAAGATGCTTGTTTCTTTCAACCAAGTCTCACTTCACCCAAAATTTAGAACTTGTAAACTTGGATTAGGCCTTTGGATTATTAGTGTTTCGGGACTCTATTAGAATTAGGATTTAAGCCTCAACAACCCTCAAGTTCCACAAATCCTTATTCAGGTTCACCTCAATAGCCAACTCAGATCCACCCATCCATCACACAAACTTTTTCGGCTTTTAAAGCAATTTGTATTGTGTATGAAAGGTGTTAGCTCTTCCTGCTTAGAGAAACGAAGAAACCTCCCATCCCAGTTATACACTCCCATTGGGTCCTCATTCTACTACTCGATCCTCGAGGAGGGGATATTTCCTTCTAAGGTCAGGTCGTGTTGTGTCCACAATCGAGTAGAGGGAGAGAAAGAAGAATTGGAAGAAATTGGAGTGTGATAAGTGTAATCACATCTCCTTGTGAAGCCTGGCCAGTTTAGCCAAGTCTCTACTAAGGCAATGTCGGATTTCTGAAGCTTGGACGATGGTGGTCATATTTTTATTTGGTGTATTGCTTCTTTTTGGTAGAGAATGATTGTTGCACTGTATAGATCTTTTGCGCCTCGATGGATATAGCATCTTTTCTTTCCGTCCATTTTTTGGTATCTTGGAAAAAATTATGCCAACATATCCTTCCCTCATCCGAAGCTTTATTTAAACCCCAATCTCTCCCATCTTTAGACGTTAACGCCACTAGACAAGGATGGAAACACACCACCGAAATGGATTGCCCTTCGTAGCCCCATGCAAATTGAGTAAGTGTAGAGTGCATGAGTTCAAAATTGGTTCAAAAAGAGAAGAGTTAAACGGATGACACTAGGTGTCCTACTTAGGCAAACGCAAGTTGAATTCTGAACAAGGTCTCATGGAATCCAAAGAATTAAGTCTAAAAGACCTGAAGAGTCTTAATTCCAGTTCTTAATAAAGTCCTTTTAGAATTAGGTGGATTGAGGCCTAAACCAAGCTACATCTCCTATACTTGGATCCATTTGGTTTAAGAATCAGACTTGTTCTGAAAAATGTGAATGAATGCAATAATTTTTTTTATGAAGTATATTTTTTAGATTAAACTTTTTATGTGATTTTTATAAGAATTTTGCACATTTTTATTGAATTTTAAAACTTTTCAATTTTTAGGACCTTTTTGAAAGAGTTAGTAGAATAATTCGATTTACATGAATTTTACAAGAATTATGTAGATTTACAAAGGATTTTATACATATTTTATATACATAAGATTATACGGATTTTATGCAAGATTTTATACAAATTATTATTCACAAATATTAAATAATTAAAGATTTTTACCAATTATTTTACAACATTTTTATATAAAATTTTAAAATAAATTTTTTATTATGTCATACTTACTATTTTCTTTCGATTTTTTTATATCCAAAATATATACACTCATACTTTTAGAGAGTCATATTATTAAAAATATAATAAAGTACGAGTTATGGCTCCTAAAGTATATATAGAATATATATACGACACTCCCTATACTTAGCGTGTACTATGTCCTCATACTGACCAAAGAAGCGGTAAATGAAGACATAACTCGGGCTAAGTATAGATTTGTGAAAAGAATTCTATATTACAACAACTCAAAGAATAACAAACAAAAGAATAAAAGAATATAAGTCAATCATCCCCATTATACTTAGGATCAAGTAATCCTAAGGATAGCAAACTCAAAACTGAAGATGATCGAGGTTAAGAGAATGTACGCAATCAATGATTCGTCTTGTCCCCCCTATACTTAGGGTAAAATATCCCTAAGTATAGAGATGATTATCAACAATTGAGGGACAAAAGATAGATCAGACAGTACAAAAACTGAAAATAATCAAAAGCGATATGGGCAATATTACCACCCCTTATACTTAGGGTAAAGCATACCCTAAATATAAGCAACAACAAACGATGTGAACAACATGATGTCTACACCCCCTATACTTAAGATAAAGTACATCCTAATTATAACAAAACTCATAGATGAAATCTAGGGGTGCAATACAATTGGAAGAAAGAAAGAATAAAATGAAAAATATATACAAAGATCTTGAAAATCATGTATGAGATGCAAAGAGTGAAGAACACATCTCATATAAAATGAATAGGGTTAACCTCAATGGTCGGTGACTTGCGATCAAGAAAGGGCTTCAACCGCTGATCATTGACTCGAAAGGTGGACTCAAAAGACAATTCAGATATATCAATGCTACCGTTGTCGTACACATTTTGCACTAGATATGGGCCTTTCCATTAACTCTGAAGTTTCCCTGGAAATAGCTTCAATCTTGCATCGAATAGACAAACTTTCTAATCGGGCTCAAACTGCTTATGGTTGATGTGAGCATCATGACATTCTTTCATCCGTCTTTTATAATGCAGGCTACTTGTGAAAGCTTCATCTCATAATTCCTTCAGAGCTTCCAATTCTGTTTGCCTCTAATCTCCCACATCATCTAATCCAAAAATCACTCCTTTCACTGCCCACCATATATTATGCTTGATTTCAACAGGTAAGTGGCATGTCTTGCCATAAATGGGTCGAAGGGAGATGTACCCAATGGAGTCATAAAAGATGTTCTATAGGCCCAAAGATCCAAGTCCAATAGTTGAGACCAATCCTTTCGGTCTGGGCGAACAACCTTCTGCAAGATCGCCTTGATCTCCCTATTCGAAACCTCGACTAGACCATTCGTCTGAACATGATATGGAGTAGCAACCCGATGGTCAATGCCGAACTCGTTAGCAACTACTCTTACATTGTCATTGATGAAGTGGCTACCCTCGTCTGATATCAGGACTCGAGGGACTCCAAACCGCAAAATGATATGCTTTCTCAAGAACTTACAGACTATGTTCGCATCATCTGCTCAGGCGGAATAGCCTCTACCCAAAAACTCACATAATCTACAACAAGAAGAATATACTCAAATCCCTGACTCTTAGGAATGGGCCCATAAAGTCGATACCACATGCGTCAAAGACTTCACAAAAGTGAATTGGCTGCATCAGCATCATGTCTCTATGTCCACAAGTGCCCATTTCCTGACAGTCAGTACATCTCTTTATGATTGCATGGGCGTCTGCAATGAGCGTAGGACATCAAAGACTAGATTGAAGCATCTTCTGTGTTGTTCTCTTCCCTGAATGGTGTCCTCTGGCTTCTATATTATGGAAATATGTGAGGATACTATGGTATTCTTCCTAATACACTAACGCCAAACGAAATCTGCTCCTTCATGATAAAGGCTCGGATCCTCCCAAGGGTAAGACTTGACTTTCGTGAGGAAAGTCTCAAGTCTCTGTCTAGACCAATCTTGTGGGACTTTCTTAGCGACTAGAAAGTTCACAATGTCAGCATACCATGGGAGAGAGGTGACAGTAAGAATTGCCTTGTCTGGAAAGTTCTCGATGATTGGTTTATCAAATTCAAAAGTCTTGGGTAATTCTAGTCGGGAGAGGTGATCCACCACCATATTCATGACTCCAGACATGTCCTTAATTTTGATATCAAACTCCTGGAGTAGAAGGATCCATCTAGTCAGATGCGGCTCGGAATCTTTCTTGTCCATTAAGTACTTGATGGCGGTATGACCATTGAAGATTGTGACTTTGGATCCTAAGATGTGGGATCTATATTTATCTAGGGAAAATACTATGGCTAGCATTTCATTCTCTGTAACAGTGTGGTTCTGCTGGAGGAATCCAACGTCTTGTTAGCGTAATTTGTGGCATATGGAAGGCCATCCCTCCTCTATCCCAAAACAACCCCAATGGAAAAATCGGAGGCATCCGTCATGATCTCGAATGGGAGAGACCATTCGGGTGGTTAAAGCACAAGAGCCCATTTTCTTGAGATTTTCATAAGCTGAAAGAAACTTATCATTGACAATAAACTCAGTGTCTTTCTCTATAAGATCAGATAACGGTCGGATAATTTTGCTGAAGTCTCGAATGAAATGTTGGTAGAAACTGACATGCCTAAGGAAAGACCGTAACTGCTTCAAATTGGACGGTGGATTAAGCTTCTTTATGATATCCACCTTGGCCGGGTCCACCACCATGCCCTTGTTGGAGATGATGTGACCAAGGACCATCCCCTAAGTCATCATAAAATGACTCTTCTCCCAAGAAAGAACGAGGTTAACCTCTGTGCACCTCTAAAGCATGCGGTCTAGACTAGAAAGACATGAGCCAAAATCATCACCATATATAGAAAAATCATCCATGAAGACCTCCAAAAAGTCACCCACCATGTTCACGAAAATCGAAAGCATGCACCTCTACAATGTAGCCGGAGCATTAAATAATCCAAAGGGCATTCGTTTGAAAGCATACGTTCCTAACGGACATGTGAAAGTCATCTTTTCTTGATATTCAAGTGCGATGGACACCTGATTATATCCCGAGTACCCATCAAGAAAGCAATAGTGTCTCCTCCTGGCTAATCTCTCAATGATTTGATCAATGAACGATAGCGGGAAGTGATCCTTCTTGGTCGCTTGGTTCAAACATCTGTAGTCCACACAGACTCGCCAAGAAGTTGGTACTAGGGTATCGATCTCCTCTCCATCCTCATTTATCACTATAGTGATACCCGTCTTCTTGGGTACCACATGTAATGGACTAACCTATTTAGAATAAGAGCTGGGATATATAAAATCGACGCTTCACCACTTGGATATTTCCTTCATAACCGCCTCTCAAAGATTTTGGTTCAGGCTATGATGAAACTCACAAGATGGTTTGGCATCATCCTTGAGAAAGATGTGGTGGGAGCATAGAGACAGACTAATCCCATGGAGATCCGCTACTGACCACCAGATTGCCTTGCAATTCTTTTTAAGAATCTCCATCAGATGGGATTCTTGATCTTCGGTCAGATCGGACGCGATGATGACCGGAAACATTTTGGATTCTCAAGCAAGGAATCAGTATTTCATGCTTTGGGGCAACGATTTCAGTTTTGGGGGAGAAGGAACAAGGAGAGCTAGTCTGACTAGGGCCTGGGTATAGGCTACTAGGTCGGTATTCTTAAGCTCATCCTGCTCTGACTCAGAATGATCTAGGGACTGCTCATCTGATATCTGAATATTCTGAGCCGGCTTAGTCTCTAGGATGGTTGTAGGCTCTTCGGATGAAGTCTAAAGTGAAAGGAACTCGATGAAACACTTCCAATCAGCATCTTCTCAATCTGACTGATCTATGATTGACTGACAGATCTAATCATTCACTTTGGACTCAGAGGGATCGAAAATGTCACAATGATTTTAAACAGTACCAGAATCATCTCTATCACCCTTGTCTCTAATTGTCTCTATGACTGTGCTCTCCAATCTCCCATCATCTAATATCTGAATCTCAGACTCTACTGATGGTGTGATGAAAGATTGTGTACTCGGTACGGCCCAAACTACTTCATTGTCAGTCTGTACAAAATCATAGTCTTGATGACTATCGAGCTCATCATCATATGCTCGCTCTTACTCTTCTGATTTGGCTTTGAGGTCATGGATCATCTCTATATGTATACTCTCACCCTGGACGCGAAAGTACACCTTCCCAATACCATAATAAAAAATAGCCTTAGCTGTCGCCGGAGAAGGTCGTCCTAATATGATCAGGGTATCGCTCACACATTCAGGGACCGCCATGTCTAACACGATGAAGTCCAAAGGGAATTTCAAACCCTGAATGGTGACAATAACATCCTCAATTAATCCTCTAGGCCTCTTGACAATCCATTGGTAAACTATAAGACCGTCCTGCTTGGTCGAAGAGGTCCGAACTCGAACTTGTCAAGTAAGGAAGAAGGGAGGAGATTAATTGATGATCCAATATCTAAAATAGTATGATCAAAAGTATGATCGAGAATCTCACATCTAACATGCGGTGCTCCCGTGTCTGGTCTCTTAGCTGGATGACAGTTCTGGATAACATGGCATGTATCCTTGGTCAACACATGGATCCCTGAACAGTGATTATGCTTCCTTTCTACGACTGTGGTATGCTCTTTGAGACCTTTATGCAGAAGAGGGATGTGTGCCAAGTCTTCCGAAAGAGTAAGATGAATAGTGAACTTGTCTAGCGCCTCTTTTGTCAGATCATTCATCTGATTCTTTTTGAAGTTTTCCTTTTTATCCCATTTATTTAAGCGGAGTGCTTGGGGAAAAGGTATATGTACATCCTCCTTGTTAGTCTATATAATAGGAGGATTAGAAGAACAAGAAGAATATTTTTTGTAAAATGGGGACTTTCTCCTTGAAACTGATCAAGAGGAGACTCATGAGATCAGTTGACTATCTTTATTTATCTTTTTGTATGTTCTCTTTTGTACATTTTTTGTGTTTTTCTATCATCATCACTGTACAAAAAGAATGGTAAAGCAGCTCCAGTGGCATCAGACTCTGGATGCTTCTTATCAATCTTGGTGGCATTAGAACCACCATCGACGTCCTCAATGGGATAGGTGGCACCAACAGGCTCAAAAGGCTCGCTTGTATCATCAGGTGTTTCTTCCTTGAGCCTAGTTAAGTCTCCACCTGCAGGTATCCTACCGCTCCTAAGAGAAATAAAATCAGCTTCATCACAGTAAAGAGAATCATCTAAAAATACCTGTGACTGGAGGGTAGATTCTGTCAAGTGTACCAGCTCTAACTTCCTCTTTAAACTATTCAGGTATGGCTCTATCTGAGCAGGAATAACAGACTTCCCTTTGACTAGATCAGTGACTTGGTTTTTAAACTCATCAATTTCTCGTCAAAATGCGACTTGCTGGTCGGCTATCAAACTAGAGAGATACTCTAGAGCAAGGTTATCATGGAAAGAGCCATGAGACTCGGATGAGTTGCCTCAACGATACTGAGGCTGCTGCGGAGATGGTTGCTGTGATGGAGGGTAAGACTGATGATACTGTGTAGGATGTGTTCTGTCTCCACTGTGTGGGTTGGTATTTGATGAATCTACATTTCATCATCTTTATTCTATCATTTTGACCTTAAAAACCTAGTAAATGCATGTAAATAGGCTTAATTTAGGCATTTTAGCATTCATGCATCATTGTGTAAATACTGTATAAAATGCAGTTTTTAAAGCCAAAATTATAGAATAAAGAAAAGAAAAGAAAAAAAATAAAATATTGTAAATATTTTATGACTCGAAACCCCGAGACCTAGGCATCTCGATGACTAGGTCGACAAGGAATAAAGTAGGGCGAGATAAGGGCCAAAATACAATAAAAATTCATTTTATTTCATTCATTCTTTATTCATTTTGGGACCTATTTTTATTCCACTTTTTAAACCTCAAATAAAGAAACTTTGTACATGAAAGTTGTAGATAATTAAATAAATAAAAATACAAAATTGATTTCATTCAAAAATAATATACAGATAAAAAGTTATGGTCTAAATAAAATTCCAGAATCCCAACTTCCTAGACCTGTATCTCCCAAATAAAAGCTCGCAACGTAGCAAAATCACCTTTAATTGTATATAATTTAAAATAATCTATTTAATGGCGGTAGTTTCGCATTTGGCAGAGCTACGGTTTGAAAGTTGAGTTTTGGACCCCGTTATATACTTGTACAGATTAAATATTCATTTTATTATTTATTCATTATTTTTACAATTTTATATTTTTATACTTTTGGAAATATTATTTATAATTTATGTGTATATTAAAATCATAATAAAAATACAAAGGAAACACAAAATAAAAATACTTGTATATAATATACGTAGGTGATGAATCCACATTTCATCATCTTTATTCTATCATTTTGGCCTCAAAAACCCCTAGCAAATGCCTGTAAATGGCATTAATTCCTGCATTTTAGCATTCATGCATATGTGTGTAAATAGTGTATAAAATGTGATTTTTAAAGCCAAAATTATAGAATAAAGAAAAGAAAAGAAAAAGAATAAAATATTATAAATATTTTATGACCTGAAACCCCGAGACCTAGGCATCTTGATGAATAGGTCGACAAGGAATAAAGTAGGGGGAGATAAGGGTTAACATACAATAAAAATACCTTCTATTTCATTCCTTCTTTATTCATTTTGGGACCTATTTTTAGTTCCACTTTTTATGTATCAAATAAAGAAAATTTGTACATGAAAGTTCAGATATTTTTATATAGAAAAATACAAAATTGATTTCAGTGAAAAATAATGTACAGATAAAAAGTTATGGTCTGAATAAAAATCCAAAATCCCAACTTCCCAGACCTATATCTCACAAATGAAAACTCCAAATGCAGCAAAATCACCTTTAATTGTATATAGAATAAAATAATCTATTTAATGGTGGTGGTTTCGCATTTGGCGGAGCTACGGTTTGAAAGTTGAGTTTTGGACCCACATTGTATACCTGTACAGCTTAAAATATTCAATTTATTCTTTAATCATTATTTTTGTATTTTTATATTTTTATAATTTTTTGAATATTATTTATAATAATTATGTACAATAAAACAAGAAAAAAAACCCAAATAAAACTCAAAATAAAAATAAATGTATATAAAATACACTGGTATTATACCTATATACATACCTATACAATACCTACTTATATTTTATTAAATATACAAAACATATCAGAAAAATAAAACAAAAATATATTTATGTGTATGAAAGTCTTTTATAATTTTCTAATTACTAAATAAAAATAATAAAATTAAAATACACAAAATAAAAATAAAAGAACAAAATATGTAGATATTATACCTATATAGGCTATTTTTAGTAACTTATAAAAATAAATCTCATAAAAATAATTAAAATTCATAATAAAATAATTTATAAATTTATAAACATTTTTAATTTTATAACCTAATTATAATAATGTCATTTAGTATTTTTAAATCATTTTTTAAATCTTTTTCCAAGGGGTTTTTCTGGTTGGTCCACGTGGACCAACCAGAGGGCCTGGACAGTTGACCCCGGCTTGTAGAGTACATTTGTGTCTTTTATCTGCTTAGCCATTTTTGATTATTTGTTTTTCGTACATAATTTGTTTTGAACTGTCTGACACATCTCTTGTTTTCTTGCGAGGGACCGCTGACCGAGGAGGATCGCCTAGGGGATCCTGCGCATCCTTGGGAGGAGGAGCCGGCTATTCTACCCTAGCCGGCAGGAGAGAGCAGGAGAGCTCGAGAGAGAGAGACAGTTAGACTTTTTCTTATTTTTGTGAGAGAGAGTAATTTGATTAATTTGTAATAATACAGGACTTGGACTCTCAGACACTTCGGGCCTAATTTCCGGGTGTTTGTTCACCCGGGGGCTCACCGCGGTTTTCTTCGTGTTTTCTGATTGTCATTTTCCGATTTTGTTTTCTTTTCCATTTCTTTTGTGGATTGAGCCCTTAGATCTAGGCATTGCTTGATCGATTAGATTAGGTCCAAACACCTTAATAATAATTGCATGTACCTTTAGTTCGTGCTTGAACTTAGTTTAATTAAACAGTTGATTCACTCTTCTTTGATCTGCGCGCCGCGAGCTCATCCCGCCAAGCGCTTCTCCTAAACTCGATGTGTCGAGAAAAGGAGGGGTGAGCCTAGACCGGACCTTAGGATTGGAGGCTAGTGGTTAGCTTGTGGTTCTTCACGCTAGCAGTTGCCTATCTTAGGACGATTTCCGCATTGCATACCGGCATGTAGTTAGGTTTATAAATTCTGCTTTGCATCCCGCATGGAGAGAGCTGGGATTCGCTGTAAGTCTTCTTACTTTGGATCAAGAAAATACAAAATCGTTAGGCGCTTGTTTGAATCCACTCAAAAGAAGCGATACCACCAAAAAAATTAAAAAAGGGACTGCTAAGAAAACCTTGACCTAAATAAAATTGGTAATTGGACTCATTGATTGGGGAGAGCAATACCCTCACTTTTATTCAGGTTGCATGGGAAGGTCTCCTTCAAAGTGACTTGAGTGCTTCGTAAGGATTAGAGCCCAAAACCCAGCTTGTGGCTGCCTTGTGTATCGCCTGGATTTCCGAAGTATTGGCGCTACTATCGTACGTAGGCGAGTAGGGCTTGGTCGCCATTGGTGACTCACTATTGTGTGAGCATCGACCTTGTCCGAAGTACCGAGCATAGGCCACGCCTTCACGGGTGTGTCTGTCTCACCGTCCGAGTAGGATCTTGCACGCTCACGGGTGATTCCGTTGCGAGCGAGATCTGAAGTATCGGTTTCGCCTATCGGCTTCCTCCCTCTTTTCTTTGGTTGAGTAGGGATCTAGGAAGGGTTACAAGGACCTCAAAAAGCGCAAGCTACAGGTTACACATGAGGAGGACAAGTACGGGAATACTTTTCTGGCAGTACTCTCGCTCCTATAGGCGTAGCACTCTAAGGACTCGTTGAAAGATAACTTCCTAAATTCAAGACAAAAATTACAAAGATAAAAGCCGAACCTTTAAGGCTTCACGCGTTGAGTTGGTGAATCCCCTTGTTTTGTGTTTGATTGCTAGTTGCATTTAGGTCAAGATCAAAAATATCGTGCCTTTGCGCAAATTTTGTCCTCCCTCCAGTTGACCCTTGCTCATTGAGAGCCTTCTACTGTTTTACACTCCATTTGTTCCTTGTTGACCCCCGTATCTTTCATCCACATCGATCTTCCTCTTGATCTAAGAGATGGAGACGAATGGGCAGTTTAGTCGAGACTCCGTCGGCACCCACATCAGATCCATTCGCTCTCCCTCTCCAATAATTCAGGGCGATTCTCGAGAACCCGGTTCACACTCCGTGGACCGATCTCCAGACTCCCTGCCTTCTTCAATAAATCGGGATCACTCTCGTCCTGAATTCTGTCCGTTTTGTATGGGAATTGATTTCACTCCTTACACATCGCCGTCCTTAACGAAATTATGTGTTGACCTTGACACAGACCACATCTCCCTATCTGGTGCTGCAATTCAGACTGATCGGGGCATTCTTCCATGTGCATACCTTGAGCCTGATCCTGAGCCAGTAAACCAAGCAGAATCCGAGATGGCAGGAGGAAGAGGAAAAGGACCACGACCCCCACCTGAACCTGAAGTCAATCCGGGGGAAGGGCAGTACACCACGTAAAACGAGGTTAACAGTCAGCTGCTGGCTTCCATCCAAGCCATTCAGCAGCAGTTGACTAATCAAGCCCTGGCCCAGACCGCCTTCCAAGATATGCTGAACGATCTGAGGAGGAGGGCCGACGCAAGAGACGACCGACGAGAGGATGATCCGAACTATGATCCTAATTTTCATGAAGTCAGAGATGAGTTCTCAGTGGGAGGACCCGAATTTGAAGCAGCAGAAGAAAACCCACCGCAGCCAAAGCCTACACTCAAGGAAACATACAACCCAAGAGCGGGACACATCACTGAGTGGATTCAGGTTCCACGTATGCATGCCCACTTCGAGCTGAAGCCGCAATTTCTGTCGCTACTTCCCACATTCCATGGGAACACCACTGAGGAACCATATATCTTTCTCAAGAAGTTCAGCCGCATCTGTGCCACTGCTCACTACCCTGGTATTCCTTTGGGGGTAGTCATGATGATCGCCTTTCCCTTCAGCCTTCAAGACATGGCCCTATATTGGGTCGACCATCTTGGGAAGGTCGTCACGACCTGGGAGGAGCTGAAGTCTGCCTTTCTCCATAATTCTATCCTCTCGGGCGATTGAACTAGATGCGTGCCCGGATCTCCAGTTTCTGCCAGCAACCCCACGAGACCATCCATGAAGCGTGGGAGAGATTCAATGACTTGTAGGAGAAGTGCCCACACCATGAAATTCCAAAGACCAGTCTCGTGCAACATTTCTTTGGGGGACTATCACTTGAAAGCCAAAATCTTGTAGATGCCGCTTGCGGCGGTTCGCATTTCAACAAGGACGAGGACGTGGTATGGAACGTCTTCGAAGAAATGGCTGAAGGAGAAGCCGCGCAAACCTCATCCCGAGCATACATGAAGCCACCAACCGCCATCAGCAAGCCAGTGAACATGGCTTCTCACACCGAGGATAAGGATGAGAGATCCAACCTGAGTATCATTAGGAGCCACTTGTCTAAGGTGGATATCATTGAGAAGAGGTCGCATGACCTTGAAAAATTGGCAGTCATTGAGAAGAGGACCCAGGGTTTGGAAAAGCTCGACCAGATTTCCCAACAGCTGGAGCAACTCGTTCGTGCATTAAATGCAAACATGTGCAACGCTGTGTCTACTTCTGCCGAGCCGAATGCTGAGAAGGAGCCCACAATGCAGCAACACCCTCAGCCGACTCCACTGCAGCCCCAGCCTGTCCAGCATGTGTACTACGTGCAGGTTCCGGAGCAGCCCCCGCAGCCCTAGACACAGATGGTTGTATATCAACCTGAGCCCGGGCCAGCATACTCCGAGCAGTTCTCTCCACCCCCGCCACTGATTCAGGAGATCAATGGTGTATGGAACAACGAAGCGCAGCTGACCCATCCTCAGGGACACTCTCAGGGTCAGAACATGGGCAACATGCCCTATCATCAGCAGCCGCAGGGTGGGAGACCCTTCTAGCCCTCCTACCAATACCAGCCTCCTTCTCACGGAAGCACCTGGAGGCAGAATTCTCAGTACGGTAGTCAGCAGTCCGGATATCGCGGACAGGGATATCATCAGCAGCCGACTGCTCAATAAAATCAACAGAATGCACCATATTCCTCCAACCCTCCTCCTCACCATTCTCTCAAGGTTATCAGTCGCAATCTCAGCCGCAATATCAACATTCTATACCCCGGCAGGGGGACTCCTCTGAGATTGTGCCGGTTAATCCGGCCCTGGCCTGTTTAGAGCAGTTAATGAAGAACATGGCTGAGATGACCCAGAAGATCGACGACCTGACGACAGCCAAAATCGTCATACCAGCCCAGGTCAAAGCCAACCCGAACAACTTCCAACGCAAGGAGCAGGTAGCCGGCAGTGTCCAACCCGAATCAGGTGAATTGAATTGTTTTTTATCTAATGCTGTTACTCTTAGGAGCGGTAGGACACTCCAGCCATCGGCGACGGCGAAGGGAAAGCATCTTGCATCTGACGGGGAATCGTCAGTCCAACCAACACCAGGGCCAGTCAGCATTTTGGGAGCAGCACGAGCATTCAGAAAATCACAAAAAATTGAAGAAAATAGCAAAACACAAAAAGATAGCAGCAACCTCGGTGGAGATCAGCCAGCATTGGAGACGCCTGCACCTGCCTCACAGTCAGTTCCTGACAGGAGGAGCACTACACCTACAACGAGTCCAACGCCAGCACCAGAAGCCGAGCGTGTCATTTTTGGTCCATAAATTGTAGATGAATCCATTCCTTTTTTCCATCTACCTGTACACAACAATATGGACACTATTTTGAATGAAATTGGTGAAGATTTTGTAAATATTCCTTTTCCAGAAGCAATGAAAAAACACAAAAAAATGAAAAATTAGAAAAATACTTTGTCTGATCCTGCCATCATAGAAATCATTCAGAATTTGGTGCTGAATATGCCATTGATGAAAGCTCTTGAGTACATAACAACCGTGAAGAAAGGATTAAAAGAGGCATGCACGATCAAGCGCAGGTCGCACCCCCACAATTCCAGAAGAAAGGGTGGCAAGTCTGAAAAGCATATCCTCACAATGGCTACCGTTAACACCATCAGCAACCTCCCGGATAAAAAGCCAGATATGGGAGCACCTCTTGTACGTTGTCAGATGTTCAATCAGGAGTTTGAACGAACACTTCTCAACAGCGGGTCTTCTGTCAACTTGATGCCAGCTTCGCTACTCACGGAGTTCAGGCTAGGACCGCTCAAGCCTACAAAGATGATTCTGTAGTTCGCAGACAAGTCAGTCAAGCGCCTAGGGGCCTGTTGGAGGACGTGATCGTCACGGTTTAGGGAAAGTCATTCCCGACCGATTTTGTGGTCTTAGATATGGACGCCCCCTCTCCATTGCTCCTTACCCCAATCATACTTAGAAGACCATTTCTGCAGACATCAAACGCAATAGTGAATTATGGGATGGGAGAAATCACTTTCGGCGCTGGCAATGATATAATCAGAGTAGAGACCCTGTCTGATGGAATACCAGCCGAACAGATATCTACATCATGTGCAAGGGTGATTGAGTATGCTGACGACTGCGACTTTCTAGCAGAAATTCAAGATACCAACTTATTCCTGGATGACAATGAAATCCATGAACTCCTCTGCCCCGAGGAGGAAGTGGAGACCGCAGTCGAATTTCCCCTTATCGATCAGGATGAGGAACTCGCTGATGTGCTGCAAGAGACTGCCGTGGGAGTGATGTGACTTCAAAACCAAGAGCAGAAATTTGAAGAATCTTTTGATGAAGAAGACATCATTGAGGAATTCTGTCAGGATTTGAGAGAAGAAGCAGATCAGAATATGATGGACACCGTACAGTTGAATGAATCACCACCTATACTAATAGCTGAGGTCACCGCTGAAGCAGCTCAGACCCCGCTAGAGTTAAAACTCTTGCCCTCCAACATGAAGTATGCCTTCCTTGCGGGAGAACCGAACATGTACCCGGTCATCATCAATGCACATCTGACCGAAGACCAAGAATCTTGTCTGATGGAGGTTCTTGAACGTAACCGCAAGGCGATAGGCTGACGAACTTCTGATCTCCATGGGATCAATCCGTCACTCTGCTCGGACCGCATCTTTCTGGAAGAAGATTGCAGGCCCTCTCGAGAACTGCAGAGGAGATTAAATCCTAATCTGCGGGAGGTCGTTATGAAAGAGATCCAGAAATGGTGCGATGCGGGATTTATCTATCCCATCTCCGACAGCAAATGGGTGAGCCCTCTGCATGTTGTGCCCAAGAAATCAGGGATCACCATTGTGAAGAATGACAAAGGAGAGGAGATCGCAACCAGAGTACCCACTTCTTGGCGAGTATGCGTGGACTACAGAAGACTTAATCTCGCTACCAAGAAGGATCATTTTCCTCTACCCTTCATCGACCAGATCTTGGAGAGATTGGCCGCGAAGGAATATTTCTGCTTCTTGGATGGCTACTCTGGGTATAATCAAGTTGCTATTGCTCCTGAAGATCAAGAGAAGACCACGTTCACCTGTCCTTTTGGCACATATGCCTTCAGACGGATGCCGTTCGGGCTGTGCAACGCCCCATCCACATTTCAGAGGTGTATGCTTGCAGTTTTTGCTGATATGGTGGGCAACTTTCTCGAGGTCTTTATGGACGATTTTTCGGTCTACGGGGATTCATTTGATCAAAGCTTGGATTATTTAGACCGAGTCCTACGGAGGTGTTGTGAAGTCAATCTTGTGATCTCGTGGGAGAAGAGCAACTTCATGGTGACCAAAGGAATTGTGCTGGGTCACGTTGTTTCTAAACGTGGTATGGAAGTTGACCCAGCCAAGGTGGATGTGATTTCCAAACTTGAGCCACCTACAAACATCAAGCAAGTCCGGTCATTCTTGGGCCATGTCGGTTTTTACCGACGATTCATCAAAGATTTCAGCAAACTAGCCAGACCGTTGATTGAGTTGCTCGGCAAGGATAATGAATTCATTGTAGATGACCGTGTGCTCCTTGCCTTTAATCAGTTGAAAGAACTCATCACGCAGGCCCCTGTCTTACAGCCACCGATTTGGACTCAGCCTTTCGAGATCATGACCGACGTGTCAGATTATGCCATCGGAGCTGTACTGGGACAGAGGAAAGATAATGTACCATTTGCGATTCACTACGCTAGTCGAACGCTCGATGAAGCCTAGCGGCACTACACTGTCACTGAAAAGGAGCTTCTAGCGGTAGTCTTTGCCTTGGAAAAGTTCAGATCCTACCTCCTTGGGTCTAAAGTAATCATTTACACTGATCATTTGGCCATTCGATACTTACAACAGAAGAAGGATGCCAAACCACGTCTCATTCGGTGGATCCTTCTCCTCCAGGAATTTGACTTGGAAATCAGAGATAAACCTGGGGTAAAGAATGTAGTGGCCGATCATCTGTCAAGGCTTCCTGAACTGGAATCTCCTGAGCTGAACCTGCAGCCGATCATAGAGACCTTTCCAGATGAGGCAATTCTGTCTGTCACCTCACTTCCTTGGTATGCGGACATCGTGAACTACCTGGTGGCCGAGAAAATCCCACAGGACTGGCCTAAATTGAAAATAGACAGATTCTTGTCTAAAATCCATTTCTACCAGTGGGAAGACCCGTATTTGTTTCGTGAGGGAGCAGATTGTATCTGGAGAATGTGCATTCCTCAGGAGGAAGTTCCAAGTGTCCTCGCTTTATGTCACGACCAAGATTCTGGAGGACATCATTCAGGCAAACGTACGACAGCAAAAGTTCTTCAAAGCGGCCTCTGGTGGCCTTCATTATTCAAAGATGCAGATGAGTATGTCAAATGCTGCACTGACTGCCAGAAGATGGGCGGAACCATAGGAATGAGAGACACGATGCCTCTGAAATACATTCAGATCTCAGACGTCTTTGACACATGGGGCATCGACTTTATGGGCCCATTTCCCAACAGCCAGGGTTATGAATACATTCTGCTTGCTGTCGATTATGTAAGTCGATGGGTGGAGGCTATTCTCGCCCGAACCGCCGACAGTAGGACTATCTGTCGATTCTTGAGAGATCACATCATAGCACGGTTCAGGATTCCCAAGATTCTCATATCTGACGGGGGTAGTCATTTCATAAAACAGAGAGGTGAAGAAGCTGACCCAAGAATTTTGCATTGAGCATCGTGTTGCTTCACCCTACCACCCACAATCCAATGGCTTAGCTGAATGTTCAAACAGGGAGATCAAGACAATCTTACAGAAGCTTGTGCGTCCGGATCGCAAGAACTGGTCTCAGCTGCTTGATTCCATTCTTTGGTCTTATAGAACATCGTACAAGTCACCGTTGAGAATGTCTCCCTATCGCCTTGTATATGGCAAGCCATGTCATTTGCCCGTGGAACTCATTCACAAATCTTTATGGGCCATTAACATTTGTAATTTGGACTCCAAGCAAGTAGGAAAGAACAAAAAATTGGATCTGAACAGATTATTGGAATTCAGAGATTATGCATATGACAACAGCCTGATGTACAAGGAGAAGGTCAAAAGATGGCATGACAAGCATATCCGTCGCAAGTCCTTTAATCCAGGTCAGAAGGTGTGGTTGTTCGATGCGAAATTGAAGATCTTTCAAGGCAAATTGAAGAGTAAATGGACTGGGTCGTTTATGGTTAGGCAGGTGCGTGACAACGGAAGTGTATTGATATCCAATCTGTCAGCTGACGCACAACCATTTGTAGTCAATGGACAGCTTCTGAAGCCATACCTTGAACATGATACATTCATGGATGTCGTTGACTCGATTCAAGTCATCTATGAGGATGAGCTGAATATCTCCAAAGAGGTAGAGGAAGGCGAAGCACAGCAAAACATTTTTGAATGATTTTTTTTCTTTTCTTCTTTTCTTCTTTTCTTCTTTTCAATTTCTTTTATCCTTTTCTACCGACATGATGCCATCCCTTTCATCATTGCTACACTTAGGATGTACCTTATCCTAAGTATAGGGGGGATGCGCATTCCGAGTTGTTCATATCCGCTTTCATCTCTTTTCATCTTTTCTTCTTTTCATTTCCTATCTTCTTTTCTATCAAAAAGGTGCTGCCCTTGTAGACAATTTTCCATACTTAGGACGTACTTTGTCCTAAGTATAGGGGGGGGGGGGTGCGCACCCCGAGTTCTGTCATTTCTTTCGATCCTCTCCATTGTCTCCTCTCTTGTCTATACTTAGGGATATCTTACCGTAAGTATAGGGGGAGACAATATGAGAACGATCTGTTCATTCCCACCCTTGACCCTCCCTGCTTTGTGTAAAGTCTGCTATACTTAGGATTATTTGATCCTAAGTATAGGGGGGACGGTCAACTTCTTATGGTTCATTCATTAGTTGATTATTCTTTAGACTTGCCTATACTTAGTACGAGTTATGTCTTCTCTTTTCTCTCCGATCTATGAGGACATAGCTCAAGCTAAGTATAGGGGGGTCATATATACGATGTATATACTTTAGCCATAACTCGTACTTTTGTATTTTCCTAATAATATGGCTAATAATTCTTTAAATTCATTAAAAAATTCTTTAATAAAAAGGTGTTCTGTTCCTCAAATTCTTTTGTGTATTACTGATTAATAAATCAGGTGAAAATGTTTTTTGCAAAATGTTTGAAAAATAGTTTGAAAATCCCTGTGAACATTTATTGAAAACTATTTTGAAAATATTTTGTTACATATTTTCAACCTTGGTAAAAATGTGTGGTTTGTAAAATTTCTTTTCTTTGTGTGAAAGAAAATGTGTGCAAAATGATTTGCAAATGGTTTGAAAAATGGTTGCAAAAATATTTTGAAAAATCTATCTTCACTGTTTTGAAAGCCTTTGCAAAATGATTTTCAAATGTGTGAACATGTTTGTAAAATGTTTGTAAACACTATTTTGGACTATAGTTTTCAAAAATTGTGTGAAAAAGCTTGTGTCAAATAAGTTTTAGGAACATTTGCATCACACCAAAATCCACTATATATACCTATAAAATTGATCACTTACTCTTGTAAATTCTTAAAATCCACCTCTTGAAAATATAAGAAGCACTCCCGTGTAAATATTTTAACCTTGATTTCAGCCAAAAACTTTTTGTTTTCAAAATTCCCAAAAACATTTGCAAAATTAAAATCCAAAAACATTTGAAAAATCTTTTTGAAAAATACAACAAAATGCATCTACATATGCATCATCATCATCTTTTCAAAAATCCATAAAAAGTTCAAAATCTTTGAAAATTGCATCACAAAAATATTTTCGGCATAACATTGCATAGCATGAGCATTTTTCGGATTGAGTTTGATAGTTCAACAAGTCTAAGTAAAATCCGAAGATTGGAGCTTGATTGGACCTTAAAATCTACCTAATAACAAGAACCTTATAGGAACTGGGTTTGAGGTACTTCAGGTCTAGTTGACTTAATTCTTTGAGGATCACTGGACTTGGTTCAAAGGATTCTTGACTGCCTAAGTAGAATATTTCAGAGCACACGCACGACTCTTATTGATAATGACCTAACTTGGATACCTGCACCTTTTACATGGCTCAGCTCAGTTGGAGTGGTGAGGGGATTGGATTTGCCGGTATGAGACGCACACAAGTGGAAACATTTGTCCTCCTCTAGGGAGGGAAGTGCGCCCCAACCCGTCCAGTAATAAGGAAGTCTAAAGACAGGAGGCTGTGGGTTGCGATAAAGCTTCAAAAGAGGGATAGTCTACTGGCTCAAGAGGAAAAACTCCTTATGTAAATGTTGCTGTGAATAGTATTTCAAAAAAAATGTTCAGGCATGTACAAAAATAAAAAAAGCCTGCAAAGTATGTACAAATGTGTAAAGCCAATAAGCAAGCTTGAGTACCAAAGTCAAATATGTGAGCCTGCAGCTGGATGACTTGACTACACTGGTCTTGCATCCCAGGATAGGTAGCTACATTGGCTACCATCCATTCTTCTCTTCACCCCCTCCTCTTGAGCTGGTTGCCACTTGAACTTAGAAGGGAATACCCCTCTCCTCAAGGATGGAGTTGTTGGATTGGGGAATCATTGGGTTGTCGTACTGGAGAAGTCAGTTTCTTTGTCATTCTAGTTGGGGAGAGCCACCATCACTTACACTGTACGAGTCAGATTCATAGTCGTAAGGGTTTGCGTATGAATTGAGATAATTCTGACCTGGCTATTGAGGAGACTTGAACGGAGTTTTGGATTCTCAGGGACTGTTGGATTTCAAATTTGGTTCTCAATAAGGTTCCACCCCCATTAAAATTCCAAAGGTCCGACTTAAGCTCCAAACTTTGATTTTGTGAAGACAAGTTTGATAATTAAACTAAATCCATGTTCTTCTTTTTCTTTTCTTTCTTTTTCTTCTTGCACTTATTGCATAAGTGTTTGCTAGGGACTAGCAAAGGTAAAGTATAGGGGGATGATGAATCCACATTTTATCATCTTTATTCTATCATTTTGGCCTCAAAACCCCCTAGCAAATGCCTGTAAATGGCATTAATTCCTGCATTTTAGCATTCATGCATATGTGTGTAAATAGTGTATAAAATGTGGGTTTTAAAGCCAAAATTATAGAATAAAGAAAAGAAAAAAAGAATAAAATATTGTAAATATTTTATGACCCGAAACCCCGAGACCTACGCATCTTGATGAATAGGTCGACAAGGAATAAAGTAGGGGGAGATAAGGGTTAACATACAATAAAAATACCTTCTATTTCATTCCTTCTTTATTCATTTTGGGACCTATTTTTAGTTCCACTTTTTATGTATCAAATAAAGAAACTTTATACATGAAAGTTGTAGATATTTTTATATAGAAAAATACAAAATTGATTTCACTGAAAAATAATGTACAGATAAAAAGTTATGGTCTGAATAAAAATCCAGAATCCCAACTTCCCAAACCTGTATCTCACAAATGAAAACTCCAAATGCAGCAAACTCACCTTTAATTGTATATAGAATAAAATAATCTATTTAATGGTGGTGGTTTCGCATTTGGCGGAGCTACGGTTTGAAAGTTGAGTTTTGGACCCACATTGTATACCTGTACAGCTTAAAATATTCAATTTATTATTTAATAATTATTTTTGTATTTTTTTTATATTTTTATAATTTTTTGAATATTATTTATAATAATTATGTATATTCAAACAGGAATAAAAATCC
The DNA here is from genome assembly GCA_037367405.1 of Ottelia alismoides. NCBI lineage: Eukaryota > Viridiplantae > Streptophyta > Magnoliopsida > Alismatales > Hydrocharitaceae > Ottelia > Ottelia alismoides. The sequence goes on from JAZKJV010005006.1 coordinate 161,135, forward strand.
AAATAAAACTCAAAATAAAAATAAATGTATATAAAATACACAGGTATTATACCTATATACATACCTATACAATACCTACTTATATTTTATTAAATATACAAAACATATCAAAAAAATAAAACAAAAATATATTTATGTGTATGAAAGTCTTTTATAATTTTATAAAATACTAAATAAAAATAATAAAATTAAAATACACAAAATAAAAATAAAAGAACAAAATATGTAGATATTATACCTATATAGGCTATAATAAGTAACTTATAAAATAAATCTCATAAAAATAATTAAAATTCATAATAAAATAATTTATAAATTTATAAACATTTTTTATTTTATAACCTAATTATAATAATGTCATTTAGTATTTTTAAATCATTTTTTAAATCTTTTTCCAAGGGGTTTTTCTGGTTGGTCCACGTGGACCAACCAGAGGGCCTGGATAGTTGACCCCGGTCAACTGTCTGACCCACCCCCTGTGCCTATTGTCAGAAGCATTTTGTCTCTTCTTCTCTCCATTTTCTAGGGTTGACCTTGCACCAATTCATGTCGATGCCTTCTGCGTTTTTGCTCCTCGATCAGTGGTGATTCACGCCCAAGAGATTTCTGGGTTTGAGGACCACTGATCGAGGCGTTGGACCCTCGTCTTCCATGCTGCCCGTCAACCCTTCAAAAGACATCCCCCGACTTCCCTTCGAGTTTTGATCCTTCTTCCGCCAAAGCTACCCGTAAACCCCTAGCCCATCGTGATCCTGGTGACAGCAGGCGTCGATTCGAGCCGGGGTTCACACTATTTGGTGTTGAATCGAAGAGATCCAAGCCCTCACCGGAGCTCCCCCGCGACCTCCATCCCGACGTCTCTGGTGAGCCTCACCCCCTTATCTTTTCTTTTTCTTGTATCTTTAGCTTAGCCTAGATTCGCCTAGTAGCAGTTTTGATTGTCCTCGCGTTAATCGCCCGGAATCATCGATCAAAGCCCACGGCGGAGCTTAGCTCCGCCTCCATTTTCCGACCACCTCTATCATCGACCGCCGCCAAGATCACCTCCATCTTCTTCCTCATCGCTCCGTCATCACGCTCCACCCCTCCATCTCCCTCGATCTCGCCCATATCGAATCACCGAGCTCCACTCTCCGCCGCTCGCTGGAGCTCCTCGCCCGAGCCACCTTCCGCCTCCATCGCATCATCAGAACCCCCCTATTCGCCTTGCCTGGTTTTGTGCTTCTCCCTTGCAGGTCAGAGCCCAAGAGGAGGCTCCATCGAGCCTCGAAATCCCCAGGAGAAGTCCCCCAGGTCGCCTCCGCCGTCCGAGCACCCCACGCCGTCTTAGCCTCGCCAGAGACCACCTTCAGACGCGGAGAGGCCCCGGGATCGTTTTTCCCTTGATCCTAGGGCCAGAGAGGCCGTGTGTCGGCCGTAATCGCCCGCCAAAGCTCGTCGGGGGAGTGTTCTTCGTGAACCTCTCCCTGCCGTTGAATCAGGAGCCCCTTTAGGCGCCACAACCGCCGTTGGATCTTGGCCTTCCATCACCGTCCGATCGCACCGCCAGGTCTGATCTAGGACGTCCACGCGAACTGTCATCGAGCCACCAGCGCCAGCCACGTGGATAAGTGAAGCTCCTTCAGCCGCACGATCAGCTCCGTGGGTATTTTGCATCTTAAACCCACGTGTTTTTGTATTTACATTTTAGCCCTAAAACCTTCATTTGCAGTTTAAAAGTTTTTGTAATAATTGTACTTAGGCCCCTGAACTTACTTTATTTGCACTTTAGTCCGCGCCACGTCACCTCACGTGAATGGGTCGCGTGCATTTTGGGCATTTTGCATTTTTGATCCTAAACTTTCCACTATTTGCAGTTATACCCCTGTGCGTAGTTATTTAAATATGTTTTTGGGATAATTGCATGCTTGCCCCGCCGGTTTTTAATATTTGCAAATATCCCCCTGTGAATGACAGAACACGTGCTTCGCGCGTGTATTTTGGTGAAAATTGCACTTAAGCCCCTGGATGTTTCTAGAATTGCATTTATACCCCTGCCAGGCTTAGGATTTTTGTGTGTTTGAGCTATTTATTTCATGCATCATTTGAGTGCCAAAAATTCCACAAAAACTACATTAAGCTCCTGTGTGCTTGTACTTTAATGCCATATTTTTAGTTTTTGATTTTATTGCATTTTTATATTTATTAAAAATAAAAAACATGCTATTTCAGTACTGTCTAGCTTAGAAAATACCAAAAAAATATTAAAATACTTCTAAAAATTCCAAAAAAAATTACCTAGCGTGTATTTTAATCTATTTTAGTATCAATCCAAAAATAACTAAAAATATCAAAAGAAAAACCTTAAAAATTCAAAAACACCTAAAAACTTAAAAAAACTCTAAAAAATTGTAGAAAACTCCAAAAGTTGTAAACTCAAGTTCTGTAGTCTCCTGTTTTTATTATATTTATTTTAAAATTAGTTTGGAAAATTTTGATGGCTATTTGATATTTTTAATTCCCATTTTACCCCCAATCAGTAGCTAAATCCATGTTTTCCTTTATTTTGCTATTTAAAAATACCAAAAACAATCTGAAAAAAACCCAAAAATCACAAAAACAGTAAAAAATTATAAAAATACCAAAAAGATTTTATTTCTGAGTTTTTGACTATTTTTTGCACATTTTTATAAATATTTTGTCACTTCTTTTATTACATTGCTTTTATATTCCAATATTACAAAAAATATATAAAAAAATATAAAATATAAAATATAAAAAAATCAGAAAATTAAAAACCAAAATACAAAATTAAAAATTAAATAAAAAAATAAAAAAATAAATTAAAAACCCACAAAAAAATTAGATTGGCTAAGTAGTATATTAGACCTAGGTTTTGACTTTTGTCTATACTTTGCACCTTTGTTTCCTGTATTCGACCCCTACTTGCTTGCCATTGTACACTTTTAGTAGGGTATAAAAAATTTTTATCCTTGCTATTGATTGCCTGATTAATTGTGCAGGTTAATTGTTGACGAACGGGAAGGCTTGAGTAGTTGCATCAACGACAGTGAGTCTGATTTATCATATCACTATTTAGCGGCTCTCGCTTCTTCGTTTTTCAATAGGTATAATACCTGTATCTATACCTACATAATTACTATTTTTATTTTATTAAGTATATAAAACATTTCAGAAAAATAAAATAAATATATTTTTAACTGTATAAAAATATTTTATAAATTTATAAAATAATAAACAAAAACAAATAAATTAAAAACAAAAAATAAAAATTAAATAATAATAGATATAGATATATATACCTATAAAGAGTATAAAACACAACTTGTATTTTTACACCTCTAAAAAATAAATAAAAATCACTATAAAATACTTCATAAAAACATTTTTTATTTTATAATTAAAAATTAATAAATTATTTTGCTATTTTTAAATGAATTTACAAACCTTTTTTCCAAGGTTTTTCTGGTTGGTCCACGTGGACCAACCAGATTTGTTCCTTAGTTGACCTCGGTCAACTCTCTGACCGAGGTCTGGCTTGTGTCAGAAATCCAATTTTTGTCATCTTTGACCTTCTTTCTAGGATGTTCCTTACACTATCTCGAGAAACTTTCTTCTGTGATTTTGCTCCTCGATCGTCCACAATACACGCCCAAGTGTTTTTTCGGGCTTTGGATCGCTCATCCACCCGTTTCCACCTCGTCTTCCACGCTCGACCACCATCCTATTCAAATAACCCCTGTCACCACCCGTCCTCCTTGAACCCTTTTTGCCCCTTCTTCCGCCCTTCTTGCGTGTGCTGAGGTTAGAGGGAGGTGACAGCAACCTCACCTCGCCGTTAGGAGGAGCGGAGGAGCGGCGCGGAGGCGTCTCCACCCCCCACCACCGGTTCCGGCCGTCGAGGTCCACATCTTGCGGTTCTCCACTGTTAGAGGTCGTTTTTCTTTGTCTTTTCTTCGCTGTAGGGTAGCTGTAGTTTCATCTTAAATTTTAACCCTTTATTGGCTAGATTAGCGATTAATTCGTCACCCACTGCACCCTCGTCGGAGCTTGCTCCGACGAGCTCCATTTGCGCCAAAGACCGCCCCACTCACCCGCGTTTGCCTTGGGACCATCTAATGTCATTCTCGCACATTTATTGCATGTTCCAAGTGCCAAAGACCACACCTGGGGGTCGTTTTTGTCGCAGACCAAGGGGCCTGGAGAAGCCCCCGTCCTCCCACGTCGCGGCGGCTTGCCAGCGTTTCCCATGCCATTTTGATGCCGTCATCTGCTAGAGGAAGCTCCCAGGAAACTTCGACGACTATCGGAGGGGCTTTTGGACGTCGCAGGAGCCCTAATCGTGCAAGCGGATCTCACCGGCGACCAGTTCTACACGTGTTCTTCCAAGCTCCTCCTACTCCGTCGGATCAGGCATCGTTCTTCCAGAGCTCCAGCTGCCGTTAGATCCCTGCAAACGTCCACCGTTCGATCAACGATGGGGATCTAATCAGGGCCATCCACACACGAAGGGGTATCGCGCGGGGAGGCTTCGACACGAGGCATAAGTGAAATTACCTCCTCCGTCCGATCATGCCCAGGCGGGGTATTTTGCATCTATTTCCCCGCTACCTTTTGTAATTTATATTTGCTATTTAAACTTACCTCGACAGTTAGTAACTTTGGTAATATTTGCACCGTACCCCCCTTTTTGTTTGGAATTACTTTTTAGCCCTTGCCAGGTCAAGGGCTATGCGAACGTGACATGGAAAATTTTGCAACAAAGGGGTTGCGGCTTTGATTATTTCTTATTGTACCTGGGGTTTTAATATTCAGTATATATTTTGCGTGAAATTTACATTACTGCCCGTGGACCTTTCCATATTTGCATAAAAGCCCCTGCCAAGCGCGCGTGCCTACGCACGTGGGTTGGTGTTTTTGCAAGGATATCCCTAGTGTTTTGGCTATTCCTGATTGGTCCAGGAAGTTTTTAATTGAATTATGTAATTTCTGGAAGATTTGCATACAAACCCCTCAATTTTGACATATTTGCACAAATACCCATGCCGGCTTGTATTTTCTTTATGCTTCTTCTATTTTTTACATGCATCTATAAATTCGTAAAAAAATCTACAAAAAATTGCATCAGTACATGTTGCAATCTAGTATTACACCATCTTTTTATTTTGCATATTTATTGCATTTTAATATTTATAAAAATTCAAAAACAAGCATTTTCAGCACTGTTTGCATTATAAAATCCCTAAAAATTATAAAAGCACCTCAGAAAATTCCCCAAAAAATATATTTTGCTTATTTTATTGTGTTTTAACTTCAATCCAAAAATCACAAAAAATATAAAAGAAATCTCCTATAAATTATAAAACTCTAAAACCTTCATAAAAATTTATAAAATTCATAAAGAAATCTAAAAATTGTGTTTTCTTTTCTTGAATTTTCTTTGTATTATTATCTTCAATTGAAATTTAATTTGGAGAATTTTGGTTACTATTTTCTATTTTATTTCTCTATTTTAGTTTCAGTCTTGTATTTTCTTCACTATTTTCAGTATTTTTGACTTTAAAATACCAAAATTTTTTGGAAAAATCTAGAAAAATTAGAAAAACATTAGAAAATATATAAAAAAACTAAAAACATTTTATTTTCTGATTTTTTCCTGATTTTTACCTATTTTTATTAATACATTATCTAACTCTTTCTTACTTTGTATATATCTTCTAATTAAAGAAAAAGAAAATATAAAAAAATATAAAATATAAAATAAAAATATAAAATCAGAAGATTAAAAAGCAAAATATAAAAATATAAAATTAAAAAATTAAAAAAATATAAAATTAAAAACCCACAAAAAATATCATAGATAGGCACGTGATCACACACACATTTTGAGCATTTTACCCCGTTCTACCTGTCTGCTCCCTGTGTTCGACCTCTACACATACTTGCACCTATACACATCTTTGTTGTAGAGTTATAATAAATTTTAACTATGCACCTTCACTTTGATTGTCTTATCTGATTGTTGTGGGTTAATTGTTGATTGATTGAGGTTTCGTGAGCGATCGCTCAGCGACATTGTGGTCCCGCCTTGTGTGGACTACTTTAGACCCTTGCCAAACCTTGATTATCAAATGGCGCCGTTGCCGGGGAGCAACAACGCTTAGTTCGGGTTTTTGTTTGTGTTGTGATTGTTTGTCTATTTCGCGGTTTTTATTTTTGCTCTTTTTATTTTCCTTATTTTTATATATCATTTGAATTGTCTAACCACCCTCTCGTTTGACTTTGTGCGAGGTATGCAGATCGAGGGAGGCACTCCTTTCTAGGAGCGCTCGTGCAACCACGTGAGGCAGCTTTGGCTTCGCACCAAGGCGGACTTGGAGGGAATTTTGAAGACAATTCTCGAGCTTTTATTTTATTGCATTTATTTTTGTAATTTTAAGTGAGTGAGAGACTCTGTAATTGTAATAATACAGGTACTCAGGACACTTGTACATTCGGGCCTAATTTCCAAGTGATTGTTCACTTGGGGGCTCATCGCGGTTTTTATCGGTTTTCATCGCATTTTTTTCCTTTGTTTTCTTGATTTTGTTGTCCTTATTTTGTGTGATTGAGCCCTTAGTTTTAGGATTGATTGCGATAGATTAAGGCCAAACACCTAATATATTTGCCTGTGCCTATAGTGACGTTTGGACTTAGTCAAATTTTAAACTGCTTCTCACTTACTCTCGGAACCACCGCGCTGCGAGAGTCCTCCATACAGCGCGTGCAGGACCCACCTTGGTGGGCACCGAGGAGACTCTAAGACCGGGCACTTCGGTTCCATTCTAAGTCATTAGCATATGTGCTTCCCCGTAATAGCAGCTTCTCATCCTAGGGTGATTTCATCGACTTTGCATTTGCATATAGTTTAGGTTTCAATTCTGCTGAGCATCCTTGCATGTAGAGTGCTGGAGGCAAGGTGAGCAGTTATGCGTTAGCATACATCATCGTTTTACCGCTTGCATTGCTTTTTCGCCTCTACCTCTGATTTTGATAACCTAGGTGCTTAAAAGAATTTGACTCCTCGTAAGGCGCGTGCATTGCTTATCAAAAATCCAAAAAAAGTGATAATCAAATAAAATTGGGACGGATAACATTACTTGACCCTAAAAATAACCAAAAAGAAAAATTCTCTTGGGGCGAGTAATCCCCTCATTGTCTTCATTTTACACTGCTCGCGCACACACTAAGGATAGTGCCCAAATCCCATTTCAACCCCCTTAAGTGTTTGTGCTAATCTTTGACTTCTCACATAACTCTAAAACAGACAAGATAAAAAGACCGCATTTTATGGTCTCTACTTAATTGAGTAGGTGAGTTGAGGGTTTGTCTTGTTTTCATTTTTGTTTGTGATTGCTTGTGTGTATACTAGATCGCTTCTGCGCACTTGCGCCTTTCTTCTTCACTCTTTTGACTTGACCATCGTGCTCTCCCGATCATTGTCTTTTATTTTCGAGATGAACCCCTGGAGCATTTTCTATCTGAACTTTGCGGATCCCTCGCTCACTCCAGCCGGTCCACCTCCCTTTTATCAGGAGGACCCTCCTCCTATTTTTTCTGATTTTTGTACATACCTGCCTCAGCCACAGTATCAGACCTCAGATTTCTACCCACACTCACCTTCACCTATGTATTATCCACCTTAACATTCACCCGAGGTCGAGCTGTTGGAGTCACCTTTCATGGTGTCCACCCTTGAGCACTTGACCCGGATGATGGATCATATGAGACAGAAGATTGACCACCTCACTAGTAGAAATAAGAGCGATCATGATATTCCACCATTTGATGATATGGGTTCACTTGAGGATTTCCATGAGAGCTTGCAATCACCCAAAACACAAAAAAATGAGAAAAAATTAAAAATCCAAAAAGATTTTGGGAGCTACACGATCAAGTCAGACTGTGAGGAGAGCGCCCACTTGCCATAACCTTTGACCACACAGCCTTTCACACCTTGTCCCACCTTTGACCCCAAGGATGCCACTGTACAGACTGCTCTTGGCATGCCTCGTGTAGATGCTGATTCCAACTTCCTCCCTTGTATGGAGGAGGTCCAAAAATTCAAAAAAATGTTGACTGAACCCGAAGTGGTGGCCACCATTCATGAGATTATCCGTGCCCCACTTCAACAGGCCATGACTAATTTATCTGCTCCTCTTCCCAAGAAGATAAAGCGGAGGAGTAGATCTGAGCATCACATTCTGACCATGGCCACTGCCCACGCCATCACACACCGTCCCATTCCTAGGAAGAGGAATACTGCCACACCTTTCATTAGCTGCATCATCTCTGACTTTACATGTGATCACACTCTCCTAGACGGCGGTGCTTCGATTAGCATCATACCCTTCTCGTTGGTACAGACTCTTTACCTAGGGCCTCTCAAGAAAACCAGGATGATCGTACAGTTTACTGATAGATGAATAAGGAGGCCGAAGGGTATCCTTGAAAATGCTGTCATTTCGATTCAGGGCATGAGCTACCATGTTGATTTTATCGTGTTGCCCATGGAGATCTCCACAGGGGAGAATTCTCCAATCATCCTGGGATGACCATTCCTCACCTCTGCGAGGGTCGTTAATTATTACGGATCAGGAGAGATTCGCTTCCGTCCTGCTGATGCGAGCGAAGTGTCGATCACCGCACCCACCGTTGACCAGAGACATGCACCTGATATGACCACACCTGTCTTGGCTGACCCTGAGGCCTATGGCCTTTATGCAGATATAAGAGAGACATTCTTTATGACCGATGACGAGACCCGAGAATTCCTCTCCAAGGAGGAAGGCTTGGAAAACATAGACCTTGGTGTTTCCGCTTCCTGTGATTGGCGATGTGTTGATGACATCCGCGGGATTTACACGATCGATACCATTGAGCGGAGGGAAGATTTAGAGACTAGACAGGACAGACATGACTCGACTTCTTTCACTGATGGGTCTGTTCCTGTTCACTCAGATTCAGTTAAGACTGAAAAGGTCGAATTTGATTTGATAACTTTTATTCGAGAATTCGGGCCTTTTGATGAGAAAGATGATCCGATTGAGATTATAGAGGACGAACAGAGTTCGACTACTTCCACTGATGAGTTCGTTCCTTTTGGTTTTGACCTGATGACACCTCGCAGGACGACTCCGATTACACTTCTTCCGATGATGATGAGTTCGTCCCATTTCATTTTGACATTAGCGAGACTCCCAAGGCCAGACCTGACCATACTTCTTCCACTCACTAGTCTGTGCCTTCACACCCTAGGCCCCCTGAGGATCTTCACTCTGTCGACCCTGATCGGCTTCCGTCCACTGTGGACCCCGATGTCGACTTGCACCATACCGGATCTATCCCTTAGCGATCCCGCAAGAAGGTTCTCTTTCTGCCTTCTTGATCATATGTACATCCATTTCTGTTGTATATTTTCTATTCATCTTCATCCCTCTTCCGTATTGCTCATCCACCCATTCTCGTGTTTGCCTTGCATAGGACGTACTTTATCCTAAGTATAGGGGGGTGGACGAGCCGAGTGTTCATTCATCGTTCCGTGTCATCACTCCTGTCGTTGCCTATACTTAGGGCTTCTTTTACCCTAAGTATAGGGGGAGTGGTGTGTACATCCTCTGATCTCGTTTCCATTTTCATCTCTTTTCTTCTTTTCTTCTTTTCTTTTTTTCCTTTTCTATATTCTGTATCTATCAAAAAGGTGTCGCCCCTTGTAGACAGTCTTCTATATTTAGGACGTACTTTGTCCTAAGTATAGGGGGGTGTGCACCCCGAGTTTTCATTTATTTCAATCCTCTCCATTGTCTCCTCTTCTTGTCTATACTTAGGGATATTACCCTAAGTATAGGGGGAGATAATCTGAGTACGATATGTTCATTCCCACCCTTGACCCTCCCTGCTTTGTGTACAGTCTGTTATACTTAGGATTATTTGATTTGGGGGGACGGTCAACTTCTTATTCGTCCATTCATTTCTTCGTTCATTTATCATTTAGATTTTTCTATGCTCAGTACGAGTTATGTCTTCTCTTTTCTCTCTGATCTATGAGGACATAGCTCAAGCTAAGTATAAGGGGGTCGTATATACTGCGTATATACTTTAGCCATAACTCGTACTTTCGTATTTTCCAAATAAATATGGCTAATAATTCTTTAAAATTCATTAAAAACCCTAATAAAAAGATGCTATTGTTCCTCAAATTCTTTTTTGTACTGATTAATAAATCAGGTGAAAATGTTTTTTGTAAAATGTTTGAAAAATAGTTTGAAAATCTTTGTGAAAAATCTTTTGAAAACTATTTGGAAAACGTTTTGTTACATGTTTTCAACTTTGTAAAAACATTTTTGTTTGCAAAATTTCTTTGTGTGAAATAAAATATTTGAAAAAGGATTTGCAAATGGTTTGAAAAATGGTTGTAAAAATGTTTTGAAAAATCTATATATACTGTTTGAAAACCTTTTCAAAAGGATTTTCAAATGTGTGTACATGTTTGTAAAATTGTGTGTAAAAATTATTTTGGACTAGAGTTTTCAAAATTGTTTGAAAAACCTTTTCAAATAAGTTTGAGGAATACATACATCACACCAGAATTCATTATATATACCTATAAAATTGATCACTTACCCCTGTAAAGTCTTAAAATCCACTTCTTTTAAATATAAGAAGCACTCCCGTGTAAATATTTGTACCTAGTTTTTAGCCAAAAATCTTTGTTTTCAAAAAAAAATCCCAAAAGCATTTGTAAAAATAAAATACAAAAATAGTTGAAAAATCTTTTTGAAAAATACAAAAAATGCATATGCATCATCATCATCATCTTTTCAAAAATCCATAAAAAGTTCAAAATCTTTGAAAATTGCATCACAAAAATATTTTCTGCATTATGCATATTATTTGCATATCATTAGCATTTTTCAGATTGAGTTTGAAAGTTGAACGAATTTAAGTAAAATCTGGAGATTGGAGCTTGATTGGACCTTAAAATCTACCTAATAACAGGAACCTTATAGGAACTGGGTTTGAGGTACTTCAGTTCTAGTTGACTTAATTCTTTAAGGATCACATGACTTGGTTCAATGGATTCTTGATTGCCTAAGTAGATTATTTTGGAGCATACGCACGACTCTTGTTGACAATGACCTAACTTGGACACCTGCACCTTTCACATGGCTCAACTCAGTTGGAGTGGTGAGGGGATTGGATTTACCGGTATGAGACGCACACAAGTTGAAACACTTGTCCTCCTCTAGGGAGGGAAGTGCACCCCAACACGTCTAGTGATGAGGAATTCTAAAGACAGGAGAGTATGGGTTGCGATAAAGCTTCAAAAGACGGATAGTCTACTGGCTCAAGAGGAAAAACTCCCTAAGTAAATGCTGTTGTGAATAGTATTTCAAAAAAAAAGAAGACAAGCCTGTACACAAATAAATGCCTGCTAAAGTATGTGAATATATTGTATAGCCAATAAGCAAGCTTGAGCTTCAAAGTCAAATTATGTGAGCCTGCAGCTGGATGACTTGATTACACTGGTCTTGCATCCTAGGATAGGTAGCTACACTGGCTACCGTCCATTCTTCTCTTCACCCCCTCCTCTTGAGTTGGTTGCCACTTGAACTTAGAAGGGAATACCCCGCTCCTGGAGGAAGGAGTTATTAGATTGGGGAATCATTGGGTTGTCATGCTGGAGAAGTCAGTCTCTTTGTCATTCTAGTTGGGGAGAGCCACTATCACTTACACTGTACGAGTCAGATTCATAGTTGTAAGGGTTTGCGTGTGAGTTGAGATATTTCTGACCTGGCTATTGAGGAGACTTGGGCAGAGTTTTGGGAATCTCAAGGACTGTTGGATTTCAAATTCGGTTCTCATTAAGGTTCCGCCCGCACTAAAAATCCAAAGGTCCGACTTAATCTCCAAACTTTGATTTTGTGAAGACAAGTTTGATAATTAAACTAAATCCAATTTCTTCTTTTTCTTTTCTTTGTTTTTCTTTTCTGCACTTATTGCATAAGTGTTTGCTAGGGACTAGCAAAGGCAAGTAGAGGGGGATGATGAATCTACGTTTCATCATCTTTATTCTATCATTTTGGCCTTAAAAACACTAGTAAATGCGTGTAAATAGGCTTAATTTAGGCATTTTAGCATTCATGCATCATTGTGTAAATACTATATAAAATTCAGTTTTTAAAGCTAAAATTATTAAATAAAGAAAAGAAAAGAAAAAGAATAAAATATTGTATATATTTTATCACCTGAAACCCTGAGACCTAGGCATCTCGATGACTTGGTTGACAAGGAATAAAGTAGCGGGAGATAAGGGCCAAAATCCAATAAAAATACATTTTATTTCATTCATTCTTCATTCATTTTGGGACCTATTTCTGGTTCCACATTTTATAACTCAAATAAAGAAACTTTGTCATGAAAGTTGTAGATAATTAAATAAATAAAAATACAAAATTGATTTCTTTCAAAAATAATATACAGATAAAAAGTTATGGTCTGAATGAAATTCCAGAATCCCAACTTCCCAGACCTATATCTCCCAAATAAAAGCTCGAAACACAGCAAAATCCCCTTTAATTGTATATAATTTAAAATAAGCTTTTTGATGGCGGTGGTTTTGCATTTGGCGGAGCTACGGTTTGAAAGTTGAGTTTTGGACCCCTATTGAATACTTGTACGGATTAAAATATTCATTTTATTATTTATTCTTTATTTTTACAATTTTATATTTTTATAATTTTGTAAATATTATTTATAATTTATGTGTATATTAAAATAAAAATAAAAATACAAAGGAAACACAAAATAAAAATACTTGTATATAGTATACATAGGTATAATACCTGTATCTATACCTACATAATTACTACTTTTATTTTATTAAGTGTATAAAACATTTCAGAAAAATAAAATAAAAATATTTTTAAGTGTATAAAAATATTTTATAAATTTATAAAATAATAAACAAAAAAATAAATTAAAAACACAAAATAAAAATTAAATAATAAAAGATATAGATATATATACCTATAAAGGGTATAAAAGGCAACTTGTATTTTTACACCTCTAAAAAAATCACTATAAAATACTTCATAAAAAAATAAACATTTTTTATTTTATAATTAAAAATTAATAAATTAATTTGCTATTTTTAAATGAATTTAAAAACCTTTTTTCCAAGGGTTTTTCTGGTTGGTCCACGTGGACTAACCAGATTTGTTCCTTGGCTGACCTCGGTCAACTCTCTGACCGAGGTCTGGCTTGTGTCAGAACTGCAATCTGTGTCATCTTTGACCTTTTTCTATGCCGTTCCTTAACTATCTCGAGAAACTTTCTTCTGTGATTTTGCTCCTCGATCGTCCACAATACACGCCCAAGCGTTTTTCAGGCTTTGGATCGCTGATCCACCCGTTTCCACCTCATCTTTCACGCCCGACCACCATCTTATTCAAATAACTCCTATTACCTCCCGTCCTCCTTGAACCCTTTTTGCCCCTTCTTCCGCCCTTCTTGCGTGTGCTGAGGTTAGAGGGAGGTGACAACAACCTCACCTCGCCGTTAGGAGGAGCGGAGGAGCGGCACGGAGGCGTATCCACCCCCACCTCCGGCTACGTCCGTTGAGATCCACATCTCGCGGTTCTCCACCGTTAGAGGTCATTTTTCTTTGTGTTTTCTTCGTTGTAGGGTAGCTGTAGTTTCATCTTAAATTTTAACCCTTTATTGGCTAGATTAGCGATTAATTCGTCACCCACTGCACCCTCGTCGAAGCTTGCTCCGGCGTGCTCCATTTGCGCCAAAGACCGCCCCACTCACCCGCGTTTGCCTTGGGACCATCTACTGTCATTCTCGCATGTTTATTGCAGGTTCCAGGTGCCAAAGACCCCACCTGGGGGTCGTTTTTGCCGCAGACCAAGCGGCCTGGAGCAGCCCCCGTCCTCCCACGTCGCGACGGCTTGCTAGCGTTTCCCATGCCATTTTGAATTCGTCATCTGCTAGAGGAAGCTCCCAGGAAGCTTCGACGACTATCGGAGGGGCTTCTGGACGTCGCAGGAGCCTTAATCGTGCAATCGAATCTCACCGGCTGTCAGTTCTACACGTGTTCTTCCAAGCTCCTCCTACTCCGTCGGATCAGGCAGCGTTCTTCCAGAGCTCCAGCTGCCGTTAGATCCCCACACACGTCCACCGTTCGATCAACGATGGGGATCTAATCAGGGCCATCCACACACGAAGGGGTATCGTGCGGGGAGGCTTCGACATGTGGCATAAGTGAAATCACCTCCTCCGTTTGATCGCGCCAGGCGGGGTATTTTACATCTATTTCACCGCTACCTTTTGTAATTTATATTTGCTTTTTAAACTTACCTCGGTATTTAGTAACTTTGGTAATATTTGCACCATGCCCCCCAGTTTTGTTTGGAATTACTTTTTAGCCCTTGCCAGGTCACGTGCTATGCGCACGTGACTTGGCAAATTTTGCAACAAAGGGGTTGCGGTTTTGATTATTTCTTATTAGACCTAGGGTTTTAATATTCAGTATATATTTTGCGCAAAATTTACATTACTGCCCGTGGACCTTTCCATATATGCATAAAAGCCCCTGCCAACCGCGCGTGCCTACGCACGTGGGTTGGCTTTTTTGCGGGGATATCCCCAGTGTTTTGGCTATTCCTTATTGGTCTAGGAAGTTTTTAATTGAGTTATATAATTTCTGGAAGATTTGCAGACAAACCCCTCAACTTTGCCATATTTGCACAAATACCCCTGCCAGCTTGTATTTTCTTTATGCTTCTTCTATTTTTTTGCATGCATCAATAAATTTGTAAAAAATCCATAAAAAATACATCAGTACATGTTGCATTCTAGTATTACGCCATATTTTTATTTTGCATATTTATTGCATTTTAATATTTATAAAAATTAGAAAACAAGTATTTTCAACACTGTTTGCATTATAAAATCCCTAAAAAATTTAAAAAACACACTCAAAAAATTCCCAGAAAAAATATTTTGCTTATTTTAGTGTGTTTTAACTTCAACCCAAAAATCACTAAAAAATATAAAAGAAATCTCCTAAAAATTATAAAACTCTAAAAACCTTCATAAAAATTTATAAATTTCATAAAAAAATCTAAAAATTGTGTTTTCTTTTCTTGTATTTTCTTTATATTATCTTTAATTAAAAATTAATTTGGAGAATTTTTGTTTCGGTTTTCTATTTTATTTCTCTATTTTAGTTTCAGTCTTGTATTTTCTTAACTGTTTTCAGTACTTTTGACTTTAAAAAAAATTAGGATAATTCTAAAAAAATCACAAAAACGTTAGAAAATTATATAAAAACCTAAAAACATTTTATTTCCTGATTTTTCCTTATTTTTACCTATTTTTATTAATACATTATCTATCTCTTTCTTACTTTGTATATATCTTCTAATTAAAGTAAAAGTAAATATAAAAATATATAAATATAAAAATAAAATATAAAATTAGAAAATTAAAAAGCAAAATATAAAAATATGAAATTAAAAAATAAAATAAAAAATATATAAAATTAAAAATCCACAAAAAAATAGCATAGATAGGCACTTGATCACACACACATTTTAAGCATTTTGCCCCGTTCTACCTGTCTGCTCCCTGTGTTCGACCTCTACACATACCTGCACCTATACACATCTTTGTTGTAGAGTTATAATAAATTTTAACTCCGCACCTTCAGTTTGATTGTCTTATCTGATTGTTGCTGGTTAATCGTTGATTGATTGAGGTTTCGTGAGCGGTCGCTCAGCGACATTGTGGTCCCGCCTTGTGTAGACTACTTTAGACCCTCGCCAAACCTCGATTATCAATATTGTTGAGGACCAGAATGTTGTTGCTATTCGTGGTTCTGCCCCATCTGTGCATGTGTTGGCTGCTAGGAAGAGGCACCTATGAAGACCAATGCAAACCAGGATGACCGTGATGAATCCTTGGTTGCTAGTGCTGGTTGTAGCATATCTCATTAACCTAGATCAATGGTTCATACATCTCAGAATAAGCTAGGTGCATACATGCAAGCAGTTGATCACTCTAATATACCACCATCCGTGTCTCAGATGATGCTTTCTGTAGGTTCTGTTGGTAAACTTGAGATTGGTGAGTCATCTCAGAATGTACATGGTATACGTGTGGAACTGGTGGCTGCGGAAGAATTCCTCGATCTCTACTTCCTAAGTCATCTTGTGATCTCGAAGACTTCACAGAATCTGTCTGAATTTCTTGAAGTCACATGATTTGCGTCTTCAGATCACTAAGACATCTCTCAAGCTCATCAATTTTATCGAGCTAGTCTAAATTCTGGCACTTTTTCTCAATTATCTCCATTTGGTCCAACTTCTGGAAAATGATCCCCATATCAGCTGATGAGGATTCAGAATGAGAAGAAACAACAGAAGTAGTCCCTCAATGTGTGCGACGCAGGAATGCTGGTGATAGGTAGGTGGCTTCATCTGAGTGTAGAACCTAGTCTGAGACATCATAGTGTAATTCTCAGCCATCTCCTCATAGATGGCCCAGACTTGGTCCTCATGCTTGGAGAAATATGAACCATTGCAAGAAGCGTTCACCAGCACCTGCAACTCTGGTGTAAGCCCACAAATGAAGCTCTGAACTAGGTTCGCCTTCGAGATATCGTGGTGGGGACACCTATAAATGAGCTCTCTAAATCTGTCCCATGCCTCGTGGAACTGCTCGTTCCCGATCATGGTAAAGTTACTAATCATGGCTCTTGCAACATTCGTATGACCGAGTGGGTAGTACTTATTTAGATATTCCGTTCTTAATTGTTCCCACATCGAAATGTATCTACCTAAATGCTTCAGCCAATAGGTTGTTCTATCCATGAGGGAGAATGGAAAGGTGATCAATTTGATCGTTTCCTCGTGTAGATGTAGATCATGCACCGTACTGCAGATAAGCTCAATTTTCTGTAGGTGCAGATGTGGCTCCTCCATAGATAGCCCATGGAACTTGGGCAACAACTAAATGGTATGTGGTCGGAGCTCAAAATTGCCATGGATAGCAGGAAGACGGATCCACCAGTGTGTAGTTGTAGCTCCAAGGTTGTAGAGAGGCTTCATTGTGCGGTTTAGATCAAGTGGAGGCCTCTCTACTCCATTCTATCTAGCCCCCTCAGCTCCTGGGATCTCAGCATCAAGAGTCACTTTGGGCTTTCAACTGAGCTAGCTTAGCTTAGACATCGTTCATTAGTCTCCCCTGCTCCCTTATATAATTCTGCATTGTCTCAATGGAGGTAAGGATACCACTGTTGATCGCAGCCTGATCGATTACTACTGAAGTAGTCTGCTGCTGATGAGGTCCCTTGCCATCCATATCTTCTAGAAATGAGAAAGAATCTCGATCAGGTCCTACCAGGTTTATGTGGAACTGAGGTTGTAGAAGAGGGTTCTCTCGAACTGAGGGTGATGATGATAAAGAATTAGAAGAAGATGGAGAGGGAAAAGAGCTTCCAGGGTCGGAGTCATGTCTGGAAGAGAAAATACGATGAGACTTTGGTTTGAGAAGAGGGACATCCTGAACCGACTTAGATGGATCGACATGTATGCGAGAGAGAGGATCGACTAGGGAGTCGATCGAAGCGATCGCCTACCCATCATCTTGATAAGACAAAAGATTGATTGATAAAGATATGCAAGATATAGATTCACACCACAGAAGAAAATGCAAAGCAAACCCCGGATTCACCAACACAACCCCATGATGATCGTAAAAGTTCAGTCGTTAATCTTTTCAGTGTTAGGGTTTATTGGCAAAAAAAGTCATTTCTCAAATTACGTGAGCTGATAGGTGCCTGAACTTCTCAGAAAACTATCCTGAGTCCGAATAGCTAATCACCTACTTTTAACCAGTATGGGAGTAAGTAACGGACCGTTTCTGGCTACCCGTTTTCCTAAGGACAGAACCTTATGCAGTGTCCACTAATCCTCCCACTCTACTAAAGAAACCTGGACCGTTCAGAGTGACCAATTGTCATATCAACAGTCTTCGAAAAATCCGAGCTCAGGTTTTAACCTTATGGGTCATCCCTTACTCACAAATCTGAAAAGTACCTGTCAAACATTCGTTGGGGGATTGCTCTCCCAAAAGATGTGAAGTTAGTTACTTTTAATTTTAAGTCAGATATATTAGCAGCCCTTGTTTTATTTTTGGGCTATCACTTTATTGAGTCTTTTCAAAAAAACATCTAACGATTTTCTTTTCTTATTTTTGACCTAGGTGAGCAAGCATTCAACTAGGTTGCACGTCCTAATGCTAACCACGGAGGCACAGACAAAGAAAAATCGAAAAACCTACACAAGCACCTAGCCTCGGAAAGCCGCAAAAAACGTCGAGAAATCACAATGCGAAAAAACTGTGGTGGGTGCCCTGCTCCCCCAAGTGCACGACACTCGTTGAAATAGACTCCGAGAAGAAGAGGGGGAGGTGCAAGTTGAGATGCCCTTACGGGTCTCCTTCTACAAAATAGAAAAACGGGCAAGTGCCCTTAATTTTTTATAGATATTAAAAAAAGAAAGTAAAAGATCCGATGTTTGGTTCTCAGTTGTGTGCTCGAAACTTATGTTGCACAGATTAGAAATAAAAAGCCGTGAAGTAAAAAAAATGAAAAAAAAATAAAATGGCATAAAGAAGATGAAGAAACCCTAATCCTATGGCTCTACGATCTACCCTAGCGTTACCTTCCCAGCAGCGGTGCCCTCTGAAAAACGTGACCAATCGAGTCCTCTAAGAGTAGATGATGAATCCACGATTCATCACCTTTATTCTTTTATTTTAGCTTTATTTCCTTATTCAAATACATGTAAATACCCACTAATTTTTTGAAATTACCATTGAACATGCATTTATTAAATATGCATTTTTAACACTCTTTACATTCAAAATAAAAGAATAAAGAAGAAAAGAAAACGAAAAAAAAGAAAAGAAAAGAAAAGAAAGGATGTATTTATAAAATAAATGTTGACTGGCCTGAACCCTGGGAGAAGGTCAAGACTTGACCTGATCGACCAGGAATAAAGTAGGGGGAGATAGGGTCTTTAATTAAAAAATCCAAAAATAATTTGTAAATTTTCCCTGTATATTTATACAAAACTTACACTATTTTATTTGTATATAAATTGATCTCAAATTAAATATTTTTCTAAACAAAAGTTTTAAATAAAAATGTTTTGTAAATAATAAAAATAATTGCAAAGTAAAACCATGTACCGATTAGAGGTATACACACTAAAAAAACGTAAAGTGAGAATTAAAAGACCAATTCCGGCTCAATACGAACTCAAATTGAATCAAACTCACTTCGACTGTACTCTAAATGAAATTATCTTTAAAATGGCCATGACTTTATAATTTCTGGAGTTACAGTTGAAAAGTTGGTTTTCTGGGGTAGTTTTTGCAATTTCACCACTTACTCATTGTATATATTTATTCATGTTTATTTTTTATAATGTAAATAATTATAAATATGCTCTTCATTATTTAAAATAAAAATAAAAATAAGAAAAATATAAAATAAAAAACTAATATATATATTTAAAAACAATTCCCTTCTATGTATATATGTATATTGTACTATATGTATAAATATTACTTGTATACAACTAATTTACTTACATAAAAATCACCCAGAAAATTTAATATCTAACATTAATTAATTAAATTAATATAATTACGAAAATTGGATTTATTTATTTAATTTATTCATTTATTTGATTTGAAAACCTACCATGTATATAAGATTTGATTTTTTACCTTAAATAACATCTATTAAGGTGGCTAATTAATTTTCTAAATTAATTATTTCATTTAATTCCAAATTTCATTTTAAATTTATTTATGTAATTTTTTTAATTAAATACTAAATACATTCCTTTTTGTAATTATTTCCTTTTTAATTTTTCTTCTTCTTTTTATTGAGATATTCCTCCTTCATTTTTCCTTTGATCAATCTTTGGTGGAGAAGGAGCCTCATTTCCGAAATCTCGTCGGTCGATAGAGGAGCCCAGCCCCCGAGCCGTCCGGTGACAGCAAACCGATTATCATTAAGGCCATCACGGTGCCCGCCTCCCTCAGGTTAGATCCATTTTTACTTCTTACTTTTCATCATGATTAATCGTACGGTAAATTGTCATTTCAATTTCACCTCAATATTTTATTCGTAATCCTCATTAATCGTCGTTTTTAATCATCCTAAAAAAATTGATTCTGAATCCGACGTCGATCATCCACATCATTTTCATGACCTCTTCATTTCCATTCTACCTCACATAACCACCCACCTCCGATCACGCATGATAGTCGGAGATTCAGATCTATCTTCCATATCGTAGGATTGGCATCCGCTCATGCACCTTAAGTTGTTTATCAATAAAAAACAAAAAAGTTCATATGTTTTTTCTTTATCCATCTAACATTTGTTTTGCAGGAGTACAATAAAAAAATTAAAAAATCAAAAATTAAATTTTTTATTTACATCTCCTACAGTTCTTAAAAATATATAAAAAAATAAAATAAAGAGAAAAAAGGGATCACGGTCGCAGCCGCACCTCCCTCTCTAGCCAACGGTGCTTTCACGCACCGCACTAATCTCCAGCACACCGGTGCCCCCGCCGTCCACCACCCTCTTCCATCTCCAGCGGCATCGCCCACACGGCCGTTGCCTGACCATCTCCATTTGACCAGGCGCCCCTTCAATTACGCATGACCCGATCGGTAGGCCGTCATCACCCGCACGTGCCACCCGTGCGCAGACCGCTTGTGCGTGCCCGCCAGCTCTTCGCCTGAATCACCTCCTGCTCCAGGACCCGCAACTGCGGCCCTCAACACCTCTGTCGCACGTCCCCGCTCTCCCAGACCTCCCGCGCACACGATAGTCATGCCCTCTACAACGCACGTCCTCGCGCACCGTCCAGTCATCCCGCCGTCTCTGATGAATCTACGTTTCATCATCTTTATTCTATCATTTTGGCCTTAAAAACCCTAGTAAATGCGTGTAGATAGCGTTAATTCATGCATTTTATCATCCATGCATATTTGTGTAAATAGTGTATAAAATGCAGTTTTTAAAGCCAAAATTATAGAATAAAGAAAAGAAAAGAAAAATAATAAAATATTGTAAATATTATATGAACCGAAACCCCGAGACCTAGGCATCTCGATGACTAGGTCAACAAGGAATAAAGTAGGGGGAGATAAGGGCTAAAATACAATAAATATACTTTTGATTTTATTCATTTTGGGACCTATTTTTAGTTCCACCTTTTATACCTCAAATAAAGAAAATTTGTACATGGAAGTTATAGATAATTAAATAAATAAAAATACAAAATTGATTTCACTCAAAAGATATGTACATATAAAAAGTTATGATCTGAATAAAATTTCAGAATTCTAACTTCCCAGACTTGTATCTCACAAACAAAAATTCAAAATGTGTCAAACTCACCTTTAATTGTATATAATTTTAATAAGCTGTTTAATGGCGGTGGTTTCACATTTGGCAGAGCTACGATTTGAAAGTAGAGTTTTGGACACCTGTTGTATACGTGTACAGATTAAAATATTCAATTTATTTATTCTTCTTTATTTTTATAATTTTATTTTTTTATAATTTTGTAAATAACATTTATAATTTATGTGTACATTAAAATCAGAAGAAGAATCTCAAGAAAATACAAAACAAAATACTTGTATATAACATACCTAGGTATAATACCTGTATATATACCAATATAATTCATACTTTTATTTTATTAAGTGTACAAAATACTTCAGAAAAATAAAATAAAAATATATTTAAGTATAATTTTTTTTATAAATTTATAAAATAATAAACAAAAATAAA
Organism: Ottelia alismoides; assembly: GCA_037367405.1. Classification (NCBI taxonomy): domain Eukaryota; kingdom Viridiplantae; phylum Streptophyta; class Magnoliopsida; order Alismatales; family Hydrocharitaceae; genus Ottelia; species Ottelia alismoides. The sequence continues at coordinate 183,072 of JAZKJV010005006.1, forward strand.
TACATTAAATATACAAAATAAAAATAAAACATTAAAATATAAAGATATATATACCTATACAAGCTTAAAAAGGTAACTTGTATTTATATACCTCTAAAAAATAATTTAAAAATCATAATAAAATGATTTATAAAATAATAAACATTTTTTATTTAATAATAAAAAATTAATTAATTCATTTTCTATTTTAAATAAAATTTACAATTATTTTTTCCAAGGTTTTTTCTGGTTGGTCCACGTGGACCAACCAGATTTCTTCCTTGGTTGACCTCGGTCAACTCTCTGACCGACATCTGGCCTGTGTCAAACCTGTGTTTTTTTGGCCACTTTCAACCTTTTTTCGAGGGTATTCCTTTCATCGTTTGGCTTCGATTCCTTCTTGACTTTTGTTCGCCACATATCGAGGATACACACCCTTAGCTCTCCTCTGGGATTGCAATGCCGATTCGCAAAGATACATCTCGTTCTTCGGGTCATGTCCACTACTTCGTCAACTCTTCAAATAGGCCCCCCCGACTTCCCTTCCAATTTTGATCACTCTTCCACCGCCTAAACCCTAACCCTAGCCCTCGACGACGTCCCTGGTGACAGCAGGAACACGTTGGGCTCTTCGGGGAACCACGGAGGTGTCGAATCGAGGTGAATCCCCTTGCCGGAGTCCTCGCCGGAGTATCTTCCAGCGCCGCCTTGGTGAGGCTTTCTTTCTTCATATTCTGTCGTTCTTTGGCCTTTAGGTAGCTGGACACCCTCCCCCGTAGTTTGCCATCCACTTTATCTCGTCTGATCATCCCCACATCACTCGGATTTCACGTTGGTCAGCACCGAGTTTCGCCGGCCGACGATGAATAATTTCACACCGCCATTCGAGCCTTTTCCACCCTCCATAGAGTCGGGGCATTTTGCCCCCGACGCCTTCACGCTTTTCCTGTAGGTCTGATGCTCAACAACGCATCTGGGGCTGATTTTGTGCCTCGCCGGAGGTACCTAGAGCCATCGTGCTCCGCCGTCGCCGCTGGTGAGCTCCGGTCTTCGCCAGAGTGTTTTGAAGACCCCAGTCAATAGAGGACACCTGCAGGAGCACTTTGGACCATTCTGGAGCTCCATCTCACGCTGGAGGAGGTGGAGCAAGGCCGGGGAAGCTCGCTGGTCGGAGCCTTCTTCCATGTTCTTCCTCCGCGGCCGTCTGTCGTTGGATCGGGGGACCTCTCCAGATCTCGCCTACATCGTTGGATCATCTCCGTGCCATCCATCTGATCCTTCACGTAGCTTCTAATAGCGACCGTTGGCAGCCGAACCATCATCGCCACCCCTTGTGCTGACACGCGTATTAGTGAAGGGGTGGGAGCTGTCCGATCGCGCCTTGCGAGGGTATTTTGCGCTTCAACCCTCATGCCTTTTTGTATTTAATTATTAAACATCAAACAATCATCGGTCGTTCATATATTTTTTGTAATATTTACATATCGGCCCCCAGACTTTGCATTATTACGAAGAGGTCCTCCGCCACGTCACCTCACGTGCGTGTGCGCGTGAGGTACGGGGCATTTTGCAGAAGACCCCCCCATGGGTTTACTTATTTCGTTCGAGTCTAGAAACTTTTATTCACAGTTATAATTTCTGGAATTTTTGCGATTAAGCCCCTTCAGGTTTTGATATTTGCATATACGTCCTCGCTAGGTGCGTGCGTGTCACGTGTGCCTTGACGTTTTTGCAGAATAGGCCCTAAATGGTTGTTCATTTCTTATTGGCCTTGGAAATTTATTAAGTAGTTATAGATTTTGTGTGAAAATTGCACGAATGCCCCTAAACTTTGCCATATTTACACAAATACCCCTGCTAGAATGTATTTTCTTGATGTTTCTAGTATTTATTTCATGCATCTATAAATTGCTAAAAAATCCACAAAAATTATCATAAGCTCCTGTTGTATTGTATATTCATGCCATATTTTTAAATTGCATTTTTATTGCATTTTCATATTTATAGAAAAATCAAACACAAGCATTTTCTCTACTGTTTGCCTTAAAAATCCATAAAAATTATAAAAACACCTCAGAAAATTCCCAAAAAATATATATTTTAACTATTTTAGTGTGTTTTAACTTTTATCCAAAAATCAATAAAAATAAAAGAAAACTCCTAAAAATTTAAAAACCCTAAAATTCTTCATAAAAATCTTAAAAATCTCCAAAAAATCTAAAAATACAATTTTTATCTCTGAATTTTCTCTGTTTTATTAGATGTATTTTAAAATTAATTTGAAGAATTTTGGACACTATTTGATATTTTTTATCCTCATTTTAATCTCGTCCATCAACTTATTTCACTGTTTTCTAGTATTTTTGACATTAAAAATACCAGAAAAATTAGGAAAAATCTAGAAAAATAAAAAAACACTAGAAAAATATAAAAATAATTGAGTGTTTTTTTCCCATTTTTATCTCCCTCTTATTTTTCTTGTATTATATATTCTATATAGCTTTATATCTTATTTCAAAAAGAAAATATAAAAATATAAAATATAAAAAAAGAAAATAGAAAATTAGAAAATTAAAAATCAAAATACAAAAATATCAAATTAAAAAATAAAATTAAAAAATTAAAAAGTAAGAAACCCACAAAAAAGTCCAAATTGGCTAAGTAGTTCACAAGACACAGGGCACTTGACTTTTATTTTGTCTGCTTTACACCTGTGCTTCCTATGTTCACCCCTACTTGCTTACCACTATACATTCTTAGTAAGGTATAATAAACTTTTATCCTTGCTCTTGATTGCTTAATTGATTGCGTGGGTTGATTGTTGATAAACGTTAAGGCTTGAGTAATCGCCTCAGTGACAGTGAGTCTGATCTGTCAGACCATTATTTAGCGGCTCACAGCTTTCCCGTTTTTCAAATGACACCGTTGCCGGGAAGCATCGGCTTGTAGAGTAGACTTGTGTCTTTTTACTAGCTTAGCCATTTTTTCTTATCTTATTTTATTGTATCATTAATTTTGGAACTGTCTGACATCCCTTTCTTATTTTCGTGCGAGGGACCACTGACCGAGGAGGATCGCCTAGGGGATCCTGAGCAGCCTTGGGAGGCGGAGTCAGCTATTCTATCCTAGCCGACAGGAGAGAGCAGGAGGACTTGAGAGAGAGAGAGAGGATAGTTAGGTTTTTATTCTTTTTGGTGAGAGAGAGACTTTTGATTAAATTGTAATAATACAGGTACCTTGGACTCTTGGACATTCAGGCCTAATTTCCAAATGTTTATTCACTTGGGGGCTCACCGCCGGTTTTGTCGCATTTTCATTGCCTTTTTCTTTTGTTTTCTCGGTTTTGGTTTTATTTCTTTTGTGGAATGAGCCCTTAGTTTTTAGGATTGCTTGATCGTGCAGTCTAAGGACAAACACCTAATAACCATTACATGCACCTATAGTCTCTCGTTTGGACTTAGAATTAATTGCGAAAGTACTCAGTCTCGAAGCCGCATGCCGCTAGAGGCCGTATACAGCACTGGCAGGGTCCATTGTGGCGGACACCTATCGACATCAGAGATCGGACATAGGCTTCATTCTGAGTACCTAGCATATGGTTCTTCACGTGTAGCAATTGCCTGCTTAGGACAATTTCCGTTTGTATATCGGCATAGAGATTAGGTTTATAAATTCCTGTTTTTCATCCTGCATGGAGAGAGCTGGGAGGCACTGTAAGTCTTCTATCTTTGCATTCATCATCTAGGCACAAAGGTGAGATTTCCATCTTGGTGCCGTCTTGCATGTCTTTTCCGATATTCTCCCTCTGTTTTTTGATCAATAGGAATCAAAGAAAAAACCAAAAACGTTAGGCGCTTGTATTGAATATACTCAAAACAAGTGATAACACAAAAAATTAAAAAAGGGACTGCTGAAAATACTTGACCTAAATAAAACCGATTAATTGGACTCCTTGCCTTGGGGTGAGAAAAGCTCTCATTTGTTTCCAGGTTGCATAGGAATGTTTCCTTCCCAGTGAGGTGAGCATCGTCATAAGGATTAGAGCCCAAAACCCAGTCTGTGGCTGCCTTGTGTATCGCTTAGATTTTCGAAGTATTGGCGCTTCTATCGTACGCAGACGAGTAGGGCTTGGTCGGCATTGATGACTCTCTATTGTGTAGAGCATTGACCTGGTCCGAAGTCTCGAGCATAGGCCATGCCTTCATGGGGGTGTCTGTCTCATCGTCTTGCGTCCGAGTAGGTTCTCGCACGCTCACGGGTGATTCCGTTACGAGCGAGATCTGAAGTACTGGTTTCGCCTATCGGCTTCCTCCCTCTATTTCATTGGCTGAGTAGGGATCCAGGAAGGGTTACAAGGACCTTAAAAAGTGCAGACTACAGGTTACATAGGAGGAGGACAAGTACGGGATACTTTTCTGGCAGTACTCTCTCTCCTATAGGCGTAGCGCTCTAAGGACTCATGACAAGATAATTTCCTGAAAATCAAATCTAAAACTCACAAAGATAATTGCCGAACCTTCACGGCTCCACGGGTCACGTTGGTGAATCCATTGCTTTGGGTTTGATTGATTAGTCGAGTTAAGGTCAAGATCAAAAACATCGCGCCTTTGCGCTATTTAGTTCTCCTTCCATTTGACCCTTGCTCATTGTGAGCCTTCTACTGTCTTACACTCCTTTTGTTTCTTGTTGACCCTCGTATCTTTCATCCACATCGATCTTCCGCTTGACCCTCGAGATGGCGACGAATGGACTGTTTAGTCGAGACTCTATCGATACCCACATCAGTTCCATTCGCTCACCCTCTCTAATAATTCAGGGCGATTCCCGAGAACCCGGTTCGAACTCCGTGAACTGATCACCAGACTCCCTGTCTTCTTCAATAAACCAGGATCACTCTTGTCCCGAATTCTGCTCGTTTTGGATGGCAATTGATTTCACTCCTTACACATCGCCGTCCTTAACAAGATTCTGTGTTGACCTTAACACATAATACTTCTCTCCATCGGGTGCTGCAATTCAGACTGATCGGTGCATTCTTCCATGTGTAGACCTAGAGCCCGAGTCCGAGCCAGTAAATCAAGCAAAATTCAAAATGGTCGGTGGAAGAGGAAAGGGACCACAACCCCGAACTGAAGCTGAAGCCTATCCGGGGGAAGGGCTGTACACCACACAGAACGATGTTAATAGTCAATTGCTGGCTTCCATACAAGCGATCCAGCAGCAGTTGACTAACCAAGCCCTGGCCCAGACCGCCTTCCAAGAAATGTTAAATGATCTGAGGAGGAGGGCCGATGCAAGAGATGTCCGAAGGGAGGATGATCCAAATCAAGAGTTTCATCCGGAAGGTTATGGAGATGACTTTTCAGTACAAGGCCCCGACTTTGATAGAGCGGACACAGACCCACTGCAGCCAAAGCTGACGCTAAAGGATACATACTATCCAGGAGCGGGCCGCATCACTGAGTGGATCCAAATTCCACGTATCCACGCCCACTTTGATCTAAAGCCGCTTTTTCTGTCTTTTCTTTCCACATTTCATGGGAATACTACTGAGGAGCCTTACATTCATCTCAAGAAGTTCGACCGCATTTGTGCTACCGCTCACTACCCTGGAATTCCTTTGGGGATAGTCAAGATGACTGCCTTTCCCTTCATCCTTCAAGACAAGGCCCTATATTGGGTCGACCACCTAGGGAAGGTAGTCACGACCTGGGAGGAGCTGAAGTCTGCATTTCTCCATAAGTTCTATCCTCTCGGGTGATTAAATCAGATGCATGTCTTTATCTCCAATTTTTGCTAGCAGCCCCAAGAGACTATCCATGAGGCGTGGGAGAGATTCAAGGATCTTCAGGAGAAGTGTCCTCACCACGAAATTCCAAAGACCAGCCTTGTGCAACACTTCTTTGGTGGGATTACACTTGAGAGCCAAAAGCTTGTAGATGCCGCTTGCAGCGGTTCCCATTTCAACAAGGATGAGGACGTGGTATGGAACATCTTCGAGGAAATGGCTGAAGGAGAAGCCGCTCAATTCTTGTCCCGAGCATACATGAAGGTGCCAACTACCATCAGCAAGCCAGTGAACATGGCTTCTCACACCGAATATAGGGATGAAAGCTCTAACTTGAGTATCATTGGGAGCCATCTATCTAAGGTGGAAATCATTGAGAAGAGGTCGCAGGACCTCGAAAAATTATCTGTGATAGAGAAAAAGACCCAGATCTTGAAAAAGCTCGATTTGATTTCCCAGCAGCTGGAGCAGCTCGTTCGTGCCTTGAACGCCAACATGTGCAACGCTGTGTCTACCGCTGCCGAGCCAATCGCTTAGAAGAAGGAGCCTACACTGCAGCAAATTCCTCAGCCGACTCCACCGCAACCTCAGTCTGTTCAGCACGTGTATTACGTGCAGGTTCCAGAGCAGCCCCCACAGCCTCAGACACATATGGTTGTATATCAACCAGAGTCCCAGCCAGCCTACTCTGAGCAGCTCTCTCCACCCCCGCCACTAATACAGGAGATCAATGGTGTATGGAACAATGAAGCGCAACTGACCTGTCCTCAGGAACATCCTCAGGGTCAGAACATGGGCAACATGGCTTATCACCAGCAGCAGCAGGGTGGGAGACCCTTCCAGCCCTCATATCAGTACCAGCCTCTGTCACACGGTAACACCTAGAGGAAGAATTATCAGCATGGTCCTCAATAATCCAGATACAGCGGACAAGGATATCATCAGCAATCGGCTGCCCCGTATCATTAGAACTCACAGTATTCCTCCAACCCTCCTCCTCACCAATTTTCTCAGGGTTACCGGTCACAGTCTCACTCGTCATACCAACATTCTAGGCCCCAGTAGGGGGATTCTTCTGAGATTGTGCCGGTTAATCCAGTCCTGGCTTGCCTTGAGCAGTTGATGAAGAACATGGCTGAGATGAATAAGAAGATCGATGACTTGACAACTACAAAAACAACCATCCCTGCACAAGTCAAGGTAAATCCGTACAACTTCCGACGCAAGGAGCAGGTAGCCGACAGTGTCCAACCCGATTCATGTAAATTAAATTTTTTTCTATCTAATGTTGTTACTCTCAGGAGCGGTAGGACACTCCAGCCATCGGCAACGGCAAAGGGAAAGCATCTTGCATCTGACGGGGAATCATCAGCCAAGCCATCACTAGGGCCACGAAGTATTTTTGGAGAAGCACCATCAACCAAAAAATCACAAAAAAATTAAGAAAACAACAAAACACAAGAAGATAGCAGCAACCTCGGTGGAGATAGGCCAGCATTGGAGACGTCTGCACCTGCTACAGAGCCAGCCACAGACAGAAGGAATTTTGCACCTGCAGCGAGTCCAATGCCAATGCCTGAAGCCGAACCAGCCGTTTTTGGTCCGCATCTTGTAGATGATCCTATTTCTTTTTGCCATCTACCTGTAAACAACAATATGGACAATACTTTGAATGACAATGGTGAAGATTTTGTAAATATTCCTTTCCCAGAAGCAATGAAAAGACACAAAATAATGATAAATTTGAAAAACGCTTTGTCTGATCCTGCCATCATTGAAATTATTCAGAATTTGGTATTGAACATGCCCTTGATGAAAGCTCTTGAATACATGCCAGCTGTAAAGAAAGGATTGAAAGATGCATGTACAACCAAGCGCATGCCTCACCCTCACAATTCCAGGAACAAAGTTGGCAAGACCGAAAAGCATTTCCTCACAATGGCCACAGTTAATGCCATCAGCAACCTCCCGGATAAAAATCCAAATATGGGAGCACCTCTTGTGCGTTGCTAGATGTTTAATTAGGAATTTGAACGAACACTTCTCGACAGCGGGTCTTCTGTCAACTTGATGCCAGCTTCACTACTTACAGAATTCAGGCTAGGACCGCTCAAGCCTACAAAGATGATTGTGTAGTTCGCAGACAAATCAGTTAAGCGGCCTAGGGGCCTATTGGAGGATGTGATAGTCACGGTTCAGGGAAAGCAGTTCCTGGCCGATTTTGTGGTGCTAGATATGGACGTCCCCGCTCCATTGCTCCTTACCCCAATCATACTTGGACGACCATTCCTGTGGATGTCGAATGCAGTAGTGAATTATGGGACTGGAGAAATCACTTTTGGTGCTGGCAACGAAATAATCAGAGTAGAGACATTTCTTGAGAGAGCACCAGCAGAACGAACATCTGCATCGTGTGCAAGGGTGATTGAGTATTCTGATGACTGCGACTTTCTAGCAGAAATTCAAAATACCAACTTATTCTTGGATGACAATGAGATCCATGAACTCCTCTACCCCGAGGAGGGATTGGAGACAGCAGTCGAATTTCCCCTTATCGATCAGGATGAGGAACTCACTGATGTGCTGAATGAGACTTCCGTGGGGGTGATGTGACTTCAAAACCAAGAGCAAATTGTTGGAGAGTCTTGTGATGAAGAGGAAATTATCGAGACATTCTGTCAAGATTTGAGAGAAGAGGTAGAACAGATTATGGTGGACACCTAACAGATAAGAGAATCTCTACCAGAACTAATAGCTGCTGAAGCAGCTCCGACCCCACCAGAGTTGAAACCCTAGCCCTCCAACATGAAATATGCCTTTCTTGTGGGAGAACCGAACATGTACCCGGTCATTATCAATGCACATCTGACCGAAGACCAAGAATCTCGTCAGATGGAGGTTCTTGAACACAACCACATGGCGATAGGCTGGCGAACTTCGGATCTCCATGGGATCAATCCATCACTGTGCTCGCATCGCATTTTTCTGGAAAAAGATTGCAAGCCCTCTCGAGAACTTCAGAGAAGACTAAACCCTAATCTGCGGGAGGTTGTTATGAAAGAGATCCAGAAATGGTGTGATGCGGGATTCATTTATCCCATCCCCGACAGCAAATGGGGGAGCCCTCTGCATGTTGTGCCAAAGAAATCAGGGATCACCATCGTCAAGAAAGATAAAGGAGAGGAGATCGCAACCAGAATACCCACTTCTTGGCGAGTATGCGTGGATTATAGAAGACTTAACCTCGCCACCAAGAAGGACCAATTTCCTTTACCCTTCATCGACCAGATCTTGGATAGATTGGCCGTGAAGGAATACTTCTGCTTCTTGGATGGATACTCTGGGTATAACCAAGTTGCTATAGCTCCTGAAGACCAAGAGAAGACTACGTTCACCTATCCTTTTGGTACATATGCCTTCAGACGGATGCCGTTCGGGCTTTGCAATGCCCCAGCACATTTCAGAGGTGTATGCTTGCAGTTTTTGCCGATATGGTGGGCAACTTTCTTGAGGTCTTTATGGACGATTTTTTGGTATACAGGGACTCATTCGATCAATGTCTAGATTATTTAGATAGAGTCTTACGGAGGTGCTGCGAAGTAAATCTTGTGCTCTTGTGGGAAAAGAGCAACTTCATGGAGACCGAAGGAATTGTGCTGGGTCACGTTGTTTCTAAACGTGGCATGGAGGTTGACCCAGCCAAGGTGGAGGTACTTTCCAAACTTGAGCCACCTACAACAATCAAACAAGTAAGGTCATTTTTAGGACATGTCGGTTTTTACCGACGATTCATCAAAGACTTCAGCAAACTGGTTAGACCGTTGACTGAGTTGCTCAGCACGGAGAATGAATTCATTGTGGGTGACCGTGTGCTCCTTGCCTTTCATCAGCTGAAAGAACTCATCACACAGGCCCTTGTCTTGCAGCCACCAATTTGGACTCAGCCTTTTGAGATAATGAGCGATGCATCAGATTATGCCATTGGTGTTGTTCTTGGAAAGAGGAAAGATAATCTACCATTTGCGATTCACTACGCTAGCCGAACACTCGATGAAGCCCAGTGAAACTACACTGTCACTGAAAAGGAGCTGCTAGCGATAGTCTTTGCCTTGGAAAAGTTCAGATCCTACCTCCTTGGATCCAAAGTAATCGTTTACACTGATCACTCGACCATTCGGTACTTACAACAGAAGAAGGACGCCAAACCCCGTCTTATCCGGTGGATCCTTCTCCTCCAGGAATTGGACTTGGAAATTAAAGATAAACCTTGGGTAAAGAGTGTGGTGGCCGATCATCTATCAAGGCTTCCTGAGCCAGAATCTCCTAAGCTAAGCCTGCTATTGATCACAGAAACCTTTCCAGACGAGGCAATTCTGTCAGTCACCTCACTTCCATGGTATGCAGACATCGTGAATTATCTGGTGACCAAGAAAATCCCACAGGATTGGCCGAAGTTGAAAATAGACAGATTCTTGTCTAAAATCCATTTCTACCGGTGGGAGGATCCGTATTTATTTCGTGAGGTGGCAGATTGTATCTGGAGAAGGTGCATTCATCAAGAGGAAGTTCCAAGTGTCCTCGCCTTATGTCATGACCAAGATTCTGGAGGACATCATTTAGGCAAACGAACGACAACAAAAGTTCTTCAGAGTGGCCCTGGTGGCCTTCACTATTCAAAGATGTAGATGATTGCGTCAAATGTTGTACTAACTGTCAGAAGATGGGCGGAACCATAGGAATGAGAGAGATGATGCCTCTGAAATTCATTCAGATATCAGACACCTTCGACGCATGGGGCATCGACTTTATGGGACCATTTCCCAACAACCAGGGCTATGAATATATTCTGCTTGCTGTCGACTATGTAAGTCGCTGGGTGGAGGCTATCCCCACTTGAACCGCCGACAATAGGACTGTATGTCGATTCTTAAGAGATCACATCATAGCACGGTTCGGGATTCCCAAGATTCTCATATCTGACGGGGGTAGTCATTTCATAAAAAGAGAGGTGAAGAAGCTGACTCAGGAATTCTGTATTGAACATCACATTGCTTCACCTTACCACCCGTAGTCCAATGGCTTAGCTGAATGTTCAAACAGGGAGACCAAGACAATTCTACAGAAGCTTGTGCGTCCGGATCGCAAGAACTGGTCTCAACTGCTTGATTTCATTCTTTGGGCTTACAGAACAGCGTACAAGTCACCCTTGGGAATGTCTCCCTACCGCCTGGTATATGGCAAGCCATGTCATCTGCCCGTTGAATTAATTAACAAATCTTTATGGGCCATCAACATCTGTAATTTGGATTCCGAGCAAGAAGGGAAGAACAGAAAATTGGATCTGAACAGATTATTGGAATTCAGAGATTATGCATACGACAACAGCCTGATGTACAAGGAGAAGGTCAAAACGTGGCCTGATAAGCATATACGCTGCAAGTCCTTCGAGGCAAGGCAGAAGGTGTGGTTGTTTGATGCGAAATTAAAGATCTTTCCAGACAAATTGAAGAGCAAATGGACTGGGTTGTTTATGGTTAAGCATGTGCATGACAATGGAAGTGTATTGATATCTAATTTGTTAGCTGACGTACAACCATTTGTAGTCAATGGATAGCTTCTAAAACCTTACCTTGAACATGATACATTCATATCTGTCGTTGACTCTATTCAAGTAATCTACAAGGATGAGCCGAATATTTCCAAAACGTCAGAGGAAGGCAAAGCAGAGCAAAATATTTTTGAATGACTTTTCTTCTTTTCTTTTCCTTCTCTTCTATCTTATTCTGCCGACATGATGCCATCCCTTTCATCATTGTTATACTTAGGATGTACTACATCCTAAGTGTAGGGGGGATGTGCATCCCGAGTTGTTCATATCCATCTTATGATCTCCTTTCTTCTTTTCTTCTTTTCTTCTTTTCTTCTTTTCTTCTTTTCCTTTTCTATCTTCTGTATCTATCAAAAAGGCATTGCCCCTTGTAGACAGTCTTCTATACTTAGGACGTACTTTGTCCTAAGTATAGGGGGTGTTCACCCCGAGTTTCTTTATTCTTTGATCCTCTCCATTGTCTCCTCTTCTTGTCTATACTTAGGGATATCTTACCCTAAGTATAGGGGGAGACAATCTGAGTACGATCTATTCATTCGCACCCTTGACCCTCCCTACTTTGTGTACAGTCTGCTATACTTAGGATTATTTGATCCTAAGTATAGGGGGGACGGTCAACTTCTCATTCGTTCATTCATTACTTTATTTATTTATTCTTTAGATTTTCCTATACTCAGTACGAGTTATGTCTTCTCTTTTTTGTCTGATCTATGAGGACATAGCTCAAGCTAAGTATAGGGTGGTCGTATATACTACGTATATTCTTTAGTCATAACTCGTACTTTCGTATTTTTATTTATAAGTACGGCTAATAATTCTTATAAATTCATTAAAATCTTTAATAAAAAGATGTTGATTATTCCTCAAATTCTTTCTGTACTTACTGATTAATAAATCAGGTGAAGATGTTTTTTGCAAAATATTTGAAAAATAGTTTGAAAATCTTGGCGAAAATCTTTTGAAAACTATTTGGAAAACATTTCGTTACATGTTTTCAACCTTTGTAAAAATGTTTGTTTTGGAAATTTATTTTCTTTATGTGAAATAAAAATGTTTGAAAAATGATTTGCAAATGGTTTGAAAAATGGTTGCAAAAATATTTTGAAAAATATATCTATACTGTTTGAAAACCTTTGCAAAATGATTTTCAAATGTGTGTAAAATTATTTGGACTATAGTTTTCGAAAATTGTTTGTAAAATGATTTTCAAATAAGTTTGAGGAATATATACAACACACCTAAAAATTCATTATGTATATACCTATAAAAATCGATCACTTACCCCTGTAAATTCTTAAAATCCATTTCTTGTAGATATAAGATGCATCCCCATGTAAATATGTGTACCTAGTTTTTAGCCAAAACCTGTTGTATTCAAAAATCAGAAAAACATTTGCAAAACTAAAATCCAAAAATATTTGAAAAATCTTTTTGAAAAAAATATACAAAAAAGCATATGCATCATCATCATTTCAAAAATCCGTAAAAATTTCAAAATCTTGAAAATTGCATCACAAAAAGATTTTCTGCATACTGCATCGCATTTGCATAGAATTATCATTTTTCGGATTGAGTTTAATAGTTGAACAAGTCTAAATAAAATCCAGAGATTGGAGCTTGGTTGGACCTTAAAATCTACCTAATAACAGGAACCTTATAGGAGCTGGAATTGAGGTACTTCAGGTCTAGTTAACTTAATTCTTTGAGGATCACGAGACTTGGTTCAATGGATTCTTGACTGCCTAAGTAGAGTATTTCGGAGCACATGCATGACTCTTGTTGATAATGACCTAACTTGGACACCTGCACCTTTCACATGGCTCGACTCAATTGGAGTGTGAGGGGGTTGGATTTGCCGGTATGAGACGCACACAAGTGGAAACATTTGTCCTCCTCTACGTAGGGAAGTGCACCCCAACCCGTCCAGTGATGAGGAATTATAAAGACAGGAGAGTGTGGGTTGTAATAAAGCTTCAAAAGAGGGATAGTCTACTGGCTCAAGAGGAAAAACTCCTTATGTAAATGCTGCTGTAAATAGTATTTTAAAAAAATGGACAGGCATGTACAAAAAAATTTCCTACAAAAGTGTGTACATATGTTGTAAAGTCAATAAGCAAACTTGAGTTCCAAAGTCAAATATGTGAGCCTGCAGCTGGATGACTTGACTACACTGGTCTTGCATCCTAGGATAGGTAGCTACACTGGCTACCATCCATTCTTCTCTTCACCCCCTCCTCTTGGGCTGGTTGCCACTTGAACTTAGAAGGGAATACCCCGCTCCTCGAGGAAGGAGTTATTAGATTGGGGAGTCAATGGGTTGTCATGCTGGAGAAGTCAGTCTCTTTGTCATTCTAGTTGGGGAGAGCCACTATCACTTACACTGTACGAGTCAGATTCATAGTCATAAGGGTTTGCATATGAGTTGAGATATTTCTGACCTGGCTATTGAGGAGACTTGAGTTGAGTTTTGGGATTCTCGAAGGCTGTTGGATTTCAAATCCGATTCCCATTAAGGTTCCACCCGCACTAAAATTCCAAAGGTCCGACTTAAGCTCCAAACTTTGATTTTGTGAAGACAAGTTTGATCATTAGATTTAATCCACATTTCTTCTTTTTATTTTCTTTGTTTTTCTATTCTGCACTTATTGCTTAAGTGTTTGCTAGGGACTAGCTGAAGGATGTTGAGAATCCTCAAGCGCATCACGTAAGCATGATGATCGCATGGTATGCGATCGAGACGACTAGTCGCACTAGTCGCACGGTGCAACGGAATTTAAAATTTTAAATCAAACGATGAAACCACATGATCACGAGAACACTTCTCGGATCGTTTCATCAAACCACAAAGTATAAGGAATACCTCCTGAAGCGTGGTTGTGATCGCGAGATCCCAAACAAGAGATCCTCTTGTCTCAAGTCCGATCCACGAAGAACGCACTTGCGGGCACGATGATGAGTCGCGTTCCTCCCGCAGTCCTCGATGAAGATCCAAGCAATGGATCCCCTGATTTTGTCAAGAGAAATCCGTCGTCTTCCTCTAGATCAAGCAGCGCCAAAGAAGAAGGAGATCCTCGAGTAGTCGATGGCGAAGGCGAGAACTTCTCTCTTTTTTCAACAAGGGTGGTCGGACACCCTATGGAGAGGGAGAGAGAGAGAGCACGAGAATGAGAGGGAGAGAGAGAAGTAGAGTAGGCATCTACTTGGTGTATCCCTTCAAGGGCTAGGTCTACCCTCTTTATATACTAGTTTGGGATCCAATGGATCTCAATCCATGGCTCATAAGGATCCAATGGCTATTGTAATCCAAGAGTCATCCAATGGCTATGATTGTTGTTGGTTAAAAAAACAACATTAATTTATATAAAATTAACTATATGTTGAATTATTATCAACACAATTTAATTAATATAAATTAATTTATTAAGAGATAATATGACAACAAATAAGAAGAGACAACAACCCTCCTAAAATGTAGGAGCCGTCACCTATGACTAAGTCATAGGTGACGCCACCTTTGATTTTTGGTGGTTTTGTCTCCTTTTATTTATATTATTATTTCTTAATTAATTGTAATAACTATTATTGCAATAATATCCATCAAATTAATTCCAAATTAATTTGTGAATATTTTAATCATGCCATAGAAACATATGTGAATCATATTCACATCCCAAACTAATTTGTAAATTACATTTCCAATTAATTAACTAATGTGGATCCAATCCACATTAATAATTAACAAATGCAATTTACAATATTTCTATCTTTCTCTGATATATTATAAATCTCATTTATAATATACACAGATATTCTGGATATCACTATCCACGATCTGCTTACCCTTGATAATTAAATTCTATTTAATTATCTTGACTGGAAACCATGGGAGCTGACATGGATGCTGATATGCAGGCTGATTTCATTCTCTTGTCACTCCCTAAGTTTTTCAACAAATTTGTCGTGCCATATCACATGAGCAAAGTTGATTTCAATAATGTTGGGCTGTTAGCTGCATTAAAGTCTGCAGAAGACGTAATGAAAAAGGACGACCCCTCTGCTAGTGCAATGGTTGCACAAGTGAAAGGAAAGCGTGGTCGGAAGCAAGGTTCTCGGAAGGGCCCGACCCAGAAGAGAAAGAAGAAGAATCAAGGAGTTGGTTCATCTTCTAATGCTTCCACATTAATGACATCGAAGAAGACCGATGTCTGTCACCACTGCAAGAAGCTAGGGCACTGGCGGCGTAACTGCCCAGAATACCTGAAGTCTGGTGACAAAGGTAAAGCCCCAGCAGGTATGAAATCTACTTTCATCATTGAAACTAGCTTTCTTGTTGGACGAGAAGGAAGTTGGTTGTAGATTCTGGTGCTTCTGTTCATGTATGCAATTCGTTGCATTTGTTTCAGGAAACTAGGAATTTGGAGCAAGGGAGATAGTCATCCAGATGGGATCTGATGCAAGTGTTGCATCAGTCGCTATCGGGACCTGCCAACTATCATTATCTAGTGGTCGAGTCTTAGTACTTATAAAGTGTCTTTATGTACCTGAAGTCAGGAGGAATTTGATATATGTATCTAAGCTTGTTAGACATGGATATTCCTTCCTATTCTGTAATAAGTTAGTCATTAATAAATATAATAAATTTATTGCGGATGGTGTTTTGACTTCTAGTGGACTCTATGAATTGTGCATTGATGAATGTGTCATGAATGTCACTACCACTAATAAAAACCCTAAAAGATACAGGGAGAATGGAAATCATTCAAATATGATTTGACATCAAAGGCTTGGTCATTTATCTATTGATAGGATCGATAGATTGATAAAGGATGGACCCTTAGATTTTCTACAGGTCCAAACTTTACCTACCTGTGAACATTGCATTCGAGGTAAAATGACCAAGATGCCTTTCCGTAACAAGGTTACGAGATGCGAAGGTATTCTTGACTTAATACATACTAATGTATGTGGTCCCTTCAGTACTGCGACTCGGAATGGATATCGATATTATTTGACATTTATTGATGACCATTCACGATACGGGTTTATCTTCCTACTACGTCATAAATCTGAAACCTTTGAAAAGTTCAAAGAGTTTAAAGCTTTGGTTGAGAACCAAACCGATAGGAAGATTAAACAGATTCGATCTGATCGAGGTGGCGAGTACCTCTCAGATGAATTCAAGGGATACCTTAAAGAGAATGGAATTGTCTCCAATCTCACTCCCCTTAGAACTCCCCAACTTAATGGTGTTGCTGAAAGACGCAACAAGACCATCATGAACATGGTCCGTTCAATGATGAGCAAAGCACGTTTACCTCTTAGTTTCTAGGGATATGCAGTAGAGACTGCAATATATATCCTGAATAAGATTCCTAGCAAATCTGTGCCTAAGACTCCTCATGAGCTCTGGTATGGAACGAAACCTAGTGTTAGACACTTGAGGGTTTGGGGTTGCTTGGTCCATGCGAAGAATGTGGATGCAAGTAAGCTAGAATCTCGCACTTGTGAGTGCTACTTCATTGGGTATGTTAAAGATGGTATTGGATATTGACTTTATGACCATGAGACCCAAAAGGTTTTTGTCTCTAGAGATGTGAGATTTATGGAGGATGATTTCCTCAAAGATCAAGATAGAAATGAAGTAGAGGAATTCGTCGAATTCTCTGAGGAGTTTGAGATTCCTGAACCAGAAACTGAAGAGATAAATGAAGATGTAACACCCATACCTCTTTGAAGGAGTTTGAGGGTGGTTGCACCACCTGAAAGGTATGGATTCCATGTGTCAAGTGAGACTGACAATGATCCTACTTCATTTGATGAAGCACTCGCGGAGCATGACATGGATAGATGGATGCTAGCAATGAAGTCAGAGATTGACTCCATGCATAAGAATGGTGTATGGACCCTAGAGGATCCACCTAAGGGGGTGAAATCCATTGGGTGCAAATGGATCTTCAAGAGAAATAGGGGACCTGATGGGAAAGTAGAGACTTTCAGGGCAAGGCTCGTAGACAAGGGCTACACACAGAGAGAAGGCATCGACTACGATGAGACGTTCTCTCATGTGGCTATGCTTAAATCTATCAGGACACTGCTAGCGATAGCTGCATCTCTTGATTACGACATCTGGCAGATGGACGTCAAGACAGCTTTCCTCAATGGATACCTCGAGGAGGATATCTATATGGAGCAGCCCCAGGGCTTCATAGTTGAGGACGGTAAAGTGTGCAAGCTAAAGAAATCCATCTATGGGCTCAAACAAGCTTCTCGTAGCTGGAACATCAGATTTGACGAAACCATAAAGAGTTATGATTTTGTGCAGAATCCTGATGAACCTTGTGTGTACAAGAAGCTCAGTGGGAGCGCCATTGTGTTCATCGTTCTTTACGTAGATGATATCCTTATCATTGGGAATGATACAGGAATGATGACCAGTGTGAAGATTTGGCTATCTCATACCTTCGAGATGAAAGATCTTGGAGAATCCTCTTACATCTTAGGCCTGAAGTTGTTCAGAAATCGAGAAAAGAGGATGTTGGGATTGTCACAACATGGATACATTAAGAAGATTCTTGAACGATTCCGTATGGATAGTTCCAAGAAAGGATTCCTCCCCTTAAGACATGGTATCCATCTGTATAAAGGGATGGCTCCTCAAAGTGTTGAGGAAAAGAAGGCTATGGCTGGATGCCCCTATGCATCAGCTATAGCAAGCTTAATGTATGCCATGATGTGTACTAGGCCAGACATCTGCAATGCAGTGGGAGTGGTAAGTCATTACCAATCCTGCTATGGGGAACAACACTGGAATGCAGTAAAGAACATATTCAAATATCTAAGACGGATGTAAGATTACATCTTGGTCTATGGAGATGGTGATCTCCAAGTCTTGGGATTTACAGATTCAGACTTCCAATCAGATATTGATGATCAAAAGTAGACATCAAGGTTTATATTCCTGTTGAATGATGGTGCTGTGAGCTGGAGAAGCAAGAAGTAGGACACTACGGTGGATTCAACAATAGAAGCTGAGTACATTGCCGCATCGGATGCTGCAAAGGAGGCGGTGTGGTTGCGCAAGTTCATCTTGGAGCTTGGCGTAGTTTCCCCTGATACTCCCATCCCGTTACTCCGCGATAACATGGGAGCCATTGCCCAGGCAAAGGAACCCAGATGGCATCAAAAGAGCAAGCACGTGGAAAGGAAATACCACATCATTTGGGAGATTCAAAAGCGTGGTGATATCATCATCACCAAGGTGGACTCTGCCGACAACGTTGTTGATCCTCTTACCAAACCTCTGACACAGAATGTTTTCGACCAGCATGTAATGAGTATGGGTTTAAGGACTGTTCCTGAATGGTTCTGAGGGCTAGTGGGAGATTGTTAGCCATGTGAGCCCGAGGTAAACCATTCTTACAATAAATGTTATTGTAATAATTATGTTTTATCAATAAAAGTTATTGATTGTTCATTCCCTTTCTGAAATTAAGTGAATGGATGCACTATAAGGTCCCTATGTACAATTAGGGTTATGTACCATGGCCTTCTTGATAATCATATAGCTGTTGATTCATCAAATGAATCATAGAGGCTGGTGTTTGGATGAATATCTAATTGGTTAGAAAGAGGACTCATCAAACACCGTCAAATGATTATTAAGAGATGATTTCCAGCCTAAGTAGGAGATGGCGATCCTTTCCACATAAGCTGATATCTGACCGACCTCTTGATGCAGGTCCTCTGCATGGGAATAGTGATTCGGAGGTGTCAGATTAGTTAAGTCAATGGGTTGACTTAGCGAGATCGAGATAACCTAAGTCCTATGTTGAATACTGTCACAGCATAGGCACACTTCCTCTGACCAGAGACAGATGTGTTGCTATATATCTGAGTATGTACATTTGGCAGACCATTAGGTTGATGTCCTAATCAAGGTCTATACACCGACGAGCTGGTGTGCATATAAGGGCATATGAGTAATACGATCTCTCAAAGGGATCACACAGGTTCACTTATGAACCGGAAGACATGAGCTCACTCATGAGGTATTGGGACCGATCAAATTCCATGCATGGTCATCGTGCTTTGGAACCATGACAAGAATTTGAAGGTATGATAGATGCTTTGGGAAAGCATATGACCTATACCAAATCCCAATGACCAAGATTGAGAAACTTGATGATCAAACCCTAAAGAAGACAGTGTAAAAATAGATCTTCATCTTCAGGTTGATCATTGGTCTTCCAGTATGCAGGATGTGCAGGTATTGGGAATACCTGAGGGTGATGTGATCATAAACGATTGTATAACCATGACGCTTCCAGTCTGAGGGAGTGCTGAAACATGTCTGGACTTTAGTGACTCCTCTCAGTAGAGAAGTAACTTGATCTTAGTCCAAGTGTTGGACATTGATCTGAATGTGATTCAGATGAAATGAGAAATCCAAAAAAGGAAAACACATATTCATGTTGATAATCATATATTAGTAACAATGATATATTAATTAAAAAATATTGAAGAAGAATACATTCATTAGCATTGGTAAGGAATGGAATCCCAATTCCTAGGGGGGTACCTAGGAATGGCAATTCCCATGAATGAGGGAATCAGGTTTCCTTTGTAATTGTTATTCCTGCATAAAGTTCATCTAACAAACAAAGGAATGGAATCGATAAAGGAATGCCGATTCCATTCCCTCCTCTATTCCTGCATAACAAACGGGGCCTAAGGGCGTTGGCAATCGTATTAGATCGGAATCAGAGATGAGAAGAAATAGCGGCCGACAATGCAAATCTTGCCTCAAATACAATGTTGGACACGATTCTAGAAATGTCCTAATAACAAATCGGCGAATCATGGTAAATTTTTAACATTCTTTACTTATTAATTTCTTTTTTGTTCACTAATCCTTGTGCTTTATTCTGCAGTTGAGAACGACCGAAATTAAAATGAATTGATCAAAATTTTTTAATGTAAGAGTATATTTTTTCTATTTTGATGTAATATTTTTTACATTTCATATAAAACATTTTAATGTTGCTTATTATATTCATTTCATTATGTTTTTTTTGCAGGATTGTAATTTACTGAAAGATTCTTGCCTGCAAATGAGTTTTGACGTTTGGCTGCTTATCAGACTTTGAATTTTTATTTTTTATGTATTTTTTACTTGTCGTATTTTGTTCAGTTATCATAGAATTCAAACAATGTGTTATTTATATTGTTTCAGTTCAGATGTATCCCTTTGTGATATCATAACAGAGAGTATTTCAGCTTTGTGTTTTTTTTGTGATGTTAATGTTCAACGTTCAACTTGAGCTTTCAGTCATATAAGTTCAAAATAATATTATTTGGATATATGTGCCATTCATTTCATTCTTGTCTAATGATTCTGTTTTTCAGGGATTTTAACTGTTTAATTATACTTGTCATTCATTCTTACTATATGAAATGTATACTAATCCTTATTAATTGTTGTTTAGGGCTTTGATATAAAAATTGACACATTTCTGTAACACATGTCAATATTACATTATTAAATATTTCTTATCAACAATCCTAACAATTGGAGTCAATACCTAGGTTATATGAATTCTTACTGTATTTTATATGGTCGGTAATACTTGCTAATCAAATCCAGTAGTTTTATTTTATACTCCAGATACATAATTTACAAATATGGGCAGTAGTTTACAATTGTATTCAATATTTTACATCTCTATGTAATAACTTACATATTCGCTCAATATTTTATATATCTTTATCATATTTTTCTTATAATTATTTTTTCATTATCAACAATTTTAAATCGTAGAACTTATATTATCATTCAATAAATCGTAGAACTTAAATGATATGATTCCCTCTTGTACAAGAGCCATGTAATATGTATTCTTATTGTAGTTTAAGTATCGTAGCACTCCTACTTTAATATGGAGATATATTTTTTACAAATATGTTCACTATTTTACATATATTATTAATATTTTACATATTATTATCATAATTTACATAAATTTTCATTATTTTACAATAGGGACAATGGCTGCTTGTATATTATGTAAAGGTTATCAGTGTCATATTCTTTATGGAGGTTCAGAGGTTTGCTATTTTGAATTCGTAACATACTATAACACATAGTACTTTAGTTCTTTATTGTTATGTGAAACTATAAAGTACGAAATCAACTTTCAGTCTTATAATTTCAGTCTGTTACAACATATATTACCATTCTATAATAGTTTTCATATATTTGCTAATATAAGTCGTTATCGTATAAGATCTAAGGTAATATTATTTCGTATTGTATACTAATCATTGTACAAGTCCTTATCGGTACTCTTTATATTAAAGTAGTGATGTACAATTTATTTGTGTATGTATTATATTACAGTTACTTACAATAATTTACATTCTTTTATATAGAATTATAATCAATAATTTACACTCCTTATCATAACTTCCATCAAAAATTATGATTCTATCTGCGACTACAAGTCTAAATCAGCAGGAGTAATAACAAACATACAGTAATCATTGGGATGTGAATCTTTAACATAGAAGAAGATTTTCGACCATTGGAAAACACACTTGTAACCAGAAAACCATTTAATTATCGAGCATTAGAATATATATTTTGTCTACCTGTCAAACCTGTATATATTGACTACAACATGTAACAGATAGTCAATGCAAACATAGGATAATCATGATATTTAAAAGAAGTGTTTTGTTCTAAAGAAGGTTTAAACAGAAACTATGGAAATATAACACAATTTAAGACATTGCAACAATATATAGTTCTAAATTAAAATGCAAAAACTTTAAGATTTGTCTATACTATGTCTTCTATCTCTATCACTGTGTCGCTGAGTTCTCTATGTGACCGCACGTTAACAATAAGGAAGCTATTTTAGCTCTGAATCTGTCAATATCATCGTAGCTGAAATCCAACGCCCTTCCTTCACACAAGTACTCCACCATCTTCATCACGTAGACACCACAGTCCAGACTCTGCGAAGGTTGCTGCGGGCAATCTTGCACGTATATGATTTCCCAACCTGCAAGGCATTCATCTGAAATGCTGTCCATGAAGTACTCCGAAATCCAGCCATGCTGAGATGTAATTCAAAAAGAATATTATTAACACTGAGTTAAATAATTTAATAAAATGTAAATTTTTGTTATGTCATACCCATTTCAATACATCCTTTTTATGGAATTTTGTTCCTTTCATAGAATTGTATGGAAGGAACTTTGTCGATGAAAAATCAGTCACAAGAAGGTGCCAATGGTTTCTTGTGTGAATAATCGTGAAAATTTTCTCCAACTCTGGTACGTGTATTCCTTCTTTGTATAGCTCCTCGAGCTTATTAAATTCATTTTCTGTAGCATTAACCACCAGATTCACAAGATATTGCTGAAAAATACAAGTAAGAATATTAAATTATGGTGATTAAAGATATTTAAAAAAATTATATCAGTAATTACAATCTCACCATTTGGAATATTGGTGTGAATAGAAACGAGACATGATCATTAGTTGTGCAGTATTTATGTTGTAGCACGTCCATAAACATGTTGATTATCTGTAATATCAAAAACAATTTATTCATAAAGAAATTTAAAAAAGTAATTAATAAAAATATACGTACCGAATCCTCGATCATTCTTTCGTACAAAAAGTTATGAATGTTTCTCCATTTACAACTCCGATTCCTTGGAGTAAAGTAGGTGGCATTCAATCTGAAGAATAATCTTTAATTAATATTATCTATTTAATGTTAAAGATTTTTAAATGTAAATGTTGAAATTTGTTTAAAATACTTACTTATCTACAAGATCACTAAGAAATTCTTGAATTATTTTCTTTGTCTGTTCTGATACTTTCTCGTAACCAATGAAATCGGTTACGAGATCGCATAGATACTGATTCTTATTCAATCAATTACAAACAATATTAGAAACAATTACTATTATAATCATAAAGAATATATAAAGTTTTGTGAGCAGTATTAAAAATCTCTATTCTACGCCATCTGTATTTAATGTACACAAAAAAGTTGTTTTATATTATATGGCTTACCTCACTTGTTGTGTCATCCTCTTGTGTTTCATGATCTTCTTTCCCTTGCTTCATTGATTCTTGTAAAAAGTTTTTGGCTTCTCTTCTCTGTTTCAATCTTTTAATTATTGAGCTTTGTTGAATTGTGACTTTTTTTCCTTTTTCTTCTCTTTGTTGTAATCTCTGTGTGCACATTATCTGAATGTGCAATGTCACCAATGTTCAGATCAAACGAAGGCATGCCAATGTTGATAGCTGAAACTTGTTTTGTTGTATCTTGGGATTGCTGCAGTGAATCTTCATCACAGATTTCAAAAATTAAAGTCTCAAGTTTTTCACCGATATCTGAGTCACTATGTTCCAAATCTCCTTCTTTGACATCAGCTACATTGCATGTCGGTGCAAGCATGTCTGGATTATTGTTATCAATGTCACCTTCATCAACATTTCCATATTTACTCTCTAATGTATCTTCTAATTGCAATGCATTAGGTCCAACATCAATCATATTATGATCAGGAAACATTTTTAGTTTTTCCTTCAGCTTCAGAATCTCAGATCTCAATTTATCATTCTCTTTCTTCATTTCAAAATTTATTCTGATGTGTTCTGCATCCTTTTTTGTATACGTTTCACGTATTTCTTTAATTTTCTCCTTCAGCTCCTCTATCTCACTGGAAAATGCTTCACACATACATTTTTTGTTTCTTTTTTATTACGACGTCTGCAGGTGAAACACAAGCAACTGTTTTTTTGTCACACAATTCTTCTAGCTTTTGCTTTCCTTCCTTTGTGAAAACATCTTGTGGTACTGGGATGTGGTTTATAATCACAATTTCTGGTCTTCTCACCGTAAAACCACCCATGGTAAACTTCTCAAAAGGAAAACATACTCGTCTGCTCCTATCTTTACTATTTCATTTTTTTGTAGTTGCAAAGCAGACAATATCTATAAAAAGAAGATCATTTATTAATGAAAATATTGAAATTATGAGACACCCAGTATATCATAAATCATCTTAACAATGCTTACTTGTTCACAACTGATTGAAACCAATGATCTGGAAACCCCTTTGATTGGTCCAGCCAACTTCCTGATCCGTGGCCTAAGATCTCTGCTGACCACAAGGTCTTTGCAGCAGTACTCCATCATCCATACCTGATACAGTGGTTTTATTATTAATTCTTTTTATTGATCATGTAATAAAAAATAATTTCGAAGAACTCACATATAAATAAGCAACACATCCTGTAAGGTAACCCATTGTTACCCTTGATGAACCGACTCTTCTCTTTTGAACTCTACTTACTACGTCATCCATGTTGAACAGTATCATCTTTGTTACAGCACCAGACCAGTTAAAGAATCGTGTATCTTCGAGGGATTCTACATAGTGTAACAAATCTTTCGGAAAAGAATAAGAACTGTCTAGGAAAAGGAATGTGGCAAACATCAAAAGTATCAAGGATGTAACATAAATAGAGACCGAGTTGTCATCATCTCTATTGTAATAGTCCTTGAGAATGTTGTTCAACTTCTTCCTATTGAAAATCATTCCTTCTTCAAACAGTTTTTGTGATATAAAAGATTTCCATTGAAGGTGTCTTCCTCTCACTGTGATTGAGAAACCAGAGCTTGGTAGGCCCAATATTGCTCCAACCTCTTCATCACTAAAACTCACCACCTTATTTCCAAATCTGAAATTCCTCCCTCATTGGTACTGTTCAACCAACCATTGAAGGTTTTTTCGTTGGATTTCAACATGGTCAATGTTCATTAGCTTCCCAAAAGCAGTCTTTGTCAAAAGTGCTTGTTGTTTGGGCGTGGGTCTATGGTTATCAATGAAATGAACAAAATGTTCAATGTAACATCTGTGTTGTACATACCCTTTGCCTAGAAGTAGAGACAAAAAAACATTTTTGTGGTTGCAATGAATCATGTGTATATTCATACAAAATAAAAACACAATTTATATTTAAATAAACATTAATCATCATACTTCCAAAATCATCTTCAACCTTCAGAGGATCCTTCTCAACGTCAACCTCTTTTGTTTTGCTAACTGGAAGTTGTGTTCCTTCTGTTCATACCATTTAACAGAGATATAATTTCTAAAAAATTGATAAACTATTCTTATTAATTTGAATTTTTACTTACTTTTGATATTTTGTTTCAGACGATGGATCTGGAGTTCTAACAATGTACCTTCACTGTACTGGTCTGAATCGTCTTCCTGTTCCCGTATGGTTTCAACCAAGTTCGACTGCATCTCCTCCATCGTCGCCAGATGTCCTTCTTCCTCCTTAGAAAGCGATTTTTCGAGGGCAGACTCTCTCCTCAATCGATCGTCTAGAAGAGCGCCTTCTCCGCCGTCGTCGCCTATATGCGGTACCCTCTTCTTGTTTAATTTCAAATTAGGTTTTATGTAATATTATTATATGAATATACTTCATTTTTACTTTCCTAAAATTCTATTTCATTAATTTACAGATCCCGGATTTTGAGTTATCCACAATTTCGTATTCTTCTCAATTAACTAAGAGCTTGTTTCCGTTTTTGCCTAAAAATAGAAAGAATTTAAAAATTTAAATTAGAAATTGATTTAGCTTAATCAATGAGTTATCATTAATTTGGTAATTAATTATTACTCGAAAACATCATTTCCCTTTTTTTTCATTGCTCTTCAAACATTGTTAGCTATTGTATCCATTTGAAATGCATTACTACGATCTCATCAGTACGTCTAACCAGCTTGGTATTTTATCTTCATCTATATACTATGTTTATTCTTGTTCTTATTATCAATTCTTCCAAATTCCTGTATATGTTTTCATCAATATTTCTGCATATTTTTAATTTCCAATAGATATGTTTGCTTTCAGATTTTGTTTCTTTGAATGAGAAATGTGTATGCTACTTTTTCTCTCAAGAAAATCTTCAAAGCATTTGCGATCTCAGTCTTTAGCGATTTTTTTCCTGGAATATATAAAATCATTAATAGAATTTTTTTAATCCGTAAAACAGACATTGTATATATATTATTGGTTATATTCTTTCCCGAAAGTCTGAAAAAATACTAAATGAAAATTTTAAAAATGTTATATAATACTAATATCAACATAAGAGCTGATACATTGGATATGTTCTCATTTTATTTGTACTTATCGGTATTAGACATAAAATCAGTAACGACTAGTTATTTATCATTTAGTAAAATACCCTTTTATTCTGTAAAATACATCCGTTTATTGTAAAATTCAATCAATTTTTTAAACTAATCATCACATTACCATTTGCATAGATACAAAATGTTATATTTCTTTAGTAAAATACAATATTGTGTTATATATTAAACGAAGTAGTTGTAATATATTGTTAAAAATTGTAATTCTATCAAACTTCATGAAATAGTTAATTAGAATACAACAATTGTAGAATTTAGAACATCAGTCCAAGAGAACTATCAAATGGTAGAATAGAAGACAATGTTGTAAATTATAACTTGTTTTTGTAAAATATAATATAGTAACGTAAAATAGAAGCAACATTGTCAATAAGTTAATGCAAAATGTCATAATATCTCAGTAAAATACCATCATTTGATGTAAAATAAATTGTGAGTTTGTAATTTATTGTATAAAATAGTAAATATATCTCATGTCAAGAATCTGAGAATTTAAATACATCATTTGTAGACATAACGTACATATCTTAATTGAAATAGAACTTACTAAAGTATGGTATCTTTTCGTAAAATAGATAATGTTTACGTAAAATACGATAATTGTTGGTAAACTAGTTTTCAAGTTTGCATTAATTTTTCACAGGTTATCATAATATCGTTGTAAAATATAAATCAAATTCGTAATTTCATTCTTATATGTGTAAAATAGATATATATATAGCGTATTTCATATTCTCATTTCGTTCTATATAAATTTCTCATTTTGTATATGCGTATAAGAGAGTTTGCAATGTGTTGATCAATTTATTATATTATTACGTAACCACCATGTAATTTTATGAAATTTAATTTGTGTAAAATTCAATTGAATAAACACAAAATATCACCTTATTTAGAATTTTTCTCAATTATCAGTAGAAAGGCATTTGTAAAATATGACTCGTAAATGTAAAATATCAAAATCGATT
The DNA here is from genome assembly GCA_037367405.1 of Ottelia alismoides. Lineage (NCBI taxonomy): Eukaryota > Viridiplantae > Streptophyta > Magnoliopsida > Alismatales > Hydrocharitaceae > Ottelia > Ottelia alismoides. The sequence goes on from JAZKJV010005006.1 coordinate 210,667, forward strand.
GTAATTTCATAACAGATTTTTTAAATTGTTGCGCTTTTTTCAGTCAAATCTTTTTGTCATGTTGTCTACTTGAATTTACATATTCCTAAATATAGAATGTTCAATGACGTGTATTACTACCTTTTAGCGTTAATTTAACCATCCCACATTATAGGAATGTTAGTTGGCATGAAAACCACACAGTGGTTTCAATCTCCTTCGTACACTCCTCATCCGACGGCCTATGATAAAGCATTTCCATAATCATGGAAAGGTACCACCTCAATTAAAGTGCACCCTATATATATATGGGTAAAATGGGGATTCCCCTATGGGGGGAGCTAACTTGGCTCCCCCCGCATCATTTCGCCCGTTTTTTATTATTTTTTTTAAATTTCTTCAGTGGATTTTCATCAGTATATAACTATATTATGCCATTGAAATTTCGCACGAAGCCGAGATTCCTACGACCTCCATCTAGAAGGGTCATTTTTAGCAGTTCTGTTACTATTAAAAAATGACTGTCTGGTTGGAGGCTGTAGGAGTCTCTGTTTCGTACAAAATTTGAATAGCATAATATAGGGATATAGTGATCAATATTCTCGGAAGAAATTCTCAAAAAAAAAACGGACGAAATAACGCGGGAGGAGCCAAGTTAGCTCCCCCCAGAGGGCAGCCCCCTTTAACCCTATATATAGGGATAAATGGGGCTGCCCCCATAGGGGGAGCTAACTTGGCTCCCCCGCCTTATTTCGTCCGATTTTTTTATTTTTATTTTTTGAAAATTTTTTCCGTGGATTTTAATCAATATATCCCTATATTATGTCATTAAAATTTCATACGAAACAGAGATTACTACGACATCCATCTAGGCGAGGTCGATTTTAGCAATTCTCTTACCGTTAAAAAATGAGTGTCTGGATGGAGGCCGTAGGAGTCTCTATTTCGCATGAAATTTTAATGACATAATATAGGGATATATGATGAAATTCCATGGAAGAAATTTTCAAAAAAAATTAAAAAATAAGATGAAATGGGGCGGGGGGAGCCAAGTTAGCTCCCCCGAGAGGGCAGCCCCATTTTACCCATATATATATATGAGAAAATGGATCCTACTCCCTGGAGTAGGTAACTTACCTACTCTAATTTTTTTATTTTTTGGAAAATACTTCCATGAATTTTCATAACTATATCCCTCTAATATGCCATTCAAATTTCGTCAGAAACAGATACTCCCACGACCTCCATCTAGAACATGTATTTTTAACGGTCTTAGATTTGTTGTAAATTACTTGTTCTGGATGGAGGCCGTAGGAGTCTCTGTTTCTGACGAAATTTGAATGACATGTTAGAGTGATATAGTTATGAAAATCCACGGACGCATTTTAAAAAAAATAAAAAAGTTTCTAAAAATGGATGTGAAGTAGGTAAGGTTACCTACTTCACAAAGTAGGCCCCCTTTCCTATATATATAGGGAAAAATGGGGTTGCCCCTAGGGGAGCTAACTTAGCTCCCCCGCCCCATTTTCTCTAGTTTTTTTATTTTTTTTGAAAATTTCTTCTGTGAATATTCATCACTATATCCCTATATCATGCCATTCAAATTTTGTGCGAAACGGAGACTCCTACGGCCTCTATCTAAACCTTCATTTTATAACGGTCGCATGATTTTTTAGCGGTCTGGATGGAGGCCGTAAAGAGTCTCAATTTCTCACGAAATTTGAATAACATAATATAGGAATATAATAATGAAATTTACACGATTTTATTTTTTGAAAAAATATAAAAATATGGGGAAAATGGGACGGAGGAAACTAAGTTAGTTAACCCCTGGGGCAGCCCCATTTTACCCATATATATAGGGTAATATGGAGCTGCCCCCATTGTACAACCAATTAGCTGCTCCCAAGTTGTTTGGACGATCAGATTTGATCAAGGGCTGAAATATTTTACTCTTTCTTTAATTTTCAAAAATAAGAAAGGTCCTCGGTCTTGCTGCTTCTCTTCCTCTTCAAGCAAAACCCCCAAACCCATCTTCTTCACTAGACAAACCCACCAACCTCCCTTTCACACAAACAGATCATCGCTGAGGTCTCCTCTCCTCGACGTCGACCTCTCCACACAACCTCCTCTCCTCGGCTTCCACTCACTATGCGACCTTACTCTCGCCCCACCTCACCAGACAAACTCACCAACCTCCATCCACACCAACAGATCATCGCCGATGTCTCCTCTCCTCGACACCGACCTCTCCACGCAACCTCCTCTCCTCGGCTTCCCCTCACTACGCGACCTTGCTCTCGCCCCACCTCACCATGCATCTCTTGCTCCAGATCATCCCCACTTCCCTAGCGAGCTCTAGCTATCGAGAAACCCTCCCCACTATTCCAGTTGTCACGTGCGATCCCTCCTCTCCATATCTCTCTCACATTCCGCTCCAGTCGCATGAGCCCTCCTCGCAACAGCTCCAGGCCAACGCCATTATCCCTCCCGTTGACGTGCTTCCATGATGAGAAGGCCTGGGACAACCTCTTATCAAACAATGTGCTAATTTTTTCATTCGATGTTCTCCAATTACACATGAATCTGGGACAACCTCTTATCAAATAAGAAGGCTTGGGGCAACTGCTGGAATCTGTCATCCTCTTCCAGGGATTTTGTCGCTGGATTTATATGTTTCTGGAGTACAAAAATTCCAAGAATTTCACAATAAAAATTCATTTTAAAACACCGGTAAATTTTATGTTGTGCATAATTATCTTAAATTCTGTTATGGTTCTTATCTTAAACTTATGTTATAGTTCTTAGATATCATCTTTGTTGTTTTGTATATTCCAATTAAATGGAAAATCAAACTTCATTGGACTGATTTTATAAAAATTTATTTTACCATTTGTGATCTTGTTCGTAAGAGAGAATGCTAAATTGTGGATCTTTGGATTTCAGTTGACCGATCATAAAAATGGAAACAATCAAATTCATCATATTACAAAAGTTGAACTCTAACTTCTTTCACTGCCAGCTCCTAAAGAGAGCACTCATCTCCGTTTTTATTTTTTTTGTTGTAATGTTTTGGGTAATTAAGACTAGGGGTGTGCATGGGACGGATACCTCTCGCATTGGATCAACCGTGTTTAAACCTGCGAGCCCTAGCTGTCGCAAGGGTCACACTGACGATCCTTCTCTCTCGTGCAAGCCCTTGCCGTCGCGAGGCCCTCAGCTCTAGCTTCTCTCACGTAAAAGTCCTCCAGTGCGATGTCGCACTGCTACGACACCCTCGCAGCTCCAGCTTCTCTCCCAGACAATTACTTCAACGTGATCCCTCGTCGAAACTCTAGGCATCTGCCGACATACGCCTCCCTTCAGCATCCCCCTCTCCCAATGCACCCTCTCTCCCAATGGCTTCCATTGCAAGGCTATTTCGACCATTGGATTGCTGGCTTTGAGCTTCCTTCCACGATCAGATTGTGGGTATCACATAACCCTTTCACCATCTAGGTATTGGAGCTGCCTTTGCACCATTGGAATAATGTGAAGCAATATTGTCTTACTCTATTAAAGGAGGGGATATTGCTTGTGGTTCGAGTTGTTTGTTGGAGCATGTAGTCTTAACAATGATTTAAATGTGGTTCTTTACATGATTGTCTTAGTTGTAATTTCATAGGGAATGATTGTCTCATCTTGGTACAAGCATAATGTGCAGGAGTTGCACGGAACATGTTGTGTAAAGGATTGTCTTAGATATGCAAGAACATGTTTTGCAAAGGATTCAAGTTCACGTTTTGATTGCTTTGTTCTATGTACTCACCGGTTGTGTAAAATATTAAAGTTTGCCAAATAGATCTCAAACAAATCGTATTTCTATCGCAAAGCTTAAGATCTCTAATGAAGTTGATGACTGAAATCGGAGAATCAAAAACTCACGAGCACAAGTAAACGATATTTTCTCGATTTCAAATCCTATACAAGGGGTGTACATAAATATTAACTTCTATACAAGGGGGAATCGATTTCAACTATTGTCTTAGATTTCAACATGAAGTCCAACACTTGGATATATGTTCTCGTCAGCTCTTTCATTCTGCCTACAAGCTTGAAATCGAAGAAGATATCACAAAATTACATACATAGTTAGGTTCTTAAAATTCTATAAAATGTTAAAAAAAAGTAAAGTTAGACCATGTAGCAACTTCCAAAAAAAGTAAGGTAATATTTGCATAATAGCTTGCATTTTGGCAGATGCATAACAACTTGCACTTCAGAATCATCTTCATGATCAACTTGTATCTCGTAATCATCATCATAAAGCAATCTTTGATATCACCATCATCTAACTATAATTCTTTTGCCTAAAAAATAAAACATACAAAATTAGCATATCGAAAATCAAAGTGGATGGGAAAGATAAGAATATATGTTCAAAATGATACCTTCAACACTGAACAAGTAGAGATATAGTGGCCCTTTTCTCCGCAATGACCACAGGTTCTTTTTTTTACTATTTTCTTGTGATAAAGCTATCTCCAAGGAAGATTTGATTCTTCGAGCATGTTTAGGCCTCCCCTTGCTTTTTACAAGACATGGATCTCGAACAACATATTCTGTAGGAAGTTCCATTGATTATATATCGTCCACAAAAAGTCCATCATCATCATTCCTTGATGTATTTTCTTCTAATTCTATATCATTGAGCATCTTGACAAGTTCATCAACCTTTTGTAATGCTAATTGGAAGTGTTTAATACTTTTCACTGACATATTTGAAGCCTTATGAAAAGATGAGCGCATCCCCCAAGCCATTAGCGGAGTGACGTCGTTTAAACTTGTGATTGATCTTTCAACATGGCTACCAACTGTATTATATCTGGCATGAATAGTCCATCTGAACAAAACATATCTTGAAGGCAACTCCATCAACCGTTTTATCACTTTAAAAATGTGTAACTTATGACGACAAGGTATTCCGTCAGTCTCATACTTTTTGCAACTACAATACCACATTGGTTCACCAATATTACTCACACTAACCATACGTTTTATCCCTAGTTTACCAAATCTTTAAACGTAGAAAAATGCCATAGTACCATCATTAGCTAATTCAGTCGCCATATATGCACTCTCTTGTTTGAGCTCCTCTTGAAAAATTTCAAAAATTTTGTGTGTAAAGTTGTCCTACTTGAGCTTCCATGGGTATGATGAGAAAAAAAAGCCGGTTTAGAATACATGGTCTTAAAGTCAGCTCTCTCCTCAAGGTCCCGTCGAGAAGTAACATCTCTATCATATTGTAGTAAAAACTCAGATAATGATGTGTTTGCATTAACAAAACCATCGAAGAAAGCATTTATGCTTTCAGACCATTGGCTAGATGTCATTCCTACAAAAAAGTGTCATTAAGATACAATGGCACCCAATGCTCTCTTTCTTCGTACATGTTTGCAAGCCAAGACCCTTCATCAAATTTATAACATTGTCTTATTTCATGCCATTTACTTTCGAATTATGTGTTGGTTTTTGATACATATATCCATTTTTCATAGTCTTCTTTGAATTTTTTGTTCCATCTTCAAACCTCTAAGATGAAGTATTGCATTTTTCTCAAAATGCCATGAACAATATCGATGTTTTGTGTTAGGGAACACTTTAGCTATTGCATTATAAATAGCTCTATCTTGATCAATGATAATTGAAATTGGCATCTTTCCATTCATGCAATCAAGCCATGTATTGAATAACCAAATAAAGGTTTCTTCGGTCTCATCTGCAAGAAGTGCACAACCAAATAATGTCAATTGTTAGTGATGATTAACTCCAGTAAATGGTGCAAATGGCATATTAAAGGAATTCATTTTATATGTTACATCAAAGATAAGAACATCATCAAAAGTCAAGTATGTTGCTCTTGATCTACCATCTGCCCAGAAAATACTTCGTGCAGCTCGAAATTCATCAAGTTCATATTGAAAATAAAAGCCATCATCTTTTACCCTTTTAGATAGGAAGTGTTTCACCACAGACATGCATTCTCCATTAATGTTGTTAGTGCATGTCATACTTAAGTGATCGATACAATTTTGTGTACTAACAAAATCTTCTCTTGAAGCATTAAGCACTGCTGAAATTCTTGAAGGACCCTTTCCACATTCATTGAATGTTTGAATCAAACATTTTGAGGTAGAGGACAATTGATGATGTGATCTCAATAATTGTATTTTGGATGGAGTCGCCAGAGGATGATTGTGTTCCTCAATAAAATTTTTACCATCCAAATCCCTGCATCATTTACGGAAACATATAATCTGGCCCCACAATTTTCTCTTGATTCTCGTCGTCGTTTAACATATACTCCTTGCCTACGCTTATCATTTAGATCTTTTTGACCTTCTTTTGAACACAATAGCAATCTTGAGACGAGCTTGTTAGTTTGCTTTGATCGATGCAAGTTACCACGTCTAACTGAAAATCCAACTTGTTTTGCATATTAATTGTAGAATTCATAAGCTTCTTCTTCTGACATGAACTCCAACCCAATATAGGGTTTCCTCATCTATTTGTAATTTATATATTTTGAATATCTGCATCATTGATATGCAACTAGTTTATGATTTTCCATTAGAAATTTAAAGCAGCTAGAAGACAAACAATGCCAAAAGACAAACAGTTATTTAGTTAACATAATACATGAAACTAAAACAATTGAAACCTAAGGATATTGATGAGAGCATTGGTGTATTCCAGATACACAAGGAAAAGTCAATGTAATACAAACAAATAAAATGCTAGAAATTATTTTCTTTTGTTGTTTAGTGATATGCTATAATGCGAGTTCGTATGATAAAATAGAGAGGTGAACTAGCAATAATTTCACGATTTAGATTTTCATCGCAAGAAAGCAAATGATGATTATTTTTTTGGCGATAATATTGTAATGTTAATTTATGGTTTAAGCCATATGAACTATTAAGAATGTATTACCAGAGGAGCTGGCGAGGATGCTGTGACAACAATGATAGGCAGCACACTCGGACGTCGCAAGTGGAAAGAGACGGACGGAGGGAAAGTTGCGCTGGCTCGGATCTGCAACGAGGAGCGAGACGAGAAAGAACTTACAACTGCGACAGAGAGTTCCCGTGAGGTAACAGAAGTTTAAGATAATTATGCACAACATAAATTTTACAAAAATCTTGGTGTTTTAAATTGAAATATATTGTGAAATTCGTGGAATTTTATGTACTCAAGAAGCATGCAAATGCAGCGAGGAAATCCCACAAAGAGGATGACAGATTCCAATTATCCCAGACCTTCTTGCTCGATAAGATTTTGTCCCAGATTCATGTGTAATTGGAGGATGGTGAATGAAAAGATTGTCACCTTGTTTGATAGGAGGTCGTCCTAGGTCTTTTCATTGTGGAAGTTCAACTCACGACAATAGGAGGGATAGTGGTGCTGACTGGGAGCTGTTGCGGGGAGGGCTCGTGCCAATGTAGCGGAATGCATGAGAGATTTGGTGAGGAGGGATCGCACGTGACAATTGGAACGATGAGGATGACGTTTCGGTGGCTAGAGCTTGTGGGAGACGTGAGGATGATCCAGAGAAAGAGGTGGTGAGGTGGGGTGAGAACAAGGTCGTGCGGTGAGTGGAAGCCGAGGAGAGGAGGTTGCGTGGAGTGGTCGACGTCAAGGAGCTGAAACACCGGTGATGATCCGTTGGTGTGGAAGGAAGGTTGGGGGGTTTGTCTGGTGAAGAAGATGGGTTTCAGGTTTTTATGTGAAGAGGAAGAGATGCAGCAAGACCGAGGAGCCTTCTTTTTAGAAATTAAAGAAAGCGCAAAATATTTCAACCCTTGATCAAATCTGACGATTCAAACAACATAGGGGCAACTAATTGGCTGTACAATGGGGGCAACCCCATATTACCCATATATATATATAGAGAGAGGGGGGGGGCTTATCCAGTGAGCCCTCTCTCTCTCTATGTATATATGTATATGTATGCAACGTAAATCAATATTTGTAGGCCATTAAAGTCTAGGCCAACCTTAGCATTAGTTGCAAAAATCACACAATTTTTTTATTATAATATTTTTTGACCACATTCAAATAAAAAATAATATAAAAAACACATTATAATCATTAAAAAATTAATATAACACATAATCAATATTGCATCACATTACATTTATTATTTCAACCATCTTCAATCCTCCTAACCATCCAAACAGCTACTATTTGCAGGAGTTTACTCCAATCCAACCCTAAGCTGTTTAAAAAAATGATTTGTTCTGGCCCATATCACTTCTCCATCGTGCATTCAATTTTTTTCCAATTGTCTAGAAAATGCCAAAATTCAGAAGATAGATTATTAAGACGCCAAAACTGATCCTAGGTTCATCAGATTGAGAAGATAACATGAAGAACATATTTTTTTAGAAAAAAAGATGAAAACAATTCCATTCAATGCTTTAATCATCGAACATTCCCTCTACCCATTGTAATTGAGGGAGGGAAATGGAGAGTTTGAAGAATTCACCGAATGATGAACCTAGTAATCGAACTTCCGTTAATTTTTCTGGAGGAGTTCTTGTTTCCAAAGGATTTGAGTTGTTATTTGATTGTTTGATCGGAGAGAAGAGGAACGACGTCGAACAACGTGCCAACACTGGTGCTGTCGAACTCGGTTACATGAAGAAATTCATGGGGAGGCACATACACAAAACTCCACATGGTGGCATCGAAGGGAGACTTGGCAACAGAGCGACATATCTTCTGCAAGACTGATGCGCATATAAAAGGATGGTCAGCATATCGGACTTAGATGTCGAGATCTGCTGCCAGAGTGCCGTAGGGGCGAAAGACCTAGTGAGAACTTGAGGTTGCAGAAAAGAGGAATGTAGGAAGATGGGTGCGACACAGAGGGCGAAAAAGGGGGACGTGAGGAAGATGGAGACGGAGAGGGGATGACAAAGCACGACAGAGGGGAGGAGGGGGAGGAGGCGAGGGAGGAACTTGGGATTAGGGCTAATTGAATTGAAGCATTAGAATAAGATTAAGATTCGTTGGAAAATAATTCGAAAATAATTTGATTTGAAAATAAATGAATCGAATATGAATTTCATCTGTGGATTTGATTTTCAAACGAATTGAATCTTAGGTTCACTTAGATTCGTTCGATAATAATTTGATTCGATACATACATAGATACATGCATACATACATATACACACAAGACACACACACACACACACACACACATATATATATATATATGTATGTATGCATGTATGTATGTATGTATGCATGTATGCATGATATAGCTTGAAGCATTATATATATGTAAATAAATGTAGTATAATTTTTGCAAAATAACCACACACGATACACAACTTAATATAATAATTATTTTTCATTATCTTATTGTAAGCATCCCAATATGGGACGTCTATTATAGACCACCTCTTTTTCTCCCCCTAATTCTCTCTCTCCCCTCGTCACCCATGAGAAAAAAAACCCTAAACAACATTCTTAGGTACCTCCGTCCTGCTTTGCTTATTGAATCCACTCCGCCTCTTTCTAGCTGAGCTGCTCTTGACCTGCCTCTTCCAGCCTTGTAGTAGTGACACTCCTTCACTCTAACAACCGCGGCCTCTTTCCTTGGGGGGGGGGGGGGGTCAGAGGGGGGACAGATGGTGGAAGGACTTTTTGTTGGCCCGGGACAAGGCTACCTCCGTCTGCCCTTCCGACCGCCTTCCAATACCTACCGGTCGTACGGCATTGAGAGAAAAGCAAGCATTAGCTGATAGCCCAGCCTGAACCCGGTAAAGAGGTAAGCCAGTCCGCGGGGGGGGGGGGGGGGGATGAGATGAACAGGGGAATCGAGGGATTCCCTGCAGTTATCATATAGCCGTCTCTTCACTCAGGCGCTTTCTCTGGGGTTCGTTCTCCCATGTCGCCAGCTCCCGCTCCTGCTCGCTCCCACCGTTGACATCGCTAGCCTCCAAGCTTGCCAACCCCATCACTAGCTCATGCTCGTCCCCACCGTCGACAACAACACTGGTTATAGACTTTCCAACATCGCCAACATCTCCATCACCCCCACAGCTGATGATATTGCCACCATCCCAGCTCACCACACGTGCACCAATGCTTAAATCACTTTTGCCGCCCTCGATCAAGTCCCCATACTGATCCCTATGATATCTAGCAAAAAAATCTTGGAGATCCCCATGCTTTAATTGCAATTAGGATTCTGATGTTGGTTTGATTTGTTGTTGTCCAAGCACTTTTGAAAGCTGCTTTACAATTTTCACAAGGTTCGTGGCTACCTACATATTTGATTCATTTTAGGCTTCATTACATTTCCTGATGATATGGTTGAATCCCAAATTTTTGATGGATTTTTATGTGGTGTGCATGTACACACTTTTCCTGCATCTCATTTTTTGTTTAATTGACATTGAAATTTCAGTGGATAGTACTTTTATCCAAATCATTTACTAAAATATTAGGAAATATAGAGAAGTAGTGGCAACATTTGACTAATATCCCTTCTATGTTATATGAAAAAATACAACATCCTTTGTTGGAGCTATGATTTCTTGATAACTATTTAAGTACATATATGATTATATAGTTGTTGGAATTTCTTGATTTAGATCGATGGAATTTAGTAAATCTTAAAATATTTCAGTTACAATTTTAGACAAGTTTCCACATCTACAATAACAAATAATTACATAAACTTTTCTTTGTAGAAAAGGAAAAATTGAAAAAAAATGGACACGATTGGTCTCACAACTAATACTTGGACATTAAATCAAACAATAGGGTACATGCATTTGACTGCCCATTATGTAGATGCAAAATGGAAGTTTCAAAAACATATGCTCAATTTTTGTGAGTTGGAACCACCACATATTGATATTATTATTGCGGATGCTATTTTGAATTGCTTAGTTGAATGGGGATTGATAGCAAGATTGTCAATATTACGTCAGGTAATGTTAGTACTAATAATGTGGTGAGACATTGAAAGACATGTTTGCTGGAGGAGATTGTTTGTTATATAGGAAAAACTATTTCATGTGAGATGTTGTTCACACATACTTAATCTTATGATCAAGATGACCTTTGCACATTAGAAAAATATTATTTTTAATATAAGAGAAAGTGTAAGTATATCAAAAAAGCAACACATGTTTAAAGAAATATGTTGAGATTGCAAAGCAATTAAATCTTTCTACTTCAAGAGGGCTTTCCACAGATGTGCTTACTCGTTGGAACTCTACTTTTTTCATGGTTGATTTTCTGCTCTATTATAAAATTATATTTTGAAATTATACTGCAAGAGATGAGAGTTAGAAATGGCTACCATCACAAGAAGAGTGGATGAAAGTTGAAAAATCTGCTCTCTTTTAAAGTAAGTTTTTGAAGCGACACAAGTTTTTTCTGGTACAAAACTTCCAACAGCAAATTTGTTTCTTCTAAAAATTTAGAAAGTAGCATAAATTTTGAAAGACAACACATTTTCAAGCAATGATATCATTAAAGAAATGGGAATTGTAATGAAATTGAAGTTTGATAAATATTAGAAAGATTGCAACCTTCTGGTGTCTATTACTTGCCTTCTTGATTCGAGATGTAAATTGAAGTCCATAGAATTTTTTAATAAAGCTTACACTTGTATTGAATCTAAAGAATAATTGATGAAACTGAAGAGAGAACTTTCAGGAATATATTATTTTTACTTGCAAAAGGGTGGGAAAACAAAATGATGGAAGCAAAAACTTTGGTGAAAATAAAGAATATTCGAATGCATTTCCTCCAGAATTGCCAAGTGAAGCTGAATTGGATGATTATTTAGATAATGTTGAAAATGAATCTCCTGAGAAATCTGACTTTGAGGGATACTTGAAAGAGCCAACGATGAGATCTAGACAAGGAGATCCTTCTTTTGATGTCTTATATTGGTGGAAAACCAATGCTTTGACATTTACTGTGCTATATATTATGACTCGTGTTATATTTTCGATTCTCATTAATTCTATTGCATCAGAATGAGCTTTCAACACTGGAGAGAGAGAGTCCTCACTGATTATAGAAGTTCATTATCTCCTAAAATGGTTGAAGCCCTTATATGTACCTCTTATTGGTTTCTAATGACTCGAGACATTATTCAATCTTCAAATGTAAGAGCACTTGCTTGAATTAATTTAAAGAATTTCATAGTTACCAAGAATGTTAATTTTAAATAAATTGCAATTTGTTGTTTGTTAAGATGAAAGATTGAAGGTAGTGATTCCAGATTAGACATTGTCTTCTCATGCGGAAGGTTAGTAATCCGCTCAAATGTACATGTAATTCCAATAATTCTAGTGTAGTTTTGACTTGAATGATTTTTCTTTATAAGGAGGATGTGGAAGTGTAGATGCACTCTTTAGACTTCTATCAACATAATTGGTAGGAATCAAGAAATCTGAAAGTCCATATTTTTTTCAACATTGATTTTTGAAGTCTGCTTTCTTGCATTTATTTTAAGATGAATGTGTTTATTTCTTATTTTTTAACCACTACAATTCCATGCTTGTGACCTTGTATTTTTTGTAATTTGAAGTAATTTCAAGTGAGGCATATAAAATTTAACCCTTTCCCATAAACTTATCTTATTTTTTTCTTATATATTATGCATAAAGTAATTTTTATCAAGTGAACTATTTGTTGCTTGTATTTTTACTTCAAATACCATGATTAATTTGAAGGATTTTCTATACGAGCTTGGTGTTACCGTTCATCAACATGCAAAAGTACTCACAGTGCGTTCAATAATTAATCAATATTATACACCATATTTATTAAGTCTAATCTAATTACTTTTCTTTATATAATCATCCATCCTAGGTACAAAAAGAGAAAATGAAGATTGTTGGGATATTTGTTATTATTATTATTGTTGTTGTTTTACTTATTTTCTATTTCTTTTGTACTTGCCTTGCAATTTGCCCAATAGGTTCCTCTCCTATATAAGAGAACCCTAGGGCCTCTCATTAAGCATTCCATTCTTTTCCCTCAACATGGTATCAGAGCGATGATCATAGATCGGAGTTCCCGTATCCCATCCTAAACCTAACTCTACCCACCTGCCTCGTCTCCATCTTCTTGTATACGCTAGGCCGTCACCGCCCCTTCCCCAGCACTGCTCAGCCCTTCCATCGGCGTCTCCCAACCCCCTCCCCCGCATCGCCCAGCCCCCTGACAACGCCTCTCCCTCGGTGACTCCCTAGGCCGCCACCTAGGATCTTTCCAGGCTGCAGCCGCAACATATAAGCTATTGTCGGGCACATCTAGACCGCATCCCCGGTCTCCAGGCTATCCTCGACCATCCCGAGTGCCTCCCGCCCATCCCTGCAAGACATTCTGAGGTCTGATCTGGTCTGATTTTGATCGAAAAACGTGATTTCAGACCTATAAATCATGTTTTCCAGCCATATCAAGTAACAAAGATTGGTAAGGATAGTTGTATTAGTCTACGTGTACAACCAATCATCCGTATGATCATGTAGAATCGTTTATATCAGTCTACTCCCTAGTTGAGTTCTGTTCTTTGGACGTCTTATCATCATGTCAGAGAACAAGAGTGATATTTTCTCGTCCGGAGCCTTCAAGGGCCCGGTTCTTATTGCTAAGATGGATGGGACCAACTAAGAGTTGTGGTCCATGCACTTTCTCACCCTCATGCAGTGCAATAATAAGGAGCACATCCTGATAGATCCAGAGCCAACGGATAAGACTGGGGAAAATGCTTCTAGGAAGAAAGATGATGCATATGCGGATGTTTGGCTTTGTGGGACTCAACAGAAATAGCCAATGATATTCTGACTCAACCCACCGCCAAGGTAATGCCAGACACTTTGGCATCAACATATGCTTAAGCGAAGAATGAGACCTAGATTCTTCAGTTATAGTTTGACATCTACAATGCGAAACAGAATGGCTGCCCCCTGCATGTTTACTACTCTTCACTTCGTGGCATTTTTGAGAAGCTTCATAGCTACATGCATATTACGACATCTACTGAGCTGCAGAAGATGTATAAGAACTCCATGATGGTTGGAGTCTTCGTGGCTGGACTGGATGCATAGTAAGATGTTGCGTGTACTCAACTTCTTACTGGAGCTACCATACCTCCCATAGAGAAGGCCTATAGCTGTCTCATCTGTATCATCATGCCTTCGAAAACCACTTCCTTACCTTCTTCAATAATGGCTGCTTCTCATGGCCAAGGAGGGGCGATCCAGTCCAGAGGATGCACACCTCGAGGCAGAGGTGGTGGTCGCCGGTGTGGTCCTTGCACCTACTGTAGCAAGCATGGACATGTAGAGGATACATGTTATCGGAAGCATGGATATCTTATTTTTGGTCAAATATCAGAGGATATTATGTCTTCAGAGACTTCGGCTCCCCAATCTAATCCTCGCCTGGAGGATATTGTCTCTCGTATTCGAGAGATCATGACTCCTATTGCTGATACCACTACTACAGATACTGCAGTTGTAGACAGAGCCTCTTCAAGCCCCTCAGGTATTGCCTATGCTTTTACTGGTAGTACTGATGCAGACATGACTGAGTGGATTATGGATTCTGGTACTTCTCACCACATATGTGGAGACAGAGTGCAGTTGAGGTCCTACAGGACAGTACCACCTGGTAGATGGGTTATTGATGAACCGAAATCCAGCTCGCAGTTTAATTGAAGAAAAGTATCGTCGATGTAGAAGAACCGCGAAGATCGGATTTCGATCGATCAAACAAAAATCCAGATAAAATAGGAGAGAGACATAAAAAGAATGAATGAAAAAATGAAGTCGGCTCTCCTATTTTATCCTTAAACTCTTTATTTATCCAGGTAAGTTTCCCTGGGTCAAACTCGAGGAGGCAGAATACCTATATTGTGGCTTTCGAGAAAAGAAAAGAATTTCACGATCTTTATTTCTTCTTGAAAATGAAACTAAAAGCCTTCAAACTATCACAACTTTACAAAAATCAAAGCGAGAAAAAAATACACCACAAAAATATGTGAAAACTATCAAGAAACTTTGCTAGGGTAGTTGTGTAACTACCTTAGAAAAATCAAGGAAAAATAAAGTCATAAGGTCCGAAATAACCCTACAGTTCAAGGGTAGAAGTGCAAAGAAAAGTATAACTGTCTATTACAAAAAGGTCCCTGATCAGGGACTAAAATGCAAGAAAAACTATTTTTTTCCATTTAGGTCCTTGTACGGGGACCTAAATGCAAATATAGAAAACTACTAGAGCGGGATTTAGTTTCTGGAAGTCTGATGGGTTTAAGTTGCAATTTTTCCACCCCTTCGTTGGACGGCTGTGATTAGATCGTGCGGGTGGATCTGGACCGTCCACAGAGGACACATGTCGCCAACCTGGAGCTTCTGGTGTTATTGAAGTTCTTCCCCCTTTCTTGCGCAGGTGATGAAGGCGCTCCCTTCCCCACTTTATCTCCAGCGGCTGGTTGATTTCTTCATCCTCCTGCAGGGCCAGAGGGGTGACACCTTCACCCCTCGAGCTTGCCTACGGGTGAGTTGGCTTCGAGGTGGATGGAAGCAGTAGCAAGACCTCGATGAAGGTGGTGGCTGGAATGCAAAAGTCAACTGGAAGTTATTATGTATCCTTTTGGTTCTTTTTTCGAAGAAGAGGCTCCAGATGATGAGTTATTCGCTCCATATGTGATGACTACATGCAAGAAGAGTTTTGTATGCTCGATTCTTGTTTGAATCGACCAAGAAGATGAAAATTGCATATCAAATAATGTGTTTCCACGAAATAGGATAATAGTGAAAATAGAAGAGAAATGGAGAGTGAATTTGGGTGATTTCGAAACGAATTTGAGAAGTTGATTTGGGTATGTGTCTAAGATAAAGATTAAAGTAGTTTAATGACGCACTTAAGTAGACTAATCACAGCAAACAAATCGAGAATTAATAAAAAGAAAGATGGATGAATACTTGTGGTTTGCATAGTATATAACTCTACAAGTCATCGCTCGACGGTCGGTGGCCAGAGCTCTACGCGCTCGAAGCAACGTTGTAAGGCCAATCTTGGACCTTAAAACCCTCCACTGACGATCGTACTTTCATGCGGAGGCTCACCTAGGCATTGTCACCATCGGAGGCAGCCAGAATGAAGCGAGGAAGGAGGATGGTCGGCCATTTAGTTTTGGAGTTGAGAGGAGTTAGTTGGTTAATGGCGATTTTGATGGCTTTTTATATAGCGATCGGAGGAGATTAGTTATGGATCCACGGTGGGCATGGATTAGGGTAGTTAGGAGAAGGCAGTGGAGGGTTTAGATCGAAGGAATAAGTTAGGAGGTTGCAGGGTAGAATAGGTTGAAGGTCGGGCATTGGAACAGAACACCAGCCTGGGTTCTTGGAGAAGAAACATGTCAACACCTGGTTGGCCAGTATCAATAAATAGATTAATAAATAGATATTAAATAGTAAATAACATTATTTTAAATAGGTATAAAAATGAAAAGTATAAATAATTAATATGTCTTAATTATGAAATAATTAGTTTTTATAAATAATAAATAAATTATGAAATATAAAAATTATATTAATGAATAGGTATAAATAATACTTGATAAATATGTTTTGGATTATTTTTAGATTTTATTAAATATTATGATAATAAATAGAGTATGTATGAATTTTTGTGTATTTTAATAAATTACTTTAAATATATCAATAAATACGGGTATAAATTATGTAATTCAAATTTACCTATAAATTAGAGTTTTTAATTTATTTAAAATAATAAATAATCTCTGAAAATTGTAAAATAAATCATGGTTAAAATAAAGGATTAAGAAACTAATTAAAATTTATAAAATCATTAAAACAATAATTAATGTGTTCTAGATAAAATAAATAGCCCAGAAACCCAGTTGTGGTTAGGCCCCAAAACGACTTTTTGCAAATGGACTCCGATTTTAGTGAAATCACCTTCATTAATTAGATAATATTATTTTATGAACTTTAAAGTGAGTAGAGTGAAATGAGTTCGTATGAGAAAGTTATGATGTTCGGAAGTTGAGATTTTGACAATTTACACATTGGATTTCTTGGCATATATTCAAGATAATATTTTTAACTTATTTTTATAATTTTCTATAATTTTTAGAAATAATTAGGAAAAGAGTTTGGCGAAAAATATGTTTATATGAATTAACTAAAAATCATTGAAGTTTTGATATTTATTGGATAAATATGAAGAGTGTGTAAAGTGTGAAATTAATTATTTTTATTTGTTTTCTTTCCTTATCCCCCCCTACTTATTTATTTGTCAACCAATCCATGCTGACTTGGTCTCGAGGGTCAAGTTATAAATATATCTTTCAGCTATATAAGTCATATTGTACTTATTTACATATCTACAATTTGCTTTCTTTTGTTTTCCTTTATTTTTATTCTTTTATTTATTTACATGATTTATATGCTCAAAAGTGCATTTTTATTCATGAGTATGGTTTTGTTAAAAGATGGAAATTAGTGAATATTTACATGTATTTGTTAAGGGTTTTAAGATAAAATGCAGAAAGAATGTTAATGAATCATGGATTCATCAACCCCCTATACTTAAACTTTGCTAATCCCTTAGCAAACACTTATTTGAAAAATAAGGGAAAAGAAAGAAAGTTTGAATGAATTTGTTTTCCTAAACCAATTCATGAGAACATCAAAGGACAGAGCTCGATCGGTCCTAAAATAAGCATTTTATTGGAGCCTTAACTAGGATTAGGATTTTAGTCTCAACAGTCCTCAAGTTCCACAAATCCTTATTTAGGTTCACCTCAATAGCCAGTACAGGTCCACTTATTCATATCGCTAACTCTGTCTACCTTGAAATCAATCTGTAGAGTGTGTGAATTGTTTTAGCTCTTCCCGCTTGAAAGAAGAGAAGAAACCTTCCATCCCAATAATACACTCCCATTGGTTCCTCATCCAGCTACTCTTTCCTCGAGGAGGGAGGTATTCCCTTCTAAGGTCAGGTTGTGTTGTGTCCACAATCGAATATAGAGAGAAAGTAGAAGAATGAGAAAAGAACTGGAGTGCGACCAACATAGACACATCTCCTTGTGAAACCCAGCCAGTGTAGCTAAGTCTCCACTAAGATGTGCATGCTTTTTGGTGGAAGCTCGGACCATTGTGGTCATATTTGTATTTGGTGGCTTCTTCTTTGAATTGTCTTTGTAATGTTGCTTGCACTGCACCAATCTTTTTGTGCCTCGACGGATATAGCATCTTTTCATTCCGTCCATGTTTTGAGGTCTTGGAAAATTTGTGCCAGCAGATCCTTCCCTCATCCAAAGCAAGTATTGAAACCCCAATCTCTCCTGTCTTTAGACGTCAGAGCCGTTGGACAAGGATGAAAATGCACCACTAAAATGGATTGCCTTTGCAGCCCCATGCAAGTCGAGCTAAGTGCAAAGTGCATGTGTCCAAAATTGGTTCACTGATGAAGAGTTGAACGGATGACACCAAGTGTTTTACTTAGGCACGTTTAAGTTGACTTCCCAAACATGGTCTCATGGAACCAAAAGATTTAAGTCAAAGACCTGAAGAGTCCAAATTCCAGTTCCTAACTAGGCTCCTTACGATGAAAGTTAAAGGCCACAATCAAGCTCCATCCTTTATACTTTTCCCAATCTTTAGTTTTAGAAATTAAACTTATTCTGAAAAATGCTAATGGAAATGCAACCATGTTTTTGTGAGGTATATTTTCTGAATTTTACTCATTTTTTATGGATTTTAAGGATTTTGTAATTTTTATGGATTTTATATTTTACATTTTTTATGGATTTTGTAATTTTATAAACAAATTTATGCACAAGAATATTAAAGATCAATTATCCATATTTTATTTGAATTAAATAACTAATGTATTTTACAAATTTTATATGCAAAGAATTTTACAAGGATTACATGAATTTTACACATATTTTAATAAATAGGATTTTAAATAAGTATTATATAAATTTTAATACACATTTTAAATACTTATTTTAATTAAGAGTTTTAAATAAGCATATTTTACTTATTTACAATGATTTTATAAATAATTAAATAAATAGATGGATTTTAAATTAACCCTCACCCACATTTTATGGATTTATAGATATAGAAAATACATAAGAGTATGAGTTATGGACGCAAGTATATATACAATATACACACACCCCCTATACTTAGCTTGTGATATGTCCTCATAGTGTCAAAAGAGGAAAAGGAGGACATAACTCATGCTAAGTAAAAGTGGGTGAAAAAGAAGAAAAGAATGGAAATCAATCAACCCCCTATACTTACGATCATGTCATTGTAAGTATAGTGGAACACAAAAATGAGGTGACTGAGGAAAAGGACTCTATACAAAGGAAGGAACAAAAGGAGAAAGAAGAATGAAATCAACGAAATCACCCGGTCCCCCCTATACTTAGGATAAGGCATCCTAAGTATAGAAAAGATGTGGCCAAAAGTTAGGGACCAGTGATTAGTGTAAAAGAAAGGAAAACTAAAGAAAAGTAAAAAGATCAAAATCGAAAGGCGAAAATCAACAGGCAATCAGTTCCCCCTATACTCAGGATATGGTATCCTAAGCATATAAGACGAACAAAAAATGGGGACGATTGTAGATAACGAGGAATATATAGGTAGTGTACTCCAGAAAAATTGCATGGCTCACAGGTCTCTGTATAGGATGGAATGAAGTGGAAAAGTAGTCATGCATCCTGTACAAAGTAGATCATCTCAACCTGGGTCGTACTGAATCATCTGCTTTTCATGTGCATACCGATCTCTGACTGAACAAGTAGATCTGCCTTTGTAAATGTACTTTGTATGTGGCATAGATCTTTCTGCTAAAATACATGTTTCTGGAGTTGGACTACAGAAGGTGTCTATATGTGTAATCATCTCACCATCCGACTCTCTACCTTGAGTGGACTGGATGATCTGTGAAATATAATCAACTGACTCTCGTGGTGAAATATGTGTGCTCTCAATCTACAGCATTGATATGTCTACTGCTATGGACAGCTCTTCTGGATCTGATGTGAACTCTGTATATGAACACTCATCTACATAACTAGGTACCATGTGATTTTCCTATCCTTATGTAGGATATCATGGGTATCAAAATAAACGCTGTCAAGATCAAGAGACTGTGTCTCATCTATGTGTTGACAATCCTCTGCAAGACTGGTGTCCTCTGAAGTAAATGACAATACTGATCTAGGACCGCTACATCATCTCGCCATCTCAATGTGTATCTCTCCACTGTATGTATGGAATGATACTCTCCCAGCATCATAGTCAAAGAGTACTCTTTCTGTCTGTAAGAAGGGTCTCCCGAGAATGATTGGAGCAAGGTGTAACTGCGTAGGGCACGTCATATCTAGGAAAGTAAAGTCCACTGTAAACTGCAAGCCCTGAACGGTAACGATAATGTTCCTCAACATGCATCTAGGTATCTTCACATATCGATCTGTAAACTAAAGTATTGCTCGTGATTTGTAAAGAGGACCTAGCTTGAGCTTATCAAGAAAAGTAGATGGAATCAAATTAATTGAGGAACCATTATCTAAGAGAGTACGATGGAATGCAGCATCTTCAATCTGACATGTGACATAGTGAGCTCCAGAATTTCTTTTCTTCTTTGGTACCTTATTCCGAATAGCACAAGAAGTTGCCTTGGTCAATACACGTTTCTCAACTCGTGATCTCTTTTTCCTACGTGTTATGCATTTTTTCCTCGGTTGATTCTTGAGTGTAGGAAAATGATCCAAGGCATCGTGAAGTGAAATCTTCAGAAAAATATGATCTTTTAATAACCGCTCAGTAGCTGGACTAATAACATTATTTTTGTGTTTTTTTTCCTTTTCCATACAAAGCATCGGGAAAAGGAACAAGCTCAAGTACAACAAAATTCCATTTTTTATTAAATCGGGATCAACATTTACATCTAGAGTCTCAGAATTATGTACAAAACTCTCTAGAATTGGAGAAGAAACACCAGCTTTGGGAGTATCTGCATGGTCTGGCGTGGTATCATTGTCTGATTCACCTAAGTCCATGTCAACGATCTCCGCATCGCTCCCCTCTCTCTGGTCATCAAGATGGACATCATGCTGATCCTTATCATCATTGCAGTTCTCCTCCTCAGCATCAGTATGTATATCATGGATCAGCTCTCGCTCCTTATTATGTACCCTCTCCTCCTCCCGATCAGGTGCTCGTGGTGATCTACTGCTCCTGAGACGAATGAAGTTAGATAAGAATTTAGGAAAAGAGATCGTACATGTCGTGTTGTCTATTTGATCTGGGTGCCTCCTCTTGTTGTTCGGGTTCATCTAAGACTAGGCTGGGAGAGTGGTCTTGGGTGCGGTTAACTCATCCAGGCGATGGTTAACCCGCTCCATCTCAGTCTTGTGTGTGGTCTGGAGCGTGCTCAACATATCCATGATCTAATTCAGTGCCAGGGCCTGTGAAGTTATCTTAGACTCGATGTGGTGACCCTGTCTCTCTATTCTCTCCTGCCTTGGAGTGTTTTGCTACGGAGCGTACGACTGGAGAGATCTTTGTGGAATATATGAAGACTGCTGCTGCTGCTGGTAATGATATGGCTGTGAATGCGAAGCAGGGTGGTGAAAAGAATGTGGTCTCTGATAAGCATGCTGGTGAGATGACTGTTGCGTGTAATGCTGGCGGTGTTGAAAGTTTGGATGTCCAAGCTGCTGATAATTGTACTATTGCGGCTGCTGCTGGTGTGCGCTTTGAGGAGTATAATGTGATGAATGCTGAATTGGAGCATACCATGTCCCATTGATCTCAAGAGTGGCTTGAGAATCAACATCAGCATCTCTAGGGCTGGTGATCTGGCTCGGATTGGCATTGGATGAATCCTCATGCCAATCAATCTGCGGAGTCTCAATAGGTTGAACTGGCTCGCTCTGAACAAAGTGGATCTGTCGGGTAGGAGGAGTGGGTAAGGTTCTCTGAACAGGCTGAGAAGTCGAAGAAGGACAGGACCGCTGATACTGAAGTTGTAAGTTCATCACTTTCTTCATCAGATCGCTTAGTTGTTGAGGAAGTGATGAGAGTTTCTCCAACTCTTGCAGCGGCTGCAGATCCTGAACTTTCTTCTGAATCACATCGACCAATGTCAATTTCTCCTTAATGAATCCTATATTGGTATTTGATTCATAATCTGAAATATTCACCACCTTTTGATGCTCTAGGTGGTGTGGTGGCTGTGGGGCCTTCTGGAATGCCCGAGTAGAGTCAACAACTCTCGAGTTCTCTGCCATCCCCTCAAAGATAAATCAGACAGACTCGACATCCCAATTCATATAATTTACCGCCACATGCAGCGCTCACAAGGCCCTGGACATCTGGTTGGAGTCCTCCGAAATAATTCTGTACAAGCACCTTCAAAGGTATCTCATGGTAAGGGCATCTCTCAGTAAGGTCCTTGAATCGATCCCATGCCTCCTGGAATGATTCATTCGATAGATGTGTAAAATTGGAGATATGGCTCTTCATCATATTTGTCCGTCCCAGAGGAAAATATTTATGCAGGAATGTGGACTTCAGAACGTCCCACGTAGAGATCTCCTTCCCCAAATGACTAAGCCAGTAAAGCGCCTTATCTGCTAAGGCGAAGGGGAAGGCCTTGAGGCGAACAACCTCCTACATAATACCTGGATAACTAGCCACACCGCAAATCATTTCGAACTGTTGTAAAAAGGTAAATGGCTCCTATGTAGCATTCCTGTAGAACTTGGGAAGCAAAGATATGAAGGACGATCTCAGCTCGTATGACCCTTGATTCAGTGGTAACCAAATCCAGTGATGTAATATCTTGTCTCCTGGGTCATACTCATCTTGTAGTGTCGCGGGAACCATGGCAGGTGGTGGTAGATTCCCGGCTCCTGATCTCAGTGCAGTTATCTCGTCTCGCAACTCATTCTGGACTATATACTGATCTTTGATCTGTAGGCTCATATGCTGTAGTGTATCTAGAATCCCCGTAGTAGTGTCTACGGCTGGATCAGGTCTTCCATCTATGTGTTGCTCCCCAATCGGTCAGTCCTTAGCTGGTCGGTCCTCGACTGGTCCCTTCCCTCGAGCCATATTCATCTAATCTTTTGGGAAGGAAAAGGTCTCATAAGAGCTCAGTAAAAACTGTGCAGGAGAAATAGATGAATATTTGAGGTGGGGGTCTACCTCAACAGAAGGGCTGGGAAGCAAGGGAGTCTGGGTCTGACTGTCCTCATGATTAGATGGGACCGACTCGGGAAGAGGGTCATCCTGAGTCTGTGAATAAGTACGATGGATGGTGGATCTTCGAAAGCTCAAGGAGTCTGAGCATAAAATCCATTGAGTCGTCATCTTCGATATCAAGAGGAAGATGCGGAGAGAGTACGATGTCAAGTCAAAGAAGATGAGTACGAAGGTGTATAAGATGTGGTATAACGCACACCTCTCAAACAAACATAATGCAACCTCAGATTCACCAACACAAATCGGTGATGACCGTAAAAGTTTGGTCGTTTATCTTATCGATTTTAGGATATTTGGCAAACAAGGTCTTATCACAAATTATCGTGAGTTGATAGGTACTCGAAATTTCCCCAAAACATTGTCCCGAGTCCTTACAGGAAACCACTTATTCTAACCCAACATGGGAGTAAGTACAGACCGTTTCCATCTACCCGTGTTACTTGAGGACCGTGCTATTGCAGTGTCCTCTAAACTTCCCACTCTGTTAAGGGAACCCGGACTGTTTCCTGCTACCTGAGAGTCCCTACTGAAGAACAATATTAAATGCATGGACTAAGTAGTATATCGAAAGAAACTCGAAGTCCGGTTCTAACCTTAAGTGTCGTCCCTCACTCACAGATCTGGAAAGTGTACCTGCAATTCATGTGCTGGGGGTTTTCTTACAAAATAAATGATCCTTTACGTTTTTAGGTCAAATATATCAGCATTCTCGATTTTATTTTTGTGGTTATCTCTTGTTTTTGGATTTTTTCAAAACACGTCTAACAATTTTTTATCCTAAATAAGCATTCACCTAGGTTGCGAGTCCTAGAACTAGCTACGAAGACGCAAGCAGGGAAAATAAATCGAAAAATCCTAAACAAGCATCTAGCCTCGAAAAATCTGTGGAATACCGACGATGCGAGAAAAGCCGCAATGCGTGCCCTGCTCCCCCAAGTGCATGACACTCGATGAAACATACCCTGAGAAAAAGAGGGAGGAAGGTACAAGTCGGGATGCCCTTACGGGGCCCCTTTTACAAAAACCGAAATACGAGCAAGTGCCCTTATTTTTTTTCTCTTTTTACAAAAATATTACAAGTATTAAAACAAAAAATTCTAACTAATTCTGCTCCTTCGCAACTGACTCATAGAGAAGGATTCAATCTCTGCACTCTCAACTGACCCAGCGTCCGAAGAAGCTGGCTGATCCTGCAGGCCCTGCTAAAACAAACAAACAAAAAGCCGTAAAAACTAAAGAAAACAAAAAGTGCAAAAAAATCAAAGAGACTCGATAAAAATCGTAAAAGCTGTAAAAATCATAAAATAAATCAAACAAAAATAAAAAAATCAGAATAACCATAAAATCCAATAAGAAAGAAAAATCTCGAAATAAAGTCAAAAACTGTAATAAAGCTAAGGCCTCCCCGGCAACGGTGCCACTTTGATGAACCGAAATCCAATCATGCGGATTATTTAAAGAAAAGTATCGTCGGTATAGAAGAACCGTAGATATCAGATTTTGATCGATCAAACAAAAATCTAGATAAAATAGGAGAGAGATATAAAAAGAATGAAGGAAAAATGAAATCGACTCTCCTATTTTATCCTTATACTTTTTATTTATCCAAGTAAGTTTCCCTGGGTCGAACTTGAGGAGGCAGAATACCTATATTGTGGCTTTCGAGAAAAGAAAAGAATTTCATGATCTTTATTTCTTCTTGAAAATGAAACAAAAAGCCTTCAAACAAGAACAACTTTATAAAAATCAAAGCGAGAAAAAATACACGACAAAAATACGTGAAAACTATCAAGAAACTTCGCTAGGGTAGTTATGTAACTACCCTAGAAAAATCAAGGAAAAATAAAGTCAAAATAAGGTCCAAAATAACCCTACAGTTCAGGGATAGAAGTGCACAGAAAAGTATAACTGTCTGTTACAAAAAGGTCCCTAATCAAGGACTAAAATGTAAGAAAAACTAAATCTTTTGCATTTAGGTCCTTGCGTAGGGACCTAAATGCAAATCTGGAAAACTGTTGGAGCGGGCTTTAGTTTATGGAAGTCTACTGGGTTTAAGTTGCAATTTTTCCACCCCTTCGCTGGAACGGCTGTGATTAGATCGTGCAGGCGAATCTGGACTGTCTATAGAGGACACGTGTCGCCAGCCTGGAGCTTCTGGTGTTCTTGAAGTTCTTCCCCCATTCTTGCGCCGGTGATGATGGCACTCCCTTACCCGCTTTATCTCCGACGGCTGGTTGATTTCTTCGGCCTTATGCAGGGCCAGAGGGGTGATGCCTTCACCCCTCGAGCTTGCCTGCGAGCGAGTTGGCTCTGAGGTGGATGGAAGAGGTGGTGAGACCTCGATGAAGGTGGTCGATGGAATGCAAAAGTCAGCTGGAAGTTATTATGTATCCTTTTGGTTCTTTTTTCGAAGAAGAGGCTCCAGATGATGAGTTATTCGCTCCAGATGTGATGAGTACATGCAAGAAGAGTTTTGTATGCTCGATTCTCATTTGAATCAGCCAAGAAGATGAAATTGCAGATCAAATAATGTGTTTCTAGGAAATGGGATAAGAGTGAAAATAGAAGAGAAATGGGGAGCAAATTTGGGTGATTTCGAAACGAATTTGAGAAGTTGATTTGGGTGTGCATCTAAGATAAATATTAAAGTAGTCTAATTGCACTTAAGTAGACTAATCACAGCAACAAATCGAGAATTAAAAAGAAGAAAGATGGATGAATACCTGTGGTTTACAGAGTATATAACTCTACTGGTCGTCGCTCGACAATCGGTGGTCGTAGCTCTACGCCCACGAAGCGGTGTTGCAAGGACAAGCTTGGACCTTGGAACCCTCCACCGACAATCGTACTTCCACACGGAGGCTCACCTAGGCGCTGTCACCACCGGAGGTAGTATGGATGAAGCAAGGAAGGAGGAGGGTCAGCTAGTTAGTTATGGAGTTGGGAGGAGTTAGTTGTTCAATGGCGATTTTGATGGCTTTTTATAGAGCGATCGGAGGAGATTAGTTATGCATCGACGGTGGGCATGGATTAGGGTAGTTAGGATAAGATAGTGGAGGGTTTAGATCAAAGGAAGTAGTTAGGAGGTTGTGGGTAGAATAGGTTGAAGGTCGAGCATTAGAACAGAACACCAGCATGGGTTCTTCGAGAAGAAAGCACCAGGTGTTGACACGTGTCAACAACTAGTTGGCTAACATCAATAAATAGATATAAAATAGTAAATAACGTTATTTTAAATAGGTATGAAAGGAAAAGTATAAATAATTAAATTATCTTAATTATGAAATAATTAGTTTTATAAATAATAAATATTATATAAAATATAAATATTATATTAATAAATAGGTATAAATAATACTTGAGAAATAGGTGTTTTGGATTTTTAATTTAATAAATTAATAAATAGTATACCATTTTTATATTTTATTAATTATCAAGATAATAAATAGAGTATGTATGTTTTTTGTGGATTTTAATAAATTACTTTAAATATATTAATAAATACGGGTATAAGTTATGTAGTTCAAATCTACCTATAAATTAGAGTTTTTGATTTATTTAAAATAATAAATAGTCTCAAAAAATTATGAAATAAATCATGGTTAAAATAAAAGATCAAAAAATAATAAAAATTATAAAATCATTAAAACAATAAATAATGTGTCCTAGATAAAATAAATAGCCTAGAAACATGTTTGTCGTTAGGTCCCAAAAATGACTTTTTGCAAATGGACTCCGCTTTTATTGAAATTACCTTCATTAATTAGATAATAATATTTTATGAACTTTAAAGGTGAGTAGAGTGAAAATAGATTTCGCATGAGTAAGTTATGATTTTGGGAAGTTGAGATATTGACAATTTACACGTTGGATTTCTTGACATATATACAAGATAAAATTTTTAACTTATTTTTATATTTTTCTATATATTTTTAGAAATAATTAGAAAAAGAGTTTGGTAAAAAATATTTTCATATGAATTATTTAAAAATCATTGAAGTTTTGATATTTATTGGATAAATAATGAAGAGTGTGCAAATTGTGAAATTAATTATTTTTATTTGTTTTCTTTCATTATCTCCCCCTACTTATTTATATATCGACTAATCCATGCTGACTTGGTCTCGGGAGTTAAGTTATAGATATATCTTTCAGCTATATTTTTTTAGTAAGTCATATTGTACATATTTACATATCTACAATTTACCTTCTTTTTGTTTTCCTTTATTTTTATTCTTTTATTTATTTACATGATTTAGATGCTTAAAGGTGCATTTTTATTTATGAGTATGATTTTTTTAAAAGATGGAAATTAGTGAATACTTACATGTATTTGGTAAGGTTTTATGTAGAAAGAATGTTATTGAATCATGGATTCATCAGTTGTCATTGCTGATGGCAACCACGCCCGTTACAGGACAGGGGGACATGCATTTGACATTGTCGTTGCGCCTTCAGAATGTTTTATATGCTCCTGCCTTTCAGATGAATTTACTTTTTAATCACTAAGGATCTGCATTGTCGTGTTATCTTTGACGCTTCATCTCTTGTGTTTCAGGACATACTCACGGTCAGGGTGATTGGATGTGGCCGTGAGAAGCGGGGGCTCTACAGACTGGTTCAACCTCCTCATGCTAGTGTTTCTACTATACCTACTGGACTAGTCTCTCCATATCTGTGGCATCTTCATTTTGGTCATCTTCCTCTGCAGAAGCTATGTCATGTTCTCCCTCAGATTTCTACAAGATCCTCTTTTCAGTGTAAGGCATGCCAGCTTGGGAAGCATCATCGTTCGTCCTTTCCATCCTGTCAGAGTCGGAGTAGTTCTCAATTATTTGTGCCCCTTCATTTAGACATCTAGGGTCTGAGTCATGTTCCTGATCACCAGGGACACTGTTTTTATATAGTTTCTATCAATGATTTTTCTAGACTTTCCTGGGTCTTTTTATTAAAGAATAAGTCTGAGCCTGGATCTGTGATCAAGTATTTTATTAATGAGATAAAGAATATCTTTTATACTAATGTCAAATATCTTCGTTCTGATAATGCCTTGGAATTCTGCACCTTACAGCTTTCTAAGTTTCTTAGATCTCATGGCATTGTTCACCAAACCTCATGTGCTTATACTTCACAGCAGAATGGTGTTGCCGAGCACAAACACCATCACTTACTTGATGTGACCAGAACCTTGTTGATATAGGGTCGTGCTCCTCATGCTTACTGGGAAGATGTAGTCCTTACTGCATGCTATTTAGTGAACTGTATGCTCTCAACTGTGTTGGAAGAGAAGATTCCTTTCTCGATTGTGTTTCCCGAGAAGGATCTTTTCTCTCTTACACCTCATGTGTTCAGATATATTTCCTTTGTTCATGACGTATTCATGATGTATCTCCAGGTCGTGACAAGCTCTCTCCTAGAGCTGTCAAGTACGTGTTTGTTGGCTACTCTCGTACCCAAAAGGGGTATCGCTGTTTTGATCCGTTAAGGTGGAAATACATTGTTAGTGTCGACGTTACTTTCTTTTAGTCTGTCATGTATTTTTCTCCTACAGGTGACAGAATTGCTACATCTGACTCTGAGGATGAGATATACATTCCTCCTCCTCCTACTGTCGGTCCTTCACCTCCCTCTACTCATGCTCCTCCTCCTCCACCACCACTACCTGCTCCTGTGGTTCAGTTTTTGCCACGTGTTTTTGCTCGCAGGTCTCCCTCGGTTCCCCCTTCTCGTAGGTCTTGCCCATCATCCAACATGCCTCAGGTATGTAACGAGCATATTGTTTTTACTGATAACACTACTGAGTTGTCTGTGCAGCAAGATTCTAGACCGGATGAGCAGGTGCCCTCCCCAGAGGGAAACTTACAGGCTCCAGATTTGGCAGATCATCGTGACTCGCCAATTGCTCTGCGAAAGAAGAAGCGTACATGCGCTACTTACCCTCTTGCAGCCTAGGTTTCCTTAAGCAGATTGTCAGAGGATTTAAGGAGGTTTACTTTGGCACTATCAGCCGTGCAGATACCACGGACATATTAGGAGGCTCTTCGGGACAGTCAGTGGAGGTTGGCTACGGAAGAAGAGATGGCCATATTACGATCACATGATAGGTGGAGTCTTGTTTCTGCTCTAGTTGACGTATCTGTTGTGGGATACAAATGGGTGTTCACTGTGAAACACCATGCAGATGGCAGTGTGGATCACTATAATGCAAGACTTTTGGCAAGAGGGTTCACTCAGACATATGGGGTGGACTATCGTGATACTTTCTCACCAGTTGCCAGGCATTCTACTCTACGTATTCTACTTTCTGTTGCCGTGACACGAGATTGGACCCTTTATCAGCTTGATGTGAATAATGCATTTCTCTATGGTGGTCTACATGAGGAGGTATACATGAAGCAGCCACATGGGTTTGCTGCTGAGGGGGAGTGTTAGAAGATTTGCAGGATACACAAGGCTATCTATGGCCTTAAGCAGAGTCCAAGAGCATGGTTCCAGAAGCTCTTAGATGTGATAGAGAAGCAGGGATTTGTGAGATCAATTGTCGATCACTCCTTGTTCATACAAAAGACCTGACGTAGCCTAAAATCACCCTTTTTTTATTTAAATGTATGTGTATTGCATTGTTATAGTCGGGAAATCAGGATCGATCAAAAAATAACCGCATGAATCGATGAATTAATGTTGCACAGTTTGATGTATTTTTAACTTGGGCAAGCCTCAGGGTCGACTCAAGGAGGCAAAGGAACAACTTCAGATCGACTTAGATGAATTAGATCACATTTTTCCAAGTGGGATTTTCTTTGTAATTTTTTTTATGCAATAAAAATGCAAATGCATAAATACGGATGAACTAGATTATTAAGAAATCAACAACTTAGCTAAATTGATTTTAATGTAAAATTAATCCAAATTAGCAAAGTTATATTTTTTCTGAAAACCTAATCCAATGATGAATGCAAATGTATTTTTTTGAAATTTTGGGATTAAAATGCAATAATGAAAAAATGCAAACTTTTTTGGGGTTTTTATGCAATTTTTAGTGCAAATCATATGCAAAAATTATGAAAACTTTAGTGGAAAATATGATGAAATGAAGCTACCTTACTTTTTTTGGAATTTTCTGATAATGTATGATTTTTTTATGATTTTTTTACTGAAAACAAGCGATTGTAAGTATTTAGTTCCTGATTAATTCATGAAATTAAATTATCCAGAAGAAAAATTATCTCAAATAGATATTCTAATTAGCAATCCAAGAGAGTTGAAATTTTACAAAAATACTATTCATGGATTCAATTAAAAATCAATTACAGAAATCACTATATGATTTATTTTATGCAAAAGACAACTCTAATTTAGATGAAATTCGGATAGTAATTAAAGAGCACTTAGTAGCATCTTCTACATTTTTTTCACAATTTGTGGAGCAAGAAATATGAATGTGCGAATTTCAGAGCATAAATGGGCAAAATAACACTAAATTTCAAACTTTTATTTTTAATAAATTATCCAATGCTCTCAAAAATGCAAATAAATATTCAAATGATAAAGAATTAGTTGCTCAACAATGTGCTATTTTTCATTAAAATAAATGATGAAAGAACATGTCCAAATTATCATGCAAACTCAAGGGTGTTTTTGTAACACTGAAACTAAAAGAACTTAATAAAAACTGTGCCTAAGGGCTCTTTTATAATAAAATAGAACTTGATGGGCTAAACATGCAATTATTACAAAATAAAAAATAGAATCAGGGAAGAAATCAAACTTCGTGTAAACGCTGGGGCAAAAGAACGGTTAACGGGGACGGCTTGCGCAAGGAGGACGATGGGCGGCGTGGAGGGGAGGTCGCCATTGGTGACGGTGCGCTGCTGCTGGAGCGTGGGCGCGGGCGGCTGAAGGCTGGTCGCTTGGGGGGCGGGGCACTGTAGGTGGACTAGCAGCGGAGGGCGCGCAGGCTGGCGTAGAGTTCAGTGGAAGCGCTGGACGCATGAAGGAGAAGTCAGAAGGCTCGACCCGCGGTTGGAGGAGATCGACTAGGACGTGCAGTGGGCATACGACGGGGAAGCTGCGACCTGGAGTGCCCCCGCTGTTGGGAGAAAGGGCGGCGACACTGCTGGGGGATGCGTTGCGGGCGTGATCACAGTTGCGACGCACCGCGGCCTTGGCCGGTGGGGGGCTGGCTGGGGCGACGCGGTGGGAGCTGCTCGAGGACGGAGGCGTTGGCGTGGTGGTGTTTTGGAGCAGGCCGGCCTCGACTTGCAGCTTTTTTTGCAATTTTTTGTTGTAATTTTTTTGTAAACATGAATAAAAAGTGAAATGAATGGTGGTGATGAACGGTTTGTGATGATGATGTGGTTTTGTGTGATGATATGATGATGAAATGTTGAATAGAAAAATTTGTTTAAATAAAATAAAATAATAAAGGAAGAGAGAGAGAGAGAGAGAGAGAGAGAGAGACTTACCCGTGATTTCACCGAAGGGTGGGGCTGCAGTGTGCGGCCTCTGTCGTGGCCTCGATTCAATTCAGTGAAAAGTCGAAGAAGCTAGGCAATCCCATTGTGGAGGGATGCTACGCAAACAAGGTTTGCGGATCTCGCCTAGACTCGTCGTCGCTCAACACCAATGGACTAGTTGGCACCTCGGAGCCTTGGCGGAGCTGGAGCTCTTCTCACTCGTAGAAAGGCGGATGATGTGAATCGGGAAAGGAGGAGAGAATAAAAAGAGAAAGGGGAGGAAGTTAGAAGAGAAATGGAGAACATGGAGTGGTGGAGAAAGTGATTGGAGTGGGGAACAAGTTGGAGTAGAGAAGAAGTAAAAAGGGGGAAAGTAAAATAAAATAAATAAAGTAAATAGTAGGCTACTAAAAATAATGAAGGGAAAAAAGGTTGAAAAAATAATAAAATAAAAATATAAAAAATATGTAAATAAATAATAATTATTATTATTATAATAAATAAAATAAATAAATAAATAAAATAAATTTCGAAAATAAATAAAAAATAGAGGGACACGTGGCGGCTCCAAGAGCCAACACGTGTCGCTCCCAGAAAAATCCAATTTTAAATCAAAAGAAAAATAAAAAAGAAATATAAAAAGAGGTCAAATTAAAAAGCGGTCAACATGAAAGTTACTCATCTAGACGAGATCTACAACTTCTGTGAAGGATTGAAAATCAAAAGAAGTCATATGTACAAAGTATATTTTTGGGTGGTACCTTATGGATATAAAATACCACATTTTTATCTTTTACAATTTTTTTATCATTTTTAATTCGAGAAAAATCAAAATAAAAATAAAGAAAATACGAAAAGAATATTTAATTTTTAATCTATTTTTTTATTTTTAATAATAATGAAGATAAAATACAAGGGCAAAAAGGTCAATATGTACAATATACGATAGGGGCCCAAAACCCCAAGTTTCACATACAATATCCAACTTTTATGAAATTGGTCTTGTTTTGAAGGTCTTTGAATGCATATTACTTTAGAAGGGAGTAGAACTAAATCGGGCACTGTATGAGAGAGTTATGCGCATTTTAAGGTTCTTGATCTCAAACTTGGATTTGGGATTTATTGGATAATTTTACAAGTATTTTTTTGATATTTTTCCTTTATTAGTGTTAGTATTATATACACTATAGAGTTGGTTTTATTGGATTTGGAGTTAGTATAAAATATATAAATATAGGGTATTTATAGGTGAGTATGTACAAGTGATTTTTGGCTCCTTATTTAATGCAAATATGAGTGCTAAAATGCAGATATTTTTTATACATGCATGAATGCTAATTATGTAATATAAGTGATGAAATTCATCTAATTACTCAGAAACAAAGCTCCATTTTCAATTTTTAGAGTGACGAATCATAGATTCATCAAACCCCTATACTTAAGCCTTGCTCGTCCCCGAGCAACTAAATGAAATGCAAAAGTGAAATGAAATTGGATTCCATACCAAGGTCATGAACAAAAGGTAAAAATGGAGTTTGACTCGACCTTTGGATTAATAGTGTATCAGAACCTTATTGGGATCTGAATTTAAGACCTAATAGCCTTTAAGTTCCACCAATCTTCTATTCAAGAAGCCTCAATAGTCA
Organism: Ottelia alismoides; assembly: GCA_037367405.1. Classification (NCBI taxonomy): domain Eukaryota; kingdom Viridiplantae; phylum Streptophyta; class Magnoliopsida; order Alismatales; family Hydrocharitaceae; genus Ottelia; species Ottelia alismoides. The sequence goes on from JAZKJV010005006.1 coordinate 244,093, forward strand.
GGTCAGAACAAATCTTCATATGCAAATTCTGATGACTATGAATCTTGCTCGTACTGTGTAAGTGAAATATAGCTCTCCACATCAGAAATGGCAAAGAAACATCCTCCTCTAACATGGTAACTCTAATTCTCCGGTCCAGTAACTCTTTCCTCGAGGAGCGGGGTATTCCCTTCTAAGTTCAAGTGCGACCAGCTCAAGAAGAGGGGGTGGAGAGAAGAATGGATAGTAGGAAGTGTAGCTACCTATCCTAAGGTGCTTGACCAGTGTAGCCAAGTCATTCAGCTGCAGGCTTCTATGGTATGAGGCTTTGAAGCATATGCCTTGCAAATATACAGACTCCGACATGCATTTTATTTTCAATCAGGACTGTCCACTTTTTGGAGTTCTTGCATTTTTCTTTTTTTTTCTTTTTTTTGACATATATACAAGGTGCAACATGTACATCGAGAGTTTTTCCTCTTGAGCCAGTAGACTATCCCTCTTTTGAAGCTTTATTGCAACCCACAACATCCCGTCCTTAGACGTCAACACCGCCTGACTAGGTTCAGATGCACTACCCTCCCTAGAGGAGGATGGATGTTTCCACCCATGTGCTACTCTAAGACAAAGGATTCTACCTCCTCACCATCTCATCAATGAAGAGCTACGTGCATGGTGCTTGTCCAAGTTAGGTCACTGTCTAAAAGAATCATGAGCGTGTACGAAATATTATACTTAGACCAATCAACATGACATGTAAACATAGACTTGCAGACTCAAAGAATTAAATCACCTGATCTGAAAATCTTAACTCCAATTCCTATAAGGTTCCTCTGAAATTAGGTAGATTAAGGTCAAATCAAATCCATCCTCGACATCTATTCATAACTTGATTCAGAACCCACTAACTTTTCACATTTCATATGCTAAATATGCAGATGAGATGCAGATGACATGCTACGTAGATGAATGAAGTGCAAGACACAATTTTTTTTGAAATGTAAGGATCACATGCAAGAGTAAATAAGAAGCCTTTATTTTTTTGTTTTATTTTAATTTTTTGGTATACAACAATTTTTACAAGAATAGAATTTTAAAACTTGTTATACAAGTATTATGCAGATTATACAATATACATACTAGTATAAATGTATTTTAAAAAAAATCTATTTTTACCCACCTCGTAATTATTGCATAATATATACAAAAATATGTGAAAATACGTGAAAGTACAAGCTATGGTAAAGTATATATGTAATATATACATGCCACCCCTATACTTAGCGTGTGCTATGTCCTCAGAGCACGAGAAGCGAGGAAAAAGACATAGCTCGTGCTAAGCGTAGGAGAGATAAAGTAACAAAAACTATAGAAGTCGCTCCACCCTCCTATACTTAGGCTATGGCAGCCTAAGTGTAGAAGAAGATCAAAAATGTGGCAGACGAGGTTAAGAGGGGAAATGGATGAGTATATATACATGACGGGCATTGGTCCCCCTATACTTAGGCTCTGGCCAGCTTAAATATAGGACAAGAGAGAGTGTAAGAACCGATGAGATTTGGAGTATGTACATAGAATGATGAAGAGACTTAGGTCACTCTCCCCCTATACTTCGGATTTGGTCATCCTAAGTACATCCATAAAATGAAACGATATGGTGCCGGGGCGAGTGATTGGAATCACTAGGGAGGGAGGGAAAGAAAATATATACAAGGAGGAGTGAGAATATACATGGATTAAGAAGGTTTATGATGAACCTTCTTGCGGGAACGAGGAGGTGAGGAATATACAAGTGTGTCGCTGTCGGAATCATCCTCATATGAATAGTGGTGAGGTGAAGGGATCGTCCAACGTGGGTCGACACATGGTTGCTTGCTTAGATAAGGCTTGAGAACAGTCGAACTAAGCTCACTCATATAAATCACCTCATCCGGACTTGATGAGGACTCCTCAGAAAATTCCTTCCCTGGTATGTTGAAGGAGACTTTCTTAGTCAGTTTTCTAGAACCTGAATTATTGAGAGGGAGTGAAGAGTGACGCACCTTGAGGGGTTTGGGGGAACTCCTCGAGGAACCATTTCTCGACTTCCTCTCACTAGATAACCAGCTAGAGGAGGGAGCAACCGTGTTTTTGTGTGAGGTCAATTTAGTCTTGGTTGTTTCCTTTGAAGGTCTGGGATGTGGTGCGGTGTTGACTATGGGTTCCTCATCAAACAAGTCGCCATATATATATCGTAATATTCCTGCAGGGTCAGCGCACATCTCGGGAAGGTCCTAGTGCTCTCAGTTAGCTTGGCATTATTGGGCTCTTGTGTCGGATCATCAAAATGGTCAAGGCAATCAGCAAAAGTTGTGTTCGACTCAATGATAGATCTGGGTCATGAATCCTCCTTAGAAGTTATCGTGGTTGTGGTGCAAGCAGTTGGTGGAGTGGAGGTATGGGTAGTTTCTAAACCAATGGTCGTCCGGACAATCGATATCTCAGGTGTAATAGAGAGAAGGGACTCATATATCTCTCGGTGGTAATGACTGTCTCGGATATGCGGGTCACCTTAGAGTAAAGTGTATCAAAGAATGGGTGAGGTCGGAGTGCTCCCAATGCTGTAAAATCGATTTCCCAAGTCTTACAAGCTATAGTCGCCTTAGCCAAGGTTAGGAACGGCTTCCCGAGAATAATGAGAGACTGGGTAAACTCTCCTCGATGCTCAATGTTAATGACTATGAAGTCTACCTGGAGTAGAGCACCTTGGAAAGTAATGATGACTGAAATGTTTCCTTTCGACCGTTTGATAGATCGATCAGCCAGCTGAACGATCTCTTTCGACTTTCTGATTGGCTTGAGTTTGAGCTCGTCAAACACAGAGGTTGGGAGGATATTTATCGAAGAGTCATCATCGATTCTTGCATGGGTAAAGATAGTGTCTTTGATTTCACATTCAACCCTAGGCAACCTCTTCACTCTGCGGTTCTTGGTCTTTTTCCCCATCACCACGGAGCTGGCCATAGACACTATGTGTCTTTCAGTCCTTGTTCTCTTATTACCCGACCTCTTAGGCATTAACTTACTTCTCACAAATCATTTGAGGTCGGGGAAGTGATCTATGGCCTTTATTAAGGGAAGATTAAAAATCAATTCCTTATCGAGTGCTTCCCTTAGGGTAGGATCTAATTTTTTAGGTCTTTTTCATTTTCTATTTTTATGAGTTTTTCTTGTTTTTCAAATTTTTGGTCTTTTTGAGATTTTCAATTTTTTGGTGTTTTTGATGGACGAATGGTCAGACTCTGGATTAGAGGGTAAGTGGTTAGTAGAAGAAAAAGGTAGAAGTGACTCCAACTGTACAGAATGTGTGGGTTCTGTAATGCTCGCTCGGTTTTCAACATCAAATCTACTTACTTCCTTTTTCACTTTCATACCTAGGTTGGCAGAAATTGAGTGCAATATGTTGGTGACATCTTTCAACTTGGCACCAAATGATTCATTTTTCACGATAAGTTGAGAAATGTCATCCTCCAAAAAATTCTCATGACAAATCATGGGAGAGTTCTGCTCAATTGGAAGATACTACTGAGATATTGGGGTCTCATACTCAACATACCTAGACTCTAACATGTAATGCTGGGTCGAGTATGGATCATTTGTGTGGCAGATATCGATCGGAGCCTCATGTAATGGAGTCAATGAACGGGGGACTGGTTAGTCTAGCTCATGAGTCCAAGCCCTTGAATGAGTAGGCTCTCCGAATGTGTGAAATGAAGGATGGTCAATGTAGGCTTGATTACTAGGGTCAATCAAGTCAGGAAGATTATAAGGTGCATGCCTCTCCATTCGGGTTGTTCGATCGACCATGTTATGCCCTAAAGTCAAGTCAGGATGTGTATGTATGATTCGTTGACTTGTCCCATCATTCATATGAAGAGGAAATGAAGTATGTGGGGGTGGGTAATTTTGCCAGTCATAGGTCTCAACAATGGCTTGCTCTTTGTATGGATCATTGATTCCAGCAAGATCTCGAGAATAAGGACAGTCAGCCCAAGATGGAAGTGGATCCGGAGTGTTAGAATATGTAGTAGGTGAGAAATGCGAAGAAGTGGGAAAGTCAGTCGAAGGTGTGACTTCATAATCGGGTCGAGGTGGAACCGACCACGGGTAAGGGTCTCCCGTGGATTGCGGAGGATATATGGAAGAAGGAGAAGGCGAAGATGAACGGTATATGGTCGAGGAGGAATGACCAGAGGTCTCAGGGTATGGGGACCAATATCTCAACATCTTGAAGAGGAAAGGATGAATGTAAGCAGAGAGGTAGAAAACGTGCAATTACACAGGATAACACACATGAACAGACACAAAGATAAACACAAGAGCAAACCATGAGTTCACACTCAACACGGTGAAGGGCCCCAAGCCGAGTCCGATTAATCTGGTTGATTTTAAGTGTGATTTTCAAGCAAATAGTAAGCATTATGTGGCCTAAAGGGAAGTCAGCTCAAAGCCGGATACGTCTCCCCTATTTAACCTATCACCTAAGATACTGACACCCTTCCTCTCTTCTCTCCTATCACTAGCTGAGAAGTTCAAGGACCTGCCCCTATCTACCTACCGAAGTAGGCGGAGGCTGATAAGGCTTATAACTTCACCCCGGAGGGTTACCAGCAACTTGTCGTGGTGCACCTCTATTTCGCCCCTATCTACCTGCCGAAGCAGGCGGGGGCTACTTGGTGCTGGTTAGTCAAACCTCAAATAGTTCAGTCTGTGATATTTGCTAGGATCGGGGTACATGATATGGAAGGCAGGGATTTTGACTCTATCTTAGGGTGTGCACACACACTCTGTACCCTCACTCAGCCAGAAATCAAGGTCGGGGTTACTCTCTCGCAAACAAGGGTTAACTTTAGTCAATTTTTTGGGTCCAATTCAATTAGTAGTCCCGATTTTAGAGATTAGTTGTCACCTTAGTTAATCCACACAAGCAATCACGCCAACCGTCCAGTCTCAATTCCTTTATCCTAAGTTAAACCAAGAGAGGGAATCTGAAAAAGCTGATGCGATCGAGAAAACGATGATGAATGCTTGAGTAAGAAGACTTACAATGCCTCCAGCTCTCTACATGCGGGATGTAAAACAGAATTGAAATTTTTACACTAAATGAATGCAAGCGATGAAAAGTTGCTCTTATACAGGCAGTTCTATTAGCAAGTGAAGAACAAGTTAAATTTGGCTAAGTTCTGCGGTCTAAGTGACATCTTTTAATGGTGAGTGTGGTCCTAGATATTACGGGCACAAACAGTCCTAAGAAAGCTCAAAGAGCTAGAGTGCAAGTCCTATCCTACGTCAATGAACCACACAACACAGAGACTCTTTTTACTATTACATTACACACACTAGAACTCTAATGGGAACCGCTGTAAATGCAGACTTTGTTTTTTACAAAATTCTCTCAAAACCAATCAGTTTAAATTGATGCTAGTTCTTTGGCTTGCCCGGTGAATCGCCTTCGATGCCTCGTGTTCCTCGCACAAAAATAAAAAAATGGTTAGAGAGAGAACGACACAAAATAAACAAATAATTAAATAGAGAAATATTCACAAGAAAAACCGAGAATCAGACTATTCGGGGTTGGAAAACCTAAAATCTGATTTTTCTAAAATGATCCTAAGTCGTTTGCCTCCCCGATAACGGCTCCATTTGACGTATCCGAAAATTCCCTTTTAATTAAATGTATGCATGTTGCATTATTGTAGTCGGGCAATCATGATCGATCAAAAAATAACTGCACGAATCGATGAATCTATGAATTTATGTTGCGCGGTTTGATGTATTTTTAACCTGGGGAATCCCTAGGGTCAACTCAAGGGGGGCAAAGGAACAACTTCGGATCAACTTAGATGAAATAGATCACGGTTTTTCAAGTGGGATTTTTTAATTTTTTTATGCAATAAAAATGAAAATGCACAAATACAGATGAACTAGATTATTAAGACAATTAGAAACTTAGCTAAATTGATTTTAATGTGAAATTAATCCAAATTAGCAAAGTTATAATTTTTCTAAAAACCTAATCCAACAATGAATGTAAAATGTATTTTTTTTGGAATTTTTGGGGTTAAAATGCAATAATGAAAAATGTAAACTTTTTTGGGATTTTTATACAATTTTTTGTGCAAACGATATGAAAAAATTATGAAAAAATTAGTGGAAAAATATGATGAAATGAAGCTACATTATTTTTGTTTGAAATTTTCTGATAATGTATGATTTTTTTACTGAAAACAAGCGACTGTGGATATTTAATTATTAATTAATCCATGAAATTAAATTATCCAGAAGCAAAAATATCTCAAATAGATATTCTAATTAACAATCCGGGAGAGTTGAAATTTTGCAAAAATACTATTCATGGATTTAATTAAAAATCAATTACAGAAATCACTCTATAATTTTTTTATGCAAAAGACAACTCTAATTTAGATGAAATTTGGACAGTAATTATAGAGCACTTAGTAGCATCATATACAATTTTTCACAATTTGTGGAGCAAGAAATATGAATGTGCGGATTTAAGAGCTTAAATGGGTAAAATAACACTGAATTTCAAACTCTGATTTTTAATAAATTATCCAATGCTCTCAAAAAATGCAAATAGATATTCAAATGATAAAGAATTAATTTATCAATAATGTGCTATTTTTCATTAAAATAAATGATGAAAGAATATGCCCAAATTATTATGCAAACTCAGGGGTGTTTTTGTAATATTGAAACTAAAAGAACTTAACAAAAACCGTGCCTAAGGGCACTTTTGTAATAAAACCAAACTTGACGGGCTAAACGTGCAATTATCACAACATAAAAAATAAAAACAAGGAAGAAATCAACCTTCGTGTAAACGCTTGGTCAAACGAACGGGTAGCGGGGACAACTTGCGCAAGGAGGACGACAGCCGGCGCAGAGGGGAGGTCACCGCTGGCGAGGGTGCACCGCTGCTGGAGCGTGGGCACAAGTGGTTGAAGGTTGGTCACTTGGGGTGCGGCGCACCGCATGTGGATTGGCAGCGGAGGGCGCGCGGGCCGACGTGGAGGTTGGCGCGAGCGTTGGACGTAGGAGGGAGAAGTCGGTGGGCTCAACCCGTGGTTGGAGGAGATCGGCTAGGGCGTGCAGGTACCGGCACGCGGTGGGCGTACAGAGGGGAAGCCGCGACCTGGAACACCCCCGCTACTGGGAGAAGGGGCGGTGGCGCCTCTAGAGAGGCATGCTGCGGGCGCGATTGCAGTTGGGGGCGCCATAGCCTTGGCCAGCGGGGGGATGGATAGGGCGGAGCTATTGGAGCAGCTCGAGGATGGAGGCATTGGCGTGGCGGCATTCTGGAGCAGTCCGGCCTGGACGTGCAGCTTTTTAAAAAAAAAATTGCTGTATTTTTTTGTAAACAGGAATAAAAAGTGAAATGAATGGTGGTGATGATGAATGGTTTGTGACGTGTTGTGGTTTTATGTGATGATATGATGATGAAATGTTGAACAAAAAAATTTGTTTAGATAAAATAAAATAATAAAGGAAAAGAGAGAGAGATACTTACCCGTAATTTCACCGAAGGGCGGGGCTGCGGTGTGCGGCCTCTGTCGTGGCCTCGATTCGATTTGGCAAAAAAAGTCAAAGAAGCTAGGCTATCCCCTTGTGGAGGGATGCTATACAAACAAGGTTCGTGGATCTTGCTTGGACTCATCGTCGCTCAACACCAATGGTTGAGCTGTCACCTCGGAGCCTTGGCGGAGCTGGAGCTCTTCTGACTCGTAGAATGGCAGATGATGTGAATCAGGAAAGGAGGAGAGAATAAAAAGAGGAAGAGGAGGAAGTTATAAGAGAAGTGGAGAACATGGAGTGGTGGAGAAAGTGACTTAGAGTGGGGAACAAGTTGGAGTAGAGAAGAAGTAAAAAGGGGAAAGTAAAATAAATAAAGTAAATAGTAGGCTACTAAAAATAATGAAGGGAAAATAAAGGTAGAAAAATAATAAAATAAAATTATAAAAATAAATAAATAAATTTAAATAATAATAACAAATAAAATAGATAAAATAAATAAATAAAATAAATTTTGAAAATAAATAAAAAATAGAGTGACACGTGACAGCTCCAGGAGCTGCCACGTGTCGCTCCCAAAAAATCCAAATTTAAATCAAAAGGAAAATAAAAAAGAAATATCAAAAGAGGTCAAATCAAAAAGTGGTCAACACGAAAGTTACTCATCTTGACGAGATCTACAATTTCCTTGAAGGATCAAAAATCAAAAGAAGTCATATGTACAAAGTGTATTTTTGGGTGGTACCTTATGGAAATAAAATACCACATTTTTATCTTTTGCAATTTTTTTATCGTTTTTAATTCGAGAAAAATCAAAATAAAAATAAAGAAAATACAAAAAGAATATTTAAAATTTAATTTAATTTTTTTATTTTTAATAATAATGAAGAGAAAATACAAGGGTAAAAATGTCAATATGTATAATATACAATAGGGGCCTAAAACCCAAGTTTCACATACGATATTCGATTTTTATGAAATTGGTCTTGTTTTGAAGGTCTTTGAATTTATATTACTTTAAAAGTGAGTAGACGTAAATCAGACACTATATGAGAGAGATATACACATTTTAAGGTTTTTGATCTCAAACTTGGATTTGAGATTTCTTGGACAATCTTACAAGTATTTTTTTGATATTTCCTTTATTAGTGTTAGTAATATATAAACTATAGAGTCAGTTTTATTAGATTTGGAGTTAGTATAAAACATATACATATAGGGTATTTACAGGTGAATATGTACAAGTGATTTTTGGCTCCTTATTTAATGCAAATATGAATGCTAAAATGCATATATAATTTATACATGCATGAATGCTAATTATGTAATATAAGTTATGAAATGCATCTAATTACTCGGGAATAAAGCTCTATTTTCAACTTTTAGAGTGATGAATCATAGATTCATCAAGACCCAGAGAGGTACTATAGTCATTCTTGTTTATGTTGATGATTATTGTTACAGGAGATGATGAGCAGTACATTCAGGGTGCCAAGGACTTCCTAGGCCAGTAGTTTGTGTCCAAGGACCTTGGACATTTACGTTACTCCCTTAGACTGGAGTTTGCCAGGAACCAGCGTGGTCTTGTCATGACCTAGAGGAAGTATGTTACAAACCTTCTTTCAGAGACAGGCATGGCAAATTACGGACCTGCCACTACTCCTATTGACCTGAGTATGGAGCTCTATGATGATGACACTGAGTATGTCACAAGATAAGGTACATGGAACTTGTTGGCAAGCTACTATATGGGACCATTATCAGGCCTGACATATCTTTTACCGTGAGCAAAGTGAGTCAGTTTGTGGAGCAGCCCAAACAGACACATATGGATGCAATCCATATGATTTTGAGACATCTGAATACTTCACCTGGTACAGGACACCTTTTTCGTAGAGGTACCTCTCTTTCGGTTACCGTATGTGCAGATGCAGATTATGTTGGGTGTCCAAAGGATAGGAAGTCTACATCATACTTTGTTGTGTTTCTAGGGAATTCCATGGTTTCATGGAAGAGCAAGAAGCAGACTGTGGTTGTCAGATTGAGTGCCGAGACAGAATACAGGTCCATGGCGTAGGCTAGCATAGAAATGATGTGGGTCAGATCTGTTCTTACTGACCTGATGATAGAGGTGCCTCTTCTATGCACCTCCAATGTGACAATAAGGCTGCTCTCTTTATTGCCAACAATCCAACCTTTCATGAGAGGATGAAGAACATAGAGGTGGACCGCCACTACACTCGTGACACGATGCAGAAGGTTCTTATCGCTACTATGCATGTCAGCTCTGGAGACCAGACAACAGATGTTCTTACTACGACTCTATCAAGAGGGCCTTATCAGAGATGTTGTTCCAAGCTGAGTCTGATCAAAATATATGCTCCAGCTTGAGGGGGAGTGTTGAGATATTTGTTATCATTATTATTGTTTTACTTATTTTCTATTTCTTTTATTCTTGCCTTGTAGTTTTCCCAATAGGTTCCTCTCCTATATAAGAGAACCCTAGGGCCTATCATTAAGCATTCTATTCTTTTCCCTCAACAAGGATTACATGACACATACAACAAAAGTTAGGTATTTTAATGCATTTCATATTATCTATTGAATTTTACCATTTTTATTAAGATTTTTCTACTTATCTTAATTATTTTTTTCACAAAATAGTATCACAAAGTCTATTTAATTCTTTGAAACATAGAATATTATTTATATAAAATTATTTATTATTGGTCAAATTATTAAATAAAATTCTCGTTCGATATAAAGTGAATGGAATTTGAATATTCAAAACTCATAATGAATTGAATTCGAATTTAGATTAGGAATTCTTTTAAATTTTGATTCAAATTCAGATTAAAAAATTTGTAATATTGAATCTGAATCTAGATGGATCAAATATATTCGATTCGATTAGTGCCCCTACTTGGGATAAAGGGACGTCTAGACGGGTAGAGGAGTGGATACTTCTCATTTGGATGTAAACGTCATCAATGGAGTAATACGGGTAATTGGTAGGGGTAAAATGGGAATGTACAGGTGATGAACCACATTTTCACCTCTTCAATATCGTCGAATTAGTGTTGCATAGGAGGCGAAAATGGACCTAACATAAATACCATATTTTTGAATATGTGGCAGATAATTTACTTGGCAAGCATACTAAGGTCGGACACAGGGACATGAGCCTCTTCAATGATTAATCAGAAATCAATATTTAAATTAAGTGATTAATTTTCTTAACCTAGGTCAATTAATGCACACAGATGCACAAGACAAACAATGCATAAAATTATGAAGAAAATGATGCAAGGCAATGATGCATGTTGTAGAATGATGAATGAATGTCATGTAATTTTTTACTTTAATTTTATGCAAATTAAAAGAAATGACATTATGCATCAAAATGATATGCAAGGCAAGTGGTGAATGAATCATAATCAAGTAATGTGATGTATGTTGCAAGGATGAAAAGAATGCTTTTTTTTTCAATTTTCATGCAAGAATAGATGGCACAATATGCTATGCAATTCAACATTTATTTATATGCATGAATATGCCCTACATTAATTATCAATTTAAGCAAGAGAAAAGGATTCAATTTCATCAATCATTGATGCATGAAAATAATTAATGGCATTTAAATGGAGAGCAAACGACACATAAAATATTTATAATTTAGCATCCTACATTATACATCAAATCAGTGAATAAATCATGCCATCATGTAGAGCATAAGATTAGCATCAAAGTGAGATTGAAATCAAATTAAATGGACTTTGGATGCTCGAGATATTAACTATATAGTCCAGGGGCATAAATGTAAAGAAAACATGAAGAATAAAAGTATAAATATTGTAATTTGGTCTTGATAGGGACCTTTTTTGTAATTTTGAGAAGTCGTCCAGGCCCCCTTGCAATTTTCTTAAGCACAACATGTAAGGCGCATGCGTCTGGGCTGGACCTATATGTAATTTTGAAATCTTGTGCAGGTATGGATGCAAATTTCTGGGCATTCACATGTACAGACGCAAGAGGTGGCTTAAAATGGAGGTTCAGGGTTGTAGCATGTGCCTCGGACCACGTGGCAACCTGAGGTGCCTCGGAGGGGGCTCGGTCCCCCCGAAACTGGAAGGACTTGTCCGAGCCACGGGAGGATCGAGGGATATCTAATCATGCGTTCGGACGGTAACTGCTTCTCCAGGTTCACCGCCTCCTCCTCTATAGCTGGATGCGCGAATAGGTCTCTGGCGAGAACCCTTCCCCTCCTCCTTACTCCATTACACAACTTGTTGGTCGACGAAGCTTCCTGAAGGCCGCATGAAGGAGCTGGTGTGTCAAGGAGGACATGGCGAGGGCTGGCGAAGTTGGGCGATGAAGACTCGTTGTAGGAGGAGGTCTAGAACGGAGCTCCTCCAAGGCTTCCGACCTTGAGCGAATACCTGCAAAATGTGTTAGCGGGGAATAACTGAAGCAGGATGCAAGGAATGGAAGGTGTCGGAGCATAGCAGGTGGTGCCCGGAGTGGGTTCTCCTTTGCCTCCGATGAAGGAAAATGCCTGGGATGGTGGAGGTCGTGGAGGAAAGAAGAGGGTGGTCTGGACCACCAACGAAGGCATGGGTGGTTTGGTGAAGCATATGACGTGCTTAATCGACGGTGACAGGGAGTGTAGACATGGAATTAAATAAAAGAAAACAAGAATAAAGCAAGGATGAGCTTACTTGGGAATCTAAGGAAGATGGAGGTGGATGCATTGGCCTGGGTTGAGGACCTTGAAGATCCTCTAATCTTCGCTGAACTCCAATAGTCGCTCGGAGCAACTCGATGGCTAGGTCAGGGTCATGACATGGTGTGTAGACGAATGGGTCATACCAAGGTTGGAGGCTGTCATCGCGAAGTCAATTCCGTCCTCTCCCTATCATGGAGAGGTGGGAGTCACTGGGCCTTGACCCTTGTGAAGGTGGATGAGGTGGAAACATGGCAGAAATTGTGTATTTGAAAGGACTGTTCGATCATTACAATATGGTGGGCAGCGAGGTTTGTAACGCATGTGCGATAGCCTTAGGAATTGGATCAAGAGGGATTAATGGCTGCACGAAGACCGGGGAAGATGAGGCTACGTGGGAGTGGAGTTAGGTTGTGGGTAGGAGGTAAGGGGTGAGTGGGAAAATAGAAGGGGAAGAGTGGGTGGCGAGGTGTTACATGGGGAGAAGGGGGATTACGGGGAGGAAGAAAGGTCTGGAGCCGTTGGATCTTACGATTCAACATCGCGGATGGATGCATGAGGTGAGGGTTGAGATCAGATCAAGAGCTATGATCTAATGATTGTGGAGCTGGCAGAGAGAAGCGATGGAGATGAGATCAGATGATCTCATCTAACGGCTGCAGGACAGAGCGGGTGGTGGAAGGGGGGAGGGCCCCGTGAGCGGCCCAGTGGGCACCACGTAGCCCAATGGAATTAACGAAAAAGAGAAAATATGTAAAAAAAATAAAAAAAAGAAATAAATGGAAGTTTAATTTAAAAAGTCAAAACATGAAAGTTGTAGATCTCGATGAGATCTACAAGTTTCATGTTGAACAAAAAGCCAAAAGAGGTCATATAAACAAAATAGAATTTTTGCAAGTATTTTTAATGACTTAAAAGCTTTTATTTTATTTTTTTTTACATTTTTTGTAATTTTAATTTCTTTTTAATGCCAAAATAAATATATACAATAATTATTTAATTTTTTAGAATTTGTAATAAGAAGAAAATAGAGAAAATAAAGGAAATAAAAAGATGCTAGTTTTATACAATAATTAGGGCTACTTACAAACTAGGGGTTGGTTGTTAATTAAAGTGAATTATTGATGAATTTTATTGCTTTGTCTAAGCTAGGAGGATAATAAATGAATCTTGTGATGATAAATCATAGAGTCGTCACCTCCTATACTTAAACCATGCCCATCCTCGAGCGTATAAATAATGAAAGAGTCATATTAATCCCTAATAGTGCATGTGAATTTTCAAGGATTAATTCATCGAGAATCCGTGATTTGAGTGATCCTAAAATTCTTGGCTCAATCAAACTCTAATGAAAAGGAATCCAATTTATCTTATTATCAGACTTTTTATATGTACATATAGTATAAGGATATGGTATTTAGTGTATTGCAATCATGAGAGTTGAGTCGTAATGTCAGCCAAGGTCCCAGTCCATGAGGTTGTCCTCAAGACCTAATACTCAATACTAGGAAATAAGGCAGTTCTTGCATTCAATCTACCATCTTAGTAGTTTGTCAGACTTGAAATTATAGATGAAAGGCCCGTTGATGGAGGGCATAAGATTAGGTAATTTCTTTTCTTCCTCTCATTGGAATAAGGATCCTCTTGATTTCCTTATTACTCAACACATATATTTTTTGTTTATTGATCAACGTGTCTGTAAAAAAAGCTCGAAGTCGTATGCACTTGTTTTCCTATGAGTACAATGATGTGTGTCTATTTTGAGTATCTAAGATACCTTCGACACCCATACTTGTATCACTATACGATGCAGAGCCTTTTTTTGGGTGCTAGCCTGACTCCTGGTCCTATTAGCTTTAGTCTAAATGGAAACTTCGAAATGGTTGGGAGCGCTCGCCTTTGATGGAAGCTCTTTGTAATTGATTTTGTATTTGAGATCTTTTTCATTCAATATTTCTTTTCTTTTTCTTGAGGCTACTCTACTGTTTTACCAAGTTGGTGCGCATTGATAAACAATTTATTTAGTTTTATCACATCCTAGTACATAGGTAAATATCAAAAGATAGCATGAGAACTTGTTCGCATACTGGCTAGGGTTGGCTGATACTCATGTTTCATGAAGCTTTCATTGACTTCATCCCATCCTCGAGCATCACCAAATCAAGTCTAGACTCAAATTTCCAATCCCAGTTCCTCAAGTGAAATCTCAACTCATCTCATCATTCATGTAGTTGTGAAAGTGATGTGTTGATCGAATTCTTAAAGGTAGATATTAAGAGTGTAATATAGTGCTCATATCTTTCTAACTAGGGAAGTGTAGATTATTAAGTCTCAAATCCTAATGAGTAAAGTTGGTTAACTCAGACTTTTAAGACCTCAAAAATCCAAGTGTTCTCAAATCCTCAAGCCTTGAGTGATAGTGAATGTGTCAGGGATACACCAACTCCAAAGTTATTGTATTTGTTATTTTTGAATTTTGCAAAATTTTATGGATTTTTTTATTATTTTTTCCTTTTTTAGCTTCTTTAGAGAAATAATGACTGGTCTAAACTCATATAATTAGTTGCATCTACTTTCAACTAGTATGATTGTAAGGACAGATCGTCAAATGGCTACCTGTATTACTTCAAGACCGTGCCATACACATTTTCTTTTAACCACCCACTCTACTATGGGAGACCATAGTTCCCTCACTGAAAAGTAGCTAATCATTTTCAAGCCCAGTAGTCAGAATTGCTACTAAAGATTTTTTAAGTTTTTAGATTTTTAGGCTTTTTGAATAGGTTTAGGAGTAATTACAAAGGCAAGTTTGACTCAATTAATCCCTCATTTTTAAAAGAATTTTGAAAATATTTTTCAAACCATGTCACATAATATATATATGTTTCAAAATATTTTCAAACAATTTTCAAAACAAATCAAATCCCATTTTTCAAATTATTATCAAACATTTTTCAACAATGTTACATAGTAAGAAATTTTTTCAAAGCTTTTACAAACATTTTTACGAAATTCAATTCACAAAATAATATACTCTAGCCCCAAAAAGTTTGATTTTTTTTAAATATGAGCTATGGCTAAAGTATATATGAAATATATATGGTACAACCCCTATGCTTAACTTTTGCTATGTCCTCATGGCACAAAATTATATGGAGCCATGGCTCATGCTAAAATATTGAAGAGCATATGGGAACTAACTTGAGTCACCCGCTATACTTAGGTTATAAATAACCTAAGTATAAGAAGAGGATCAGGGGAAGGGATCAAATGAGTGGAGAAGAAGACAGGGGCTCGGGTCTCCCCTATACTTAGGCTGAGAATAGACTAAGGATAGAGATACACAATGAGGGTGGAGAGGCCCAAAGTAAACAATCAGAGAGGTACATGGTTCCCCCTATACTTAGGCTGAAGAGTGGCCTAAATATCTGAATGTGGAACTAAGGTTAGGGATCATGTATTTGTTAGAGTTAGAGGGGAATTGATATATATGTTGGATGAATCTTCGGAGATGACTGAATCTATTGAGATTGGAGATGGAGTGAATAGGGCTACAGGAGAGTTGGGTGAAATACACAATCAAGCTCAACCAAGCAAGCAATGCACCCTTGGTTCACCAACTCACACGTGAAGACCAAGAAATGTTGGTCATTTATCTTGTCAGATTTATTGGTGATCATCCAAAATTTGAGTCCATTATGCAGAGCTTAATGAGTTTTGGGCACTATCCTAGGGATATGTCCTTACCTCTCTACATGCAATCAAACTCTATGTACAATGTGGGTATTGCTCTCCCATAATCCAAGTTGATTTTTACTATGTTTTATCAAAGTCGACTTTCATTAACAGTCACAATTTTATGCTTTAGGTTATCACTGAATTAATTGTAAGCACATATCAATCATTCATCATTTAACGACCATTCCCAATTCCATATATTTACTAGGTGATAAATCAAGAGGGAGATTGAGAAAAACCGATGCCTATGAGAAACCCATAATGCATGCTTGAGAAGAAATTACAGTGCCTTCAGCATTCTCCATGCAGTTGCAAGACTAAATTTGAAATTATCTCTACATATGCATGCAAGTTGAAAGAAACCGCACCTAAACATGCCATTATTAGTGGGAAGAATTGAAATAAAGTTGGCTAAATAGATCGATGTTTAAGTGTGTCTCATTGAATCATATGAGATGAAGTGAATCTCATAGATTCTTATTAGTGTGACCTAACCTACGATCAAGTACATATGATATAAAATGAATTAAGCTCAGAGAGCCATGTGACTAATCATAAGTTCAAACACTCAAGTGGAGCCCCACCCGAACTAGGTGAAACATGCTCCACACACCACAAAAATTGTTGAAGTCTATATACACACGCGAGCCCTCGAACGAGGACTGCTAGAAACGCAATTATTACAAATAATATATAAAATGCAATGAACAAATTGCTAATTAAATTTCTCGATGTATTCAAAAAATCCTTATGTGGATCCTTGCAGCGAGAGCTCCCAACTCCACACCTCCATGTTTTCTACGTCCCTGATCTCCACGAGCCCTGCCACAAAAGAAATTTATCAAAGACATATCAAGAAATTTAATTAGCAATTAAAACAATGCAAAATAAACACAACATGGAGACCGAAGTGTTGAAAATAATCAACTCAATATACAACATTTAAATCCAAGAAATCAACGAGAATGAGCCGTGTCCCCACCAATGGAACCACCATTTGATGAACCACATTTTCGGCTCTTTAATATTGTCAAATTAACGTAGCAAAGGAGGCGAAAATGGACCTAATAGAAATACCACATTTTTTAATATGTGGCAAATAATTTACTTGGCAAGCATACCAAGGTCGAACATAAGGACATGAGCCTCTTCGATGGTTAATAAGAAATCAATGTTTAAATTAAGTGCTTAATTTTTTTAACCTAGGTCAACCAATGGACACTGATGCACAATACAAACAATGCATAAAATGATGCACAAAATGATGCAAGACAATGATGCATGCCATAGAATGATGAATGAATATCATGCATTTTTTTACTTTAGTTTTATGCAAATTAAAAGAAATGGCATTATGCAACAGAATGATATGCAAGGAATGTGGTGAATGACTCATACGCATGTGATGTGATGTATGTTGCAAGGATGAAAAGAATGCCATTTTTTTTTATTTTTCATGCAAGAATAGATGGCACAATATGTTACGCAATGAAACATTTATTTATATGCATAAATATGCCATGCATTAATTATCAAATTTAGCAAGATAAAAGGAATCAATTTCATTAGTCAATGATACATGAATATGATTAATGATATTTAAATGAAGAACAAACGACACATGAAATATTTATAATTTAACATGCTACATTATGCATCAAATCAATGAATAAATCATGCCATCATGTAGAGCATAAGATTAGCGTCAAAATGAGAATGAAATCAACTTAAATGGACTTCAGATGATCAAGATATTAACAATATAGTCCAAAGGCATACATGCAAAGAAAACAAGAGGAATAAAAGGATGAATATTGCAATTTGGTCCTGATAGGGGCCTTTTTGTAATTTTGAGAATCTGGTTGGGCCCCTTTTCAATTTATCCAAGCATGGCAAGTGAGGCACGCGCACCTAGGTGGGACCTTTCTATAATTTCGAACTCTTGTGCGGGTATGGATGCTAATTTCCCGAGCATTCTTGTGCGTAGCGTGCGGACGGTGGATCGGGATGGAGGTTCGGGGTCAAAGCAGGTGCCTCGGGCCACGTGGTGACCCAAGGTGCCTCGGAGGTGACTTGGTCCCACCGAGCCTAGAAGGGCTGGTCCGAGCCACGGGAGGATCGAGGGTCATCTGATCCTGTGATCGGACAGTAACTGCTTCTCGAGGTTCACCACCTCCTCCAGAGCCGGTAGCGTGAATAGGTCTCCATCGAGAGACCTTCTCCTCCTCCTTGATCCATTGCATAGCTTGTCGATCGACGAAGCTTCTTGAAGGGCACACGAAAGAGATTGTGGGTCGAGGAGGACCAGACGAGGGCTGGTGAAGTGGGGCAGTGAAGACTCACCAGAGGAGGAGCTCTAGAACGGAGCTCCTCCGAGGTTGCTGAACATTGAGTGAATACATGCAAAATAGTTTAGCAGGGAATAGACAAGTGGGATGTATGGAACGGAGGGCATCCGGGCATAGTAGGTGGTGCCAGAGTGGGTTCTCCTCTGCCTTTAATGGAGGAAAATGCCTGGGGTGGTGGAGGTCGCAGAGGAAAGAAGAGGGTGGTCTGGATCTCCAGCGAAGGTGTGGGTGGTCCGGTGAAGTGTATGGCAGGACTAATCGATGGTGACAGGGAGTATAAACATAGGATTAGATAAAACAAAACAAGAATAAAGTAAGGAGGAGCTTACATGTGGATCTAAGGAAGATGGAGGTGAATGCATTGGCCTGGACTGAGGACCTTGAAGATCCTCCAGTCTCCATTGAACTCCAATGGCCTCTCGAAGCAGTTCGACGATCGGGTCAGGGTTGTAACATGGTCGGTGGACCATGGGTCATACCAAGGTTGGAGGACATCGTCGCAAGGCTAATTCCGACCTCCTCCTATTATAGAGAAGTGGGAATTGCTGGGCCTTGGCCTGTGCGAAGGTTTACGAAGTGGAAATGGGGGCAGAAATGGTGTATTTGAAGGGAGTGCTCGATCGTTACAAGATGGTGGGCGACGAGGTTTGTAATGGATGTGCGACAACCTTAGGAATAGGATCAAGAGGGATTAATGGCTACACGAAGACTGAGGAAGATGGGGCTACGCAGGAGTGGTGTTAGGTTGTATGTAGGAGGTGAGGGGTGAGTGGGGAAAATGGAAGGGGAAGAGTGGGTGGCTAGGCGATACGTGGGGAGAATGGGTATTATGGGGGTGGGGGGGGAGAAGGGCATGGAGCCGTTGGATCTTGTGATCCAACGACCCAGATGGAGGCACGAGTCGAGGATCAAGATCATATCAAGAGCTCTAATCTAATGGCTGGGGAACTAGCGAAAAGTAGCGGTGGAGATGAGATCAGATGATCTCATCTAACGGTTGTAGGACGGAGTGTGTGGTGGAAGGGGAGCAGGCCCTGTGGGCGACCAAGAGGCCATCATGTGGTCCAATGAAATTAAAGAAAAAGAGTAAATACAGAAAACTAATAAAGAAATAAAAGGAAGTTGAATTAGAAAAAAGCCAAAACATGAAAGTTGTATACTCAATGTATCTACAAGTTTCATGTTGAATAAAAAGCCAAAAGAAGTCATATAAATAAAGTAGAGTTTTTGCAAGTATTTTTAATGACTTAAAATACTTATTTTAATTCTTTTGCATTTTTTAATTTATTTTTAATACAAAAATAAATGTATACAATAATTATCTAACTTCCTTAGAATTTTTAATAAGAAGAAAATAAAGAAAATAAAAAGATGTTAGTTTTATATAATAATTAAGGCTAATTACAAAGTAGGGGTTAGTTGTTAACTAAAGTATTATTGATGAATTTTATTGCTTTGTCTAAGGTTGGAGGATAATAAATGAATATTGTGATGATAAATTAAAGATTCATCACTGGGCTAAAAATTAATAAGTGGGGTTGGATGCCCCTTATTAATATATAGTAAGGATAGATGTGCTCGAGGATTCATGATTTTCTGACTAGAAAATAACAATTTTTTTATAAATACCCCCTCGCTAACAGCTGCTAAATATTTGAAAAGCAATGGGATTTTCCATTTAGCATATTGTATTCTCTTTAATATATGGAAACTTCTGTATGATGAAAATTCGGTTAATCCGTATAGATTAGCAGAGTTCCATCAATTTTTCTAGATTATAGGATATATTTTTAAATCTGAAGTATGAAGTAGTTTTGTTATTTATGTGATTTTCTACGTAATATTAAGTATTTTACTAGATTAGTTGACAACTCTCTATTTTCTTATGACTTCTTCATTTTTACCACTTTAATTTTTTTACAACATATTATTTATTTTTATAATTATGTTTTCAGTGTTTACAATTTACAACTTCATGTTTATTGATTATATATCATTTTTATTTTTATAACCTCGTTTATCAATTTTTATAAATCCATTTTCATTTATTACAATTTTTTGAAGGATAGCATAACATATTATAATATATAAAAAATAGATGTCTAGAAAAAATGGAGTTGTAAAAATCCTACAAGAAGTTGTAATCATAACCAAGAAACTCTTTATTAATTTTTTTTACAACTCTATCATTATTTTTTACACATTAATATTATATTTATTACAACTTTGACATACTCACATATGCAAATTGTAAAAATGAGTTATTTGTAAAAAAAGTCTGCAACATATTTGTAAAAATGACAAAGACATTATAAAAAACAGCAGAAATCTGTTAAAAAATAAGTTGACCTTTTTTTTGGTGGTGAGGGGAGGGGAGTAGTGAAATTGTGATCTCATCCTTCTCCATCCTCACAGTGGTTGAACTATCATCACGATCTTCAAAAAGGTTGTTACCTCACCACTCCTAACATCGTGGTTCCTTGTTACTGGCACCATCATTTGTATGTGGGGGGATATAATCCTTTCCTCCTTCATCCTCCTAGCGACGCATTGCCATTGTGGTCTCATGGTCACCTTGTCATCTACCAACATTGTGGTTCATTATCATTGCCATTATTTTTCCCTCTCATGTCAATGTCGTCATCATTGCCTCTCATTTTCAACTCCACCATCATTGCCTCTCATTGTTGCCACTACCATCGTTGTTTGTTGCCACCATCATTGCATGTTGTTTCATTTTTTAAATTAGAGAGGACGACTAGCTATGTCATGATGCACTTTCCTTTTTTAAAAAAAATGGGAAAAAAATTAAAAGCATTGATTGAGACTTAATTGAGTAGAAAAGTCAAAAGATCGCTAGTTGAATTTCAAAACTACTTATGATATTAAAATCGGTTTCATTTGAGATAGTCGCAATTAAATTTGATGGTTGACAAATAGTGCTCATCGAGTACCTAATTTGATCAGGGTTCATGCTCTGTATGTATGCGTATACATACGTATGTATTATGTATGTATCTACGTATGTATGAATCTCTCTCTCTCATACACACACATACACATATATATATATATATGAAACTTCGAATGGGGTGCAGTCTTTTCCTAAGGTTTGGTGAATTAGTGAAATGAATAAACAAGTTTGTAAACTATAATACCTCACAATGTAAACTATAACACCACAAATTTAAAAAGTCTTTTATATCTAATTAATGTTACATCCAATATAATAATATTTTATTTTTTTTCATTTACTTATAATATGCTTATTGAATCTAAAATTAAATAAAAGTATAAAGAAAATGTCCAAAACAAGGTTACATTTTCTTAACTCGGGAAATGCCCTTCTTAATTTGAAGGGCCCTATGTGTGTATGTTTATGTATGTGTGTGTGTATGTATGTATGTATAAATAAATATGTATATGTATATGTACATGTACATGTATATATAACATATATATAAACACAAAGACACATGAATACATGTGTATCTGTGCGCATGTATGCGCGTGTGTAGAGAAAACTTCAGATGAGTTGCCACCTTACCATATTTTTAGAAATCTAGATTGATTTGGCCATGCAATCTTGATCAACGGTTATCGTGACGCCCCTCCCCTTAGGACAATGATACTATGCAATAAAACTCACAAGCATTAAAAAATTTCACATTCGAAATATGATGAGTAAGTCTGCAAGAAAATGAGCAAAGTAAAAGAGAAATATGTTGCAATCCCTTCTTCCATTATTATTCCACAATATATAATATATAACCATGCCCATAAATGCATATATACCTGATGAATCCATGATTCATCTACTTTATATGAAGATCTTGGCAAAATCTCCTTGATAATTCTCTAAATAAATCATTTAAATTTATATAATTAACTCTACTAATAAGATATGAAATTAGGACTAGTAAATTTTAATAATTAGCTAACTTGTCCTCGTTATTCTATGTACAAAAAAATCTATCCTTTTTACTTATTTACTTTCAATTATATTCTTTGAATTATTTGCTACCTTGGCATAAAGAAACAAAATCCATAAAATCAAAAGAAAATCAAAAGATCTGACCTTGTATACATTATACATATTTTATCTTTGTTGTTTTTATTTCATCCTTTTTCTAACTTATAAAAATCCATAAAAATTAGATTTATGCTATACATATTGGATATGTATTAATCCTTATCAAGAAATGAATAAAAATTTAAAAATTATAAACCTAAAATATTGGGTATTAATTATCAAATTAATACCTATACAAAAAGAACAATGTGTACATATGAACTCTTTTGCTCTTTGATCCTTCATGAAAGTTGTAGATCTCATTGAGACCAACAACTTTCATGTTGACTACTTTTTTTATTTGACCCCTCTTCTATTTTATTTTTATTCCTTCCCATTTTATTTTCTTAGTCAATGGTCAAGCCTCATCCTATCATCTGGTTGGTCCACATCACCGCTTCCCACCGTTTCTCTCTTCCACTCACGCTAGCTACAAGTCAATCACATTCCACTCCCACTTGACTGCGGGTCAACTCCCTCTTCCCATGACTGTTACACCTCCAGGTCGACAACCCACTCCATCTCCCTCAGATACATTCCTCCCTCCGTCATTACTCATCGCCTAAATCCTATGCATGTAACTGCCCACCAACCACGACCTTCGCTGACCCATTAGCTCACCCTTTCCGGCCATAACTCCCCCAGATCAACCTCATATACATCACCCATCACCCCACCAATAGCCAACATCCACCAACGTATACCCTTCCTCTCCAGCTCTGATATCCTCATCTAGTGATAACAGACAGTGATACCACCATTGGGCGACGATGAGACCAAAGGGTTTTGTAATCCAGAACCCTTTCTCGGCCGTGTCACTGCAGATTAGAGTAGCCGAGCTCGGGCCTCCTCTTGCTGAGCACCCTTGGAGCGAAGACCCAAGAAGATATCTTCTCCTTCCCATGCAATATTTGACATCTCATGTGCATCTTCTTTCCCTCCATCTACAGGTACATCCGCCCCTCTCGCATCGATTCAATCAAATCACTAGGTCATCAATGCTTCAGATCAGAACCCAACCCCCTACCCCTTGAATCAACTTGATCATCCGCCCCCTCACCTCTGGCCTCACATAAGACAGACAAGCTCCTAATCCCTCGCCATCTCTAAGGGCATGTTTGGTAACTGGGTTGGGTTGGGTTGGGGAAACCTCCTATGAATAGTAGATGTTTGGAGGGTTATAAGGGTTGGAGAGGGTTGGAATGATAAATGTGATGTGATGTCACATTAATTATGTATTATATTAACTTTTTAATGATTATAATATGTTTTTATGCTATCCTTTTTATTTAAAAATGGTTAAAAATATGATAACAAAGAAATTGTAGGGTCCATACAACTAATCCCAACCCAAGAATGCAGGGGTGGATCTGAGGGTAGGTCAGGGTACCCCGGGGTACCCTCGCAACCAAACAGGCCATAAAGGAATGTTGCCCCTTCTTCTTCTTCTTTCTTCACTAACCTCGTACGGGTCAGAACTCATTCACACACTCGGGAGAACCACTCCCTCGCCTGCAGAAAACAACGCCATGAGGTCATACTCCTCATTTAACTGATTCCATCTCAAAGGAGGATGAGTCATCCCTAGTCATCACCGGAGGCAGAGCTCGATGCCTCGATTTCAGCCGCATCTGCAGAAGACAAGGCTCAGCTCCTTCTTCCTCCAGGAGTTACTCCTTATGAGACCACCACAGAGGCAGGGCCCTAGCTCCTCCTCGCTCCACTGTCGCCACCTAGAGCTTCACGGTGAAGCTCCATTCCTTCAGGGCTTCGGCCAACTACTATTCTCTGCCTCATGTATAAGGAGCAACAACTCCATAGCCCCTTTGTCTCCGCCACTGCACCACCCCTTCGATCGAACCAAGGAGGAAGAAGGGAACCTCAAGCTACAGGTGTCGTAGGATCGATCATGATTCTATGTCCCATCTTCTGGCCCCCTCAGCTCAAGGATTGATATCAGAATACTCTCCATTGTTAGATCAACTCCCTCCCGAGCCTCTAGCTTCCGGTGGGTCCAAGCCAAGGAGAGCGAGCCACGTAGAGTCTTAGATGAAGCCTCGTTCAGAGCTTACAGCCTTGGTCAAGGTCATGTGCAAGAGGCACATAACTTGGATAATTGCGTTGAGGCCCTCCTAATTTTTCATTATTACAAATTGGTCCCCACCTAGCGAAATTACAAAGGAGACCCTCCACCTTACAGATTAGCCCTCATAAGTAACTGCATTTAATAAAAAAAATTAACTTATTTTTACTTTTCCCTAGAACTTATTTTGAGCATATTTTGGTCAAAACAAGCATGTACCTCGATGGATTTAAGCATAGCCACATGAGAGAATGACTCATCGTAGTTGATGCCTTCTCTTTGTGTATAACCCTTGGCTACGAATCGTGCCTTGAAGGTCTCTACCTTCCCATTAGGTCCCATATTTCTCTTGAAGATCCATTTACACCCAATGGATTTTACCCCTTTAGGTGGATCCTCTAGGGTCCATACACCATTCTTGTACATGGAGTCAATTTCAGACTTCATTGCTAGCATTCATCTATCCATGTCATGATCTGCGAGTGCTTCATCAAATGAAGTTGGATCACAACCAGTTTCACCTAACACATGGAATATGTACCTTTCAAGTGGTGCAACCACACTCGAACTCCTTTGAAGAGGTACGAGTGTTTCATCTTTATTCACATCTTTAGTTTTTGGTTTAGGAAGCTCAATAGCTTGGGGGATTCAATGAGTTCCTTTATTTCATTTTTGTCTTGACTCTTAAGGAATTCGTCCTCCAAAAAGTTACATCTCTAGAGACAAAAATCTTTTGAGTCTTAGGGTCATAAAGTTGGTATCTGATACCATCCTTTACATACCCAAAGAAGTAGCACTTTCTAGTGCGAGATTCTAGCTTACTTGCATCCACGTTCTTCGCATGGACCAAGCAACCCCAATTCCTCAAGTGTCTAACACTGGGCTTGGTTCCAAACCAAAGATCATGAGGGGTTTTGGGTACAAATTGCTAGGAATCTTATTTAGGATATATATTGCAGTCTCTACTACATATCCTCAGAAACTAAGAGGTAAATGTGCTTTACTCATCATTGAACGGACCATGCCCATCTTTCAGCAATACCATTTAGTTGGGGACTTCCAGGAGGAGTGAGATTGGATACAATTCCTCTCTCTTTGAGGTATTCCTTAAACTCATCTGAGAGGTACTCGTCACCTCGATCAGATCGAACCATTTGATCTTCCTAACGGTTTGGTACTCAATCAAAGACATGAATTATTTGAACTTTTTAAAGGTTTTAGATTTATGACATAATAAGAAGATAAACCCGTATCGTGAATGGTCATCAAGAAATGTCAAATAAATATCGATATCCATTCTAGGTCAGGATACTGAAGGGACCACATATATCAGTATATTCAAGAATGCCCTCACATCATGTAACGTTGTTACAAAAGGGTGCTCTGGTCATTTTACCTCGAATACAATGCTCATAGGTAGGTAAAGGTTGGACCTGTAGAAGATCTAAGGGTCCATCCTTTATCAATATATTGATTTTATAAACAGATGAATGACCAAGCCTTTGATGCCAAATCGTGTTCGAATGATTTCCATCGTCTCTTGTTCTTTTAGGTTTTTATTAGTGGGTGTTACATTCATGACATATCCATCAATGCATACTTCATAGAATCTACCAGAAGTTAGAACACCATCTACAATATGTTTATCATAACAACCTATGATAAGCTTCTCACAGAACATGAATGAATATCTATTTCTAACTAACTTATATATACTTATAATATTCCTTCTAACATGTGGAACATGAAGATATTCTAAGTAATAGGAGCCTCCTACTAGATAACAATAGTTTGCATGCTCCGACGATGATTATTGCAACAGTTACATCAGATCCCATCCGGATGACCGTCTCTCGTTCATCAAGATTTCTAGTCTCCTAAAATAGACGCAACATATTGCATACATGAACAAAAGCACCAGAATCTACGACCCAACTACCTTCTCGTCCTACAAGATAATTGAATTCAATGATGAAAGTTGATTTTATACATGTCAGGGCACTATTTTTAACTTTCTCTAAGATTTTCAGATAATTTGGGTAATCTCTTTTCTAATGCCCTGGTGTTGAAGAGCATTTTTTGTGGGTCTAAATATGTCTCTCACAAGGCGGAGACACATTTGCTGCAGCGACCCATGAGAAACCCATCTTCAAACAATAATTAACCCACAAATAAATCAAGCAATGAAATAAAAGTGTGGAGTTAAAATTTATTTTATTTAACACTACAAAAATGTGTATAATGCAATTATGTGTAGAGTGTCGAACACAGAGAGCAAACTGGAAAGATTGTGCAATAAGGTGCAATGAATGTGATGTGTGCTTCTTGTCTATTTTTATGTGGGTTTTTGTATATTATATTTTTATCTTTTTGTTTTTATATTTTTATCTTTTTTTTTTAATTTTATCTTTTTTATATTTTCTTTTTATATTTTTATATTTTTAGTTTTTTCTTTTAAGTATATAATATAGGATAGATAAGACTATAAATACAATGTAAGCAAATATAATTATAACTACTAATGCAAATAATCAAAATACATAGAATAAAATAATTTTTGGTTTTAAATATTTTCTACTATTTTTGTGATTTTTTAGTGAATTTTGCTAATTTTTATATATTCTAAAGTCAAAAATACCCAAAATCAAGGATTAAATAATAAGTTGAAATTGAAATGAAGATTAAAAATAGCAAAATAAATCCAAAATTCTTCAAATCATATTTAATAGATAGATAATAATATAAATAAAATTATAAAATAGAAAAATATATTTTTGGTATTTTTGAGAATGTTCAATCTTTTTAAAGTGGATTTTTGAGCTTTTTGATTTTTACGAATTTTCTTTTTCTATTTTAGTGTTTTTGGTTTCTGGAGTTGGAAAATAAATAAAAAAAGATTAAAAAAATATTTTTTTTTGTTATTTTTAAAAATATTTTATATTTTTTGGTATTTTCTAAATCAAATGGGGAATTTTTACTCTATTTTTAAATTTTAATAATAGAAATATAGAATAAAATACCTTAATATAAATACATGTGATAGATAATAATGTAAGATATTTATCCTAATTTTCTACTAATTTTAGATCAAATGAATTATTTTTAGTAAAAGATAATCTACAAAAAGAAAATGCATCCTAGTGAGGGCCTATTTGCAATTATAAGAAAGTTTAAGACTCAAATAATGAACCTAAGCAAAATTCCAGGGGTGAATTGTATAAATTTTCCAAGTAAATAACCTATATCGTGCCTGGCGAGGATATAAATGATATTATCAAAAAGTGCAACGGGCAGCTTACAAAATGTCCACACACGATTACACTAACTCTGCAAGTTATAGGACTAAATCTAAATGACAAAACCCTCAAGGGGTCCTGTGCAAAATGCCTACACCTCACGCGCACAGGCACGTGAGGTGACATGGCGGGGGACCTATAAGCAAATACACTAAAATTAGGGGACTGACGATAACTATTATAAATATTTTAAGCGTTCAAAATAAATTACAATACTGTGCGCTATTTAAATAATAAGTGGGGGTATAGGATGTAAATTACCCTCTGAGGGCACGGATCCAACGGTAGCATGCACGCACTTATCCACATAGTGCTCCTTGATGGCGCGATGACAATTCACAGTGAAAGGCTGGGATTAGATCCCAGATCCTGATCCTACAGCTGTGATGCTTTAGATCCGACGATTCTCGTGCAAATTTGGGCGGCCTGAAGATCGAATAATGGAGAAGGGGTCTAGAGGAACATGCCAAGAACATGGAAGGATCAATCTTTGATCTGCTCTCTTGAGCTCCTCCTATCATCTGGAATGCTCGGGGAAGGTGCAAAATGGAGCTTGGGCTCCTCCGCTCCCAACGGTTGCTTCAAGAGGTCCGCCAGAGCTGTGACGAAGGCTGGCACAGTCTAGGAAGAAAGGTAGCTCCAGGTACTATGGAGAATTGACCCCTGAAGGGTCCTTTAGCCTGCTAGTACCTATAATACGCTCAAACAAACACCGGCAAAGGTCCTGGGGCTTTTGGGGGTAGAATGGAACGGGAGTAGGTCGGGTGGAGGTGCTTCTTGCGGGCGGCGGAGTTGAAGCACCTAAATCCTGCTCCAGGGAGGAGCAATTGGAGTGGGAGATGGATGGGAGAAGCAGAAGTGATGGGGAGGAGATGTGAGGTGGTTGGCGCATCGAAAATGAGAGGAGGTACGATGAGAATGTTCATCTGAGCCGGGCTCCGGCGAACTATGAAGAGGCGAAGATTGGCTAAATCATGCGACTAACAGATAAAACTAAAGAGAGAGTAAAACCTAGGGATTAAACTAAGGTAGGGAATCGAGAAATAAATGTACCTCATTGGCCAGAAGACCACGAAGCAATACCTCAACGGCCGGTGGCCGGAGATGATGGTGGAAGCCACCTTCGATGCGCCTGACTACGCCACCAGGGATCTGGATAGAGGCCTGTCACGTCCCTTGATCCAGAGATCAGTAGCAAGGAGCCAAAATAAGCCTAGATGAGGTTAAAAAATGGGAAGGAATATCGAGGTGCGGTTTTGTACACGGTGACCAAGTGGTGGAAAGAACGAGGACATCCGCTCGACACAGTGATCCATAGCTCGAGGAGTCAAGCCAGCGTGAATCACCAATGATCGAGGTGCAAAGCTCGTGAAGGAATCTAACCAATTCGATGCTCTCATTGGAAAAATGAGCGAAGATGGGTCAAAACACGGTCTGTCAGAGGCTAGGCTGGGTGTCAACGGAGTTGACCGTGGTCAACTCATGACCCCCCTGGTTGGTCCACGTGGACCAACCAGGAAAAAGACCGCATGAAATTATTTATAAAATTGTAATAAATAGTAACCGATTTTATTAAACTAAATTTATAAAATGAAAAATGTTTCCTATTTTCTTTAGTATTTTATTATTATTATTTATTTTTTTGAGATATTTTATTATAAGTTCATTTTTAGAGTTTCCTTTGTAGGTATATTTATCTATATTTTGTATAATTTATTTTTATTTTGTATTTTTGATGTTATTATTTTATATATATTTACAACTTATCTTTATATACATAAATATATTTTATTTTATTTTTCTGATGTAATATTTATACTTAAATAAATAGGATTATAAATATATTGGTATAAGTATAGGTATTTTGTCTATGTATTTTATATACTTGTTTTATTTTAATATTTTATTTATGGTTTTATTCTAGTTTGAATGTGTACATATATTATAAGTAATATTTACAAAATTATAAAAGTATGAAATCATAAAAAATAATAAAGAATAAATAAAATGAATATTTTAATCAGGTATATCACTCCTTAACTCCAAAAAATAGGAAGCCACCTTCACTAAATAAATTATTAAAATTTATATACAATTAAAGGTGATTTTGATGTATTTTGAGTTTTATTTGAGAGATATGAGTCTGGGAAGTTGGGACTTTGGAATCTTATTCAGAGTATAATTTGTACACTGTGTATTATTTTTGTATAAATTCAATTTGGTATTTTTCTATATATTATTATATATAATTTCATGTAAAAAGTTTCTTTATTTGAGGTTTAAAAAGTAGAAACTAAAATGGTCATAAAAATGAATAAATAATGGATAAAAGAATGGTGTTTTTAGTGTATTATTGACCCTTATCTCCCCCTACTTTATTCCTTATCGACCTAGTCATCAAAATGCCTAGGTCTCGAGGTTTAGGGTCATAAAATACCTTTGGTATTTTACTCTCTTTCTTTTCTTTTCTTTTCTTTATTCTATAATTTTGGCATTAAAAATAGCATTTATTACAGTATTTATACAATAAAGAATGAATGTTAATTTGTACAAATTAGAGCAATTTACATGCATTAGCTAGGATTTTTAAGGCCAAAATGATAAAATAAAGGTGATGAAATGGAGACTCATCACCTGATCTTCTGCAGTGATGACATACATTTGTCAGATGTGTGGAAGCTTGAGAGGATGAGTCAACCTATTCTTCTTCACATGTTGGGACGGACTCTTTCAGAACCCACGCTTCCGATTACGTTCTATACAGTTCACATCACCAAACATCTTCTTTAGATTCAACATTATATCATGGGCATTCCCTATGACCATATGTTGCTTCCGAAGCACATTAGATAGAGATCCCAAAATATAACATCAAACCAACGAGTGGTCCTTATTAAAATTTTCATTAAATTTTAGTTCTTCCATTGACATAGGGTTATGCTTGTTCTCAGTGTGCATATAGTCAATGCGCTCCTCAGAGAGAACAAGCTCCAAATTACGGATCCAATTTGAATAATTTGGACCGTCCAACTGGTTGACCTCTAGAAGCCTGCTGAGTGGGTTCATGGATTTCATGTCTGAAATTATAAATGCACTATATTAGAACACATAAATAATTATATATTCAAAATTTAAATTCTTTTATTAAGGATTTTTATCAAATTAGTCTTGCCTTTTTAACTTTGAAAGTCTATTCCCTTATTAAACTTTCAAAGCAAGAGATATACTTACCACTATATCTCTAGCAAGATTCGGTATCTCCTTTTTACATCCGTTACATAACGAAAATAAGAGAAATTGCAACACAGATAAAAAGAAGGGGGAACTCATTCCACATTGTAAATCGAACTTTAATTTTCCAATTCGGTCTTTAACACCCGGTCTCATTACCACTAAGATGAAGTTGACCCGTCGTTACTTGAATCAACCATCAACGTGAGTGGAACTCGTTATACGCAATCTGATACCACCTTAGTTATATGGGGAGAAATAATGGCGTGTTGTGCATACGGCCTTACTCTTTCGAGAAGCAAATAGCCAATCCATGTGCGCTTGTATGTAGGAGCTATCACTTCAGATAAGCATCTCCAGCATACAATCCATGGCGATTGAACCATTCACCTTGATGGGAGACCGTGGATGTCATTTATATGACCTCCATGTCTCATTCAAATTTTAATTAATTATTATGAATCATATTCACATAAATAATTCTTCTAAGGTAATTACATCTTTATTCATAATAGAGTGTTTATTTTAATTGTATCTAATTAGTTTAATCATATTAAATTAATCAACAATCCAATTCAACGAACAAGCAACTAGGTTTTGCTTGATAATGCAATATAGTATGGAAAAAATGGAGCTGCCCGCATCCTTATTTTCTGCATTTTTTTTAAAAATATCATCATGTATATTCATTTATATATCCTACCAATATGCCATGAATTTCATCTGAATCAAAGACTCATATGTGCTCCATCTAAAATAGGTAATTTTAATGGTTTGTAATCGACCTGTTCTAGATGGAGGGCATAGAGTCTCTATTTCTAAAGAAATTCGAATGACATATATGAGGGATATATATATATATATATGTCTGTATATATGAATATACATGGTGATATTTTGAAAAAAATGCTGAAAATGAGGTGGGGGAAACCATATTGGCTGCCCAAGGGGGTAGCCCCATTGAACCCATAGAGTATACACCCGCAAATTTTACAATTGTATTATTCCAATTAATTGATTAAAGTACGTAGAGAATTCTTATGCTACCCATCCGTGAAACATATCAAGCCAGGTTGGACAGATTATGCTAATAGGAAGTGCTTCCACTACGGTGCAGGTTGCCAATTAAGAAACCCATTAGCATATCCACGGCCTAGGCACCATCATCGAATCAATTCAAGATAACAAAATTGGTATAAATTGTACTAAGAAGTTTTATCTATCACATGCTCTTGGTGACCGACATGATACATATATAGTAATCACTCAGAAATCTTAACATCTTAAAATAATTTTAAAGATCATGAATTTCTAATCATATTAAGCTAATATGTTTTGCATGTAAAAGTTGACCTACAACTACTATAGGTTAAATTAGGATTTTTTTCATGAAACATTCATTCAATGACAATTGATATTTAATCAAATATTTCCATAAATATTAAATATCACTAAAATCACGGTAAATTCATAACTTTCTTGATTTTCATTGAATGACAAACACTTTAAAAAAGTAATTGTGGTGGTCCAATCATCGTCCAACACATCTCCACAAAATAAGGAAAATCTAGGTAAAGTAGATCAGAATCGTGTGAAATAAATTCAAGAGGTTTGATGACTTAATTATCTACTTAATAAAAGAGTTTATTTCATATTTCATAATGGTAAAATAATAACGAATATTAATTTATTACAGATCTACGAATACATGCAAAAACAACATCATCACGAGAACTTTTCGAATTTTAGTTTTATGTACCTTTGGTGCCAAAAATTGACTACTATTTTGGGACATATTTATACATTTTAAGAACATTTTATAATCCAATAAAATCATCCAAAAAATGCATAATAGGGCCTTTTTATTTTAACGAAAAACAACTCGAAACATGCATCATATGCAAAAACTACGAGCCCCCCGCAACCAATATAAAAAACCTCGTTCCCTTAATATTTTGATCATATCTAAGACCTTAGACCAAGTCTCTGATACCACTTGAAGGCTAGGGTTTGGGCTTAGCGCATCATTAAAGCATGAAGATTGCATCACATGCGATCAAGAGGGACTAGTCCTACTAGCTACTCGAGGCAGCAGAATTTAAAATTTTTAAATAGGTGAAACCACATGATATGTGAACACTTCTCATATTGTTTCATTATAATATCACAAATATGTAATATGATTACCTCTTAAAGCATAATTGTGATCTTATCTCTAAGATAAGAGACCTCTTGTCTCATGTTCGATCCGACAAAGGATGCATTTGCGGGCGCGTGGATGAGACGCGTGCTTCCCATAGTCCGAGTTGAAGATACGAGCATGGAGTCTCCTAATTTTGTCGTACGAAATCGATGTCCTTCCTTACAATCAAGATGCATCAAAAAAGACAGAGATCCACGAGCAATCGATCCGACAGCACAATGGCGTCGTGACGACTGCAAGGCTCTCTGGGTCAATATGGTCGACGACCACAATATTGAGAGAAATGGGGTGTATGAGAATAGAGAGAGAGAGAGAGTTATTGCTCTTGCGATTGCTATTATTGTAAAGAAATAACAAAGACTTACCTTTCTTTTATAAAAAATTGGATGTCCATGGATGTCAATCCATGTGCACACAATAATGAATGATGTAGATTATTCTGTGCTTTTAATCAATGGTCATAATTTTGTTGTATAAATTTGCAATAATAAATAATTAATTTAAAATAAATTAAATATGTTACAAATAATTTACAACATATTTAATTTAATTCAAATTGATTTCATGTGGAAATAAAGGAAAGAGGAGAAGCCCCTTTCCCTTAATAGAGTGGACGATCATACAAGGAGTAGGAGTCCATGGCCGTCCACCCTCTTAAAGAGGAAGGTGGCTTTCTTCTTCCTTAGTTGAGAGGTCTCATATATCTCCAAATATTCTACATGTGCAATAACTTTTGTTGCAAAATTATTCGCCAAAATAATTTCAAATTATTTGTGTTAATTTCAATCATGTCATTGAAAATAATGAATCATATTCATGCATCCAATATAAAATGGAAATTGCATTTACAATTAATTATTCAATATGAATCCAATTCATATTAACATTTAATTTGTAAATATTATTTACAATCAAATATCCAACATATTATAAATCATATTTGTAATATTTGTGATTATTATGGATAGTGATATCACATTAGTCATATCCTTGATAACTAAGTCATATTTCATTATCTTAGATGACTATCCTCACGTGTCCAAATAATATGAATCATATTCATATTATTCATGATAATTAAATCACATTTAATTGTCAATTTCTAAATGCTCAGATATAATTTCAATAATGGAATTGTTCTTGAACTCTTTCAAGAATAATGTCGTTTCTCTGCGGATACTTGGATATAAGGACATGGTGATTTTACATTCTATGTATAGTGACTTGGATTGAGATCATATCTTGAGTCTAGATCTCGAGGACCTCTTAAAGATGTTTGATTAAATCAAAATGTGAATCTAATCTTCTCATTGCATCTGAAATACATTTAGATCAATATCCAACATTTGGACCAAGATCATATCATTAATCTACTGAGAAGAGTCATTAAAATCCAAACTTGTTTCATCACTCCCTCGGAATGGAAGAGTCATGGTTATACAATCATTTATGATCACATCACCCCCGTGTATTCTTGATACCCATACATCCTACATACTGGAAGACATAGAATAAACTCGAAGTTTTAGATCATATTTAGATTGTCTTCTTCATGTTTTTATCATTACGTTTCTCATTCGGTCATTGGGAGTTGGTATCGATCATATGTTCTCCAAAAGCATATGTCATACCTACAAATTCTTGTCATGCTTCCAAAGCAAAACGATCATGCATGGAATTTGATTGGCCCCAATACCTCAGTAGTGAACCTGTATGATCCCTTTGAGAGATCGTATTACTCATATGCCCTCGTATGCACACCAGTTCGCCGGTGTATAGACCTTGATTAGGTCATCAACCTAATAGACTACCTAATATACATACTTAGACATATAGCAGTACATATATCTCTAGACAGAGGATGCATGCCTATATCGTGACAGCATACGACATAGGTCTTGATTATCTCGATCTCATTAAGTCAACTCTTTGACCCAACTTATTTGACACCTCTGAATCTCTATTCCTATGCAGAGGACCTGCATCAAGAGATCGGTCAGATATCAAACTTTAGAGAAGGATTATCATCTCCTTCTCAGAATGGAGATCATCTTTTAATGATCATTTGACGATGCTCGATGAGTCCTCAATCTAACTCTTTAGATATCATACAAGCACCATCCTATATAATTCAACTATTGAATCAACAGTTGTGTGATTATTAATATGTCCATGGTAGATAACCCTAATTGTACTAAGGGACTTTATAAGTACATTCATTTAATCTCAAACAAGGAGTGAAATAAACCAATAACCTTTATTAATATATCAGAGATTACAATAACATTTATTGTAGGAATGGTTTGCTCCGAGCTCACATGGCTAACAATCCTTTGCATGTAACTACTATTCTTCTGAGGATGATTCTAACGATAGATGGGTTCTTCGCTATCTTCTTCTTCACCCCATTCTTCATCTCTATATACATTCCCACCATACTCCTGCAAAAAGGTTTGTCGAAAACCTCCTTTACCCCTTATATATCCATCTCATCTTCGTTCAACCCCCCACATGTGATGACTCTACCATAATTAGGCTGACCTGAATCTATGTATAGGGGGTCGATATCATTGTGTATACCTCACTTCTATTCTTTCTTCTCACCCCCCGACCGTCTCATTTCTTACTCTTCGACTACACTTAGGCCCTCGAAAGCCTAAGTATAGGGGGTGGGTCGACTTCCTATTCTTATCACTCAACTATTCTCGGTACGAGCTATGTCTTCATTCCACCTTGTCCCATGGGGACATATCACATGTTAAGTATAGGGCAAGTGTATATATGCTATATACTTTACCCATAGCTCGCACTTTAACTGTTTTCAAATCAAAATGGGTATGGATAAGTTTTGAGTATTATATACAGAATTTTTATTTTGATTTTTTTGTCAAAATTAAGGGGTACAACAAACTTTTTGAAAAAATAAAATATTTTATAAGTGTAAATTTTGACTACTAAATTTAAAAGTAGCTAGGTACTTTTCAGTAAGAGAACTACGATGTCCCTTAGATTGGGTGGTTAAATGATAATAAGTAAGGCATCGTCTTGAAGTAACATGGGTAGACGTTCTACGATCTATACTTACATACATACTAGATGAAACCAGTCGTATGAGTTTAGGTCGGTCATTATTTCACTCTTAAAAAACTATCTTTGTCCCTAACACCTTCACACTACACAAAACTTGTGTATTCCAGACTACTTGGTTTAGAGTGACACTTGAGTCTAAGTCGCGCTACTCTTGCTCATTAGGGTCTAAAGACTCAATTACTCAGCATCCCTAGTTAGAACATATGCATGCCATATTGTATGTAGAATCTCAAGAACTTAAAGGAATTTGACCAGCATAACACTTGCAGGATGACACATTCTTTGTGATGAGTCAATGTTTTGCCCGAGGAACTAGGATGAGAGTGTTTTAGTTCGGATATAATTCTTGAGGATGGGACATGATTGAGGGACACTTCGTGAAAATCGAGTGTCATCACATAAGCCAATATGGGGACAAGGTCCCTGCACTAATTTTGACTTGACACAGGTGCCAAGTATGTGTTAAAAACCATAAAAATTATGGATCGTCAAGTGCCAACTTGGTAAAAGAGTAGAGATAGCCATACCATCATCATTTAAAAAGTCAAAGAAAATTTCCACAAAAAGAGTTTATTAATTGGCAAGCGCTCCCAACCTTTTTAAGTGTCCATTTAAACCAAAGCTATAAGCCCATAGGAGTCGGGAAAGCACAAAAAAGACATGCATCGTAAATGTAATAAGCTCGAGTGTAGAAGGTACCTTAGGTACTCAGAAAAGGCACATCCCGGTGCATCCCAGAAAAACAAGTGTAGACGACTCCAAAATATCTTGACGGACATGACGATCTACAAGCACAAATACATGTGTGAGTGTATTAAAGGAACCCGAGAGATCCTTGTTCTAATGAGAGAAGAAAAGAAATGACACAATCCCACTTCCTACCTACGTGGCTTGACCGCCATTACACTTTCAAGACTGACAACTAAAAAGACAGTGGATTGATGGGAGACTCTACACATGAGAATGAAATCAACACATTAAGTCATACTGGCTAATTATATGTATATTTTTGAGGGTCTGGAAATTAGAAAAGTTGAGTTCCTTTCGAGTGAGAATTGGCTAGACTTTGAGTTGAGGAGTCATCTGAAACTCATGGCATGAGTTTTGTACATACACATGCACATTCAAGGATTCATCCTTCTATCTCATTAATTGTTCAGGGACGAGCAAAGGTCTAAGTATAGGGGGTGATGAACCCATGATTCATGTACTTTATATGATAACAAAATCTCTTGGATACTTCTCTAAATAAACTATTTAAATTGATATAATTAACTCTTCTAATAAGATATGAAATTAGGCTAACAAACCCAATTAATAAACTAACTTATGCTCATTATTTCATGTACAAAATCTAACCTTTTTGACTTAATTCTTTTTCAATTATATTCTTTAAATTATTTACTAACTTGGCATAAAGAAAAAAATCCATAAAATCATAAAATCAAAAGAAACAAAAAACTCCGACCTTCTATATATTATACATATTTTTATCTTTATTATTTTTATTTCATCGTTTTTCTAACTTATAAAAATCCATAAAATATAGATTATGGTGTACATATTGTGTGTATATATATATTAATCCTTATCAAGAAATAAATTAAAAATAAAAAATTACAAACATAAAATATTGGAGATTAATTGTCAAATCAGTACCCATACAAAAATAACATTTGTACAGATGACCTTTTTTGCTTTTTGATCCTTCATAAAAGTTGTAGATCCCATTGAGACCAACATCTTTCATGTCGACCACTTTTTATCTGACCCTCCTTTTATTTTATTTTTATTTCATTATCTTTTTCTTTTCTTGGTCAATGGTCAACCCTCATCATCGCATCTAGTTGGTCCACGTCACCACTTCCCACCCCTTCTCTCTCCTTATACTCACTGCAAATGCCGGTCAATAACATTCCCCTCCTAGTTGATCGCAGGTCAACTCCCATTTCCCGTGATCGTTACGCCTCTAGGTCGACAACCCACTCCATCTCCCTTGGATACCTTCCTCCCTCCATCGTTACTCGTCTCCTAAATCTTCTGCATGTAACCACCCACCAACCACGACCTTCTTGACCCATTAGCTTACACTTTATGATCGTGACTCCCCTAGATCCACCTCCTATAAATCACCCATCACCCACACCTGAAACCAACATCCACCAACTTATACCACTCCTCTCCAGCTCCGATCTCCTCATCTTGTGACAGCAGATGGTGAGAACTCGCCCCGTGCAGGTT
Source organism: Ottelia alismoides (assembly GCA_037367405.1). Classification (NCBI taxonomy): domain Eukaryota; kingdom Viridiplantae; phylum Streptophyta; class Magnoliopsida; order Alismatales; family Hydrocharitaceae; genus Ottelia; species Ottelia alismoides. The sequence continues at coordinate 282,669 of JAZKJV010005006.1, forward strand.
AGAACTCACCCCGTGCAGGTTAGAACACACATTCTATCAAGCTTCTTTTTCTCCTTCTGCTTTCTTCACTAACCCGTGCAAGTTAGAACTCGCCCACACCCTCGGGAGAACCACTCCCTCACCTGTAGATGACAGAGCCATGAGGTCCTCCTCAATTCATCGATTCCATCTCAACGGAGGATAAGTCCTCCCATGTTATTACCGGAGGTAAAGCTCGACACCTCGATTTCAGTCGCACCTGTAGAAGATGCGGATCAGGTCCTTCTTCTTTCAGGATTTCCTCCTTTTGAGACCTCCAAGGAAGCATATCCCTAGCTCCTCCTCCTTCCATCGTTACCACCCGGAGCTTCACGACGACACTTCCTTCCTTCAAAGCGCCTACCGACTACGTTCTCCATCTCCAGCAAAAGGAACAACAACTCCATTTCCCTTCATCTCCGTCATCGTACTTCCACTTTGATAGAACCAAGGGGGAAGAAGTTTACCTCATGCTAAATGTGTCATAGGATCGATTCTAATCTTACGACCCATCTCCGCCCCCTTCCCCTTAAACTGATGAATTAGATGGGTCCAAGCCAAGGAGAGCAGGCCATATGGAGTCCTAGTTGAAGTCTCGGCCCGAGTTGACTACCTTGGTCTGGGTTAGGGTGCAGCATTGGGTCGGGCCGGACCCGACCCGACCCTGACCCGACCCGCAAAAGCCCGGGTCCGACCTAATGAATCTACGTTTCATCATCTTTATTCTATCATTTTGGCCTCAAAACCCCTAGTAAATGTGTGTAAATAGGCTTAATTCATGCATTTTATCATCCGTGCATATTTGTGTAAATATTGTATAAAATACTATTTTTAAAGCCAAAATTATAGAATAAAGAAAAGAAAAGAAAAAGAATAAAATATTGTAACTGTTTTATGACCTGAAACCCCGAGACCTAGGCATCTCGATGACTAGGTCGACAAGGAATAAAGTGGGCGGAGATAAGGCCAAAAACCAATAAAAACACCTTTTATTTTATTCATTTTCATTTATTTTGGGACCTATTTTTAGTTATACTTTTTTACTTCAAGTAAAGAAACTCTGTACATGAAATTTGTAGATAATTAAATATAGAAAAATACAAAATTGATTTAAATTGATTTTACTCAAGAATAATGTACAGATAAAAAGTTTTGATCTGAATAAGATTCCAAAATCCCAACTTACCAGACCTGTATCTCTCAAATAAAAACATGAAATTATCAAAATCACCTTTAATTTTATATAATTTTCAATAAGCTATTTAATGAAGGTGGACTCATATTTTTTGGAGTTACGGTTTGAAAGTTGAGTTTTGGACCCCTATTGTATACTTATACTGATTAAAATATTCATTTTATTTATTATTTTTTATTTTTATAATTTTATATTTTTATAATTTTTTAAATATTATTTATAATTTATGTATATATTAAAATAGGAATAAAAATATAAAGAAAACACAAAAATAAAATTCTTATATAAAATACATAGGTATAATACCAATAATTATACCTATACAATTAATACTTCTATTTATTTAATTGTATAAAATTCATCAGAAAAAAATAAAAATTTATTTAAGTTTATAAAAATAAGTTGTAAATTTATAAAATAATAAACAAAATTAATAAAATTAAATATACAAAAAAAAATAAAATATTAAAATATATAGATAAATATACCTGTATATGGCCCTTAATAGGGACTTGTAATTCCAGACCTCGAAGAAATAAATAAAAATCACTATAAAATACTTTATAAAATAACAAACATTTTTTTAATAACCTAAAATTAATAAATTCGTTTAGTATTTTTATATAATTTCCAAAGCTTTTTGCCAAGGAATTTTCTGGTTGGTCCACGTGGACCAACCAGAAGCATCTGTTGGTTGACCTCGGTCAACTCTCTGACCGAGGTCCCTGTCAGACTGTTGGTTTTTTGGCCGTTTTCTCCGATTTTTGGAGAACGCATCTTGTACCTTTTCACGTCGAAGTCTTCTTGACTTTTTTTCCTCGATGAACGGTGATTCACGTCCAAGGATCACATCGGGCGTTGGATCGCTGCATCGAGGGATTCGCATCATCCTTGGGAGCCATTCATCAACCTGCATAAAAAGAGACCCGACCTTCCTTTGGATGTTGATCACTCTTCCACCGCTCAAACCTAGATCTAGGACCTCGGCGACCTTCCTGGTGACAGCAGGAACCGGTTACGCCCTTCAGGAGGTCAGAGAGGTGTTGAATCGAGTCAGATCCACTCGCCGGAGTGTGTCACCGGAGCCATCTGCTGGCGTCACCTTCGTGAGTCTTTTCTCCCTTATTTTGCATTCTTTCAAGCCCTTAGGACAACTGTAGCTCATCGCCGCATATCCCTCTCATCGAATCTCACCTTGATCATCGTAAAAATCCCTTTGTTTCGCATCTGACCTTGCCTCGAGTTTCGTCGGCTGATGAAGAACGCCATCACGCTGCCAACCGCCCCTTTTTTCCCATTGGAGGGTCACAGCAACTTGCCTGCGCTCCTCTTTACCCTTTCTTGCAGGTCCAGAGACACCAGAGGAACCTGGAGCTCATTTTGCAAGTGGGTCGAGGTTGCAGGAGCACCATAGTTCCGTCGCCCTTTTGTTCGCTCTCCGGTCCACACCGGAGCCTTTTGGAGCTTCCAGCCAACAGAGGACCACTCTTGAAAGCGCCCCGGCCATTTTGGAGTACGAAGCTACGCCGGACGAGGCTGATCGGACAGGGGGAAGGTTGCCTCACCGGCGATTCGTCCCTGTTCATCCATCGCCACTCTCCGTCGTCGGATCGTGGCCGGCACTCCAGGTCAACGTCAGCCGTCAGATCTCACGAGCCAGCACCGTCTGATCTTCATCGACGTTCTAATCTCGGTCGTTGATTGCGAACCGCCATCGGCTCACCGGATCGTGACGCGTGTCTTAAGTGGCCTATCATCAGCTGTCCGATCCGCGCCTAGCTTGGGTATTTTGCACATTACCCCTGGCCAGTTTTTGTATTTAACTAATAGTATTAGATTTTTTATCTACAGTTTTAATTATTTTGTAAAATTTATGAATTACCCCCTGAACTTTTATTATTACGTTTTTGTCCCCAGCCACGTCACCTCATGTGACTCGTGCACGTGAGGGTGGACATTTTGCACCAGGGACCCCTTTTCTTTGTTGTATTCTAAATAACCTAGAAACTTTTATATTCAGTTATATTATTTTTGGAGAATTTGTATCTTAGACCCTCAAGTGTTTAAAAATTACAGAAAGGTCCTCGCCATGCACGTGATTGCCACGCGCGCTTGTGGGGATTTTGCACAATTAACCTTGCGGTTTTTTAATTTGATATTTGGTCCAGAAAGTTTATTGTGTTGTATATTTTGTGGAAAAATTGCATCGTGACCCCTGGACTTTTACATATTTACGAAAATACCCCTGCTAGGGGTGAATTTTCTGTTTGGTGTTTGTATTTATTTCAGGCATCTATAAAACCCTAAAAAAATCCCAAAAAATTATACTAACTCCCTGATGCATTGTATTTCTACACTATATTTTTATTTTGCATATTTGCACCATTTTAATATTTATAAAAATTCAAAAACATGCATTTTCATCTTTGTTTGCATTAGAAAATACATAAAAAATATAAAAACTTCTTGAAAAAATCCAAAAAAATATATTTATTTGTTTTGTGTGTTCTATATTCAGCCTAAAAATCACTAAAAAATACAAAAAAAAACTCATAAAAATTACAAAACCCCTAAAACCTTTATAAAAATATTAAAAATCTCTAAAAAATCCTAAAAATCTAATTTCTGTTTCTGATCTTCTTTATTTTGTTATCCTTATTTTAAAATTAATTTGAAGAATTTTGTTCTCTGATCTGTATTTTATTTCTCCATTTTAGTTTCAGAATTTTATTTTATTCAATATTTTTAGTATTTTTGACATTAAAAATACCAAAAATTTAGCAAAAATATAGAAATATCACAAAAACATTAGAAAAAGGTAGAAAGTACAAAAACTATTTATTTCCTGAATTTTGTTTATTTTTACCTATTTTTATATATACATTACCTCTCTTTTTTCTTATATTGTATATATACTTTATTTTATCATTTAAAAGAAAAAGGAAATATAAAAAGTATAAAATATAAAAAGAAAAAACCCAGAAAATTAAAAATCAAATAAAAAATATAAAATCAAAAATAAAATTAAAAAAATATAAAATCAAAAACCCATAAAAAAGGTTTTCTACTTGGCTAAGTGTATGAAATGATATTTTTATCTCGCTTGCTCTACGCCTTGCTTCTTGTGTTCGACCCCTACTTGCTTGCCATTATACAATTTTCGTAGGGAATAATAAATTATAACTCTTGTTTTTAATTGATCAATTATTTGTGTGGGTTAATTGTTGATCAACGTGAGGATTGGAGTAGTCGCCTCAGCGACAGTGTGCCTGAGTTGTCAGGCCATTACTTAGCAACTCACGTTTTCTCGTTTTTCATGACCCAAACCCGATGTACAAATGGGCCTGGCTTGGGCCCTCATATTTCAAAAAATCCATATTCGGGTTGGGCCAGGCCCGAACCCTAAGTACAAATGGGCCGGTCCCAGGCCCTCATATTTCAAAATATCATATTCGAACCAAAATTGGGAACATGGATTTATAGTCACAATACATCCACTATTTCCTTCTTTCATGAATAGTAACATTATACCATAACAATATATCTAATATTCATGTGTTATGGATCAATTATATCCATAACAATAAATTGGAATCAAAGTGCAACTTCATGGAATCAAATTAGGTGCAGGCTGAGCCCGACCCGAACCGAAGCCCGATCCAGCGGGCCTTGGGTCGAGCCCGGGTCCTCGATTTGCCAAAAAAGCGGGCCTCGACCCGACCCAAGGCCCACGAAAAATTTATGGGCTCGGGCCGAGCTTTCTCGGGTTGGGTCGGGTCGAGCCCAATGCTCTACCCTAGTCTGGGTCACATGCAGGAGGCGTGTGATATGGACAATTTACACTAAGGCCCTCATGAGTTTTTATTATTATAAATTGGTCCCTGCTTGGTAAAATTGTAGAAGAGCCCCTCTATATTGCAGATAAGCCATCATCAAGACATGTATTTAAACAACTTTATTTATTTTTACCTGTAGTTAAAAAATACTTTATTTATTTTTACATTTAGGTCCCTAGAACTTATTTTGAGCATATCTTGGCCATTCTAGCTACAAATTTTACATGCATATATGTCATTTTGAAGTTCTTTTTATGCTCTACAATTCTATATTACTATGGGACAGATTGGAGATCATTAAAATTGAATCCATATCCTATACTACAATTCTATCTTTTTAAGAGATGGAGAACATGTTCATCAACGCCACAAATGACATCGGAGTATAACAAAGTACAAGTATCACATATGTCTCTCAAAAGTAATAGGAAATTAAAGCAAAATAATAACTATACAAGTATGGATACGAAATATAACGGGCACCCTGTCTAGTCCAATAGAGGATTGAAAGCTCCCAAACTCCAAAACAATGCCGCTGCGATGACGGATCCTAAGCACATGTTGGACCACACAAAAATGTATTTCACGTGCAATTGATCAATACGGATATAACATGTACCAATAGTGTAGAAAGAAAAGTAGCAAAGTAAATAGTTCTCAACAGTGTGGATGCACCTTCACACATAAATACAACCTCTACAAGGCAACCAACTCACCGAGACACAACTTTGATGGTGGAGAAACTATTATTTATTTTATATTTAAAAGATCACATCATCTTACCATAACCACTCCAAAGCGTGAGGCAAAAGAATAACACTCGAGAAACCATCGCGAGATTCGTCCAAGTTCATCACTTATTTATGAGAGTCCATGATGGCATAGGGAATGAGTCTAGGCGCAATCATACTCACAATATTAGTTTAATTACCTCATTTTAAGTAGTCGAAAACACCTAAGACTACCTTCATTTTTCTTTGGATACAAGAAATCGATACAACTCCTCCTTTGCTAGACCCCTCCCTGAACTTCCCTCATAAAATTAACATTAGGAGACCAACTTGAGTGATCAACCCTAATTGGCCTCATGTATTAAGTCTATGTCTAAAAGTGAAGGCTAGATTACTAACCATACAATTCAGTATATACTTTGTTGAGCATCTCTTGAACTACATCGATCATCATGTACTACATGTCACCCAGTAAACGCAACTAGGGTCATGACCTTCTAGGCTTCTACCAAAGGACCCTAAGGGTTCACACCCATGCCTTGCAGTTGTTAACACGCGTACCATGAGAAACCCACATACAAGAAAAAAGGAAAGAGAAATCAAATTCTTCCAATACGACAAGGTGGAATATTGATGAATCCCATATTCATCATCATTAATTGGATGAATTATCCCTCTATCTTAGACTAATCAATTAACTTAACAATTGGTTAACTTGATTTAACATTTGACACCATGTAAGTAATTAATGTTAATTAATGTATATAAATAAAAATATACTTTTTATGTTTAAGGTTCCCTTTATTTTATGTGTTTTCATTATTAAAAATCCCATAAAAACTATTATAATATTATACATAATATATCTATATTATTCGATAAATAAAATATCAAAAATAATAAAAGAAATAAAATAAGTATTTTTATTTATTGAAAATACTTACAAAAAGAATAAGTATATATATGATGTATTTTAACTTTGAGTTCTACATGAAAGTTGTAGGTCTTAAAATATTACATAACTTTTATGCAGAATACTTTTTGTTTTGACATCATTTATTATTTTATTTGGATTTTATAAGATTTATTTCATTTCAAATTTTTCTGATTAGGTCACGTGGCCCAATATGATGCATCTATGTAGCCACTTCTTCTTTGGCTCTCGCCTCTCTTGAAGGCTAGGGTTTAGGCATTAACGCATCACGGAAGCATGAAGATCGCATCGAATACAATCTAGGTCAACTAGTCATACTAGTTGCAAGAGGCAACGGAATTTAAAATTTTTAAATAGATGAAACCGCATGATTCGAGAACGCTTCTAAAATCATTTCATCAAGATCACAAACGAGTAATTAGGATTACCTATTGGAGCATGTTTGTGATTGTTAATCTATAAAGTAAGATATTCTCCTATCTCAAGTCCAATTCGACGTAGAAGCACTTGTGGGCGTGTAGATGACACGTGAAACTCCCACAATCCAAGTTGATGATTCGAGGTTGGAATCTCCTAATTTCATCTCACAAAATACGGATTTTTCTGCATGAGCAAGAAGCACCGAATTAGAAGGAGATCCATGAGCGGTTGATCTAGCAACACAACATCGTTGAGACGAAGGCGGCGCTCTCAACAACCCTAAAGTGGACTGCTACTAGGGTTTGAGATAGGGAGGCTCTTGGACGTGTATGAGAGAGAGAGAGATTATTGCTCTTGCAATTATATGTAAAAGAAAATGCTAGATCTACCCTTTCTTTTATTCTAAATTGGATGACGGAGATGAACTCCTAATTCAAATCAATGGTTGAGATTTTGTTACAAAAAAGTTGCAACAACAAATAGTTTAATTTAAAAGAAAATAAATATATTGTAAATTATCTTAATATATTTAGTTTCAATTAAATCAAGATTCTCGTGAAGGGAATTGGACTAAGCATCCACTTTCAGTAAAAGGAAAGGAGAAAGACTCCTTCCCTTTTAATCGATGTGGACGGGCACCCTTGATTGGAGAGAGAAATCTCTCTCCAATCTTAATGTAATATTATTACATTAAATCTTAATTCATGGAATCTTTTGTCAACAAAAGATCATGAAATAATTATTGTAAATTATATGTGACAACTGCAAACAAAACCATTAACATTTATGAATCATCAACCACCCAATATAAAATGTTAATTGTATTTACAATTAGTTGTTAAATATGAATCCAATTCACATCAATATTTAATTCGTAAATTATATTTACAATTAAATATCTCCATCATATTATATATCACATTTATAATATTTATAATTATTGTAGATAGTAATATCCACATTTAATCACATCTCTGATAAGAAAATCATATTTATTTATCTTAGATGGCAATTCTCATGCATCCAAAATAATGTGAATCATACTCACATTATTCATGATAATTAAATCGTATTTAATTATCTATTTTCCATTGCTCAGATACATTATGAACAATTGAATTATTCTTGAACCCTTTTAAGAATAACGAGCTTTCTCCGCGAATACTTGGAATAAGGACAAGGCGATTGTGCATTCCATGTATAGTGACTTGGATTGAGATCATATCTAAAATCCATATCTCGAGAGCCTCTCAAGGATGTTTGATTAAATTAAATTGTGAATATAACTTCTTATTGCATCTGAATCATATTAAAATCAATATCCAACATTTGGATTAAGATTCGATCACTAATATGTTGAGAGGAGTCACTAAAATCCAAACATGTTTCATCATTACTCCGAAATGGAAGTGTCATGGTTATATAATCATCTACGATCACATAACCCTTCAATTTTCCTAATATCTGTGCATCCTGCATACTAGAAGACCTAGATTAAACTCAAAGTATTAGATGATATTTGAACTATGTTCTTCATGATTTTTATCATTAAGTTTCTCATTTGATTATTGAGAGTTGGTATCGACCATATGCTTTCCAAAAGCATATATCATACCTATAAATTCTATCAAGCTGCTCAAGTGAGATGACCGTGCACGGAAATTTATTCCAATATCTCATGAGTGAGACCATGTCTTTGATAAATATTTATTTTATCATTACTATATTCCTTATTTATCCTCTGAGTAGGAGCAATTCAATAAAAATCACCACTAATTCACTCTAATTAGCGATTGACCCTTTGTCTATAAATAACCTTAATTATTGTATAAAAATTAACCCATTTTACTTTCTTTATTTTTCTTATTCTAAAAACACCAAAAATAAATTAAATATTGTTTATATTTATTTTGGTTTTAAAAAAAGAAATTAAAAAGACAAAAAATCACAAAACAATTAAAGTGTAGTATTTTTATTCATTAAAAATACTCTCGAAATTTTTACTTTGTTTATTTAATCTCTTTTTAACTAACATGAAAATTGTAGATCTCCTCGATACCTACAACTTTCATGATTTGACTTTTTCTTGATTTTACCTCCTTCTATCTCTTTTTGAATTTCTCCTTATTTTCCCTTTTTCTTTAATTCCATTAGGCCATGTGGCGCTCTCTAGAGCTGTCACGTGACCCCTTCTCCTCGTGCCACCCGCCTCTTCTATCGCCCTTGGATCTCCTCCTTCTTCCGCTACCCCATCCACTCCATACATCATCCTCTGCCAGAGGCAGATGAGGACCCGCTCCAGGCTCCACCTGCTCCGCCCCTAAGTCTGTCAACCACCTCACATCGCTTCGGCTATGCACATCTAACCTCCTTGCAGGTCAAGTCCTCAATGGTCAGAGCTTCTACATCCTCCACGCCGGTGAGGGTGCATCGCCCTGTCGCTTCAGGCCCCTCCACAGCCCCCTCTCTTGGACAGTAGCTTTGTCGACCTTCCCGCGATCTTCCCCGACCATCTGCATGTCATCTCAAAGTTGGAGGAGCAGGGTCATTTGCAGATCATTCCTCACAGCTCTCTTTATTTGTAGAAAAGTTCATCCCAGGTGCACTCACCTCACGTGTCGTGCTTGGAGAAATTGAAAGGAGCCCTTGCCAGCTCTTGGTTATTTCTATTATACCCCTGCTAGGGACCATTATGCAAACTTATCTCTTTTATTTTTTTAGTATTTTTATTGTAATTATGCCCTTGCACTCTTTCCTCAATATCTTGAGCTTATGAACTCCAAATCCAATGATTTCAATTTTATTTTACTGTTAATTTTATGCTCTTCATAATGGCATGATTATTTCACTGATTTGATAGAAATTGTTATAGACTAAATTCTGCATGCTTCATGTGTCATCTATTCCTCATTTAAATGCCACTAATTGTTGTTGTGTCTCAATTGATATTGAAATTGACTCTCTGTTGATTGCTCAATGATTGGACTAATTTTAGGGCATATTTTGTTGGCTTCATCATATAACATTGCATAGCATCTTGTATCATTTGTATTGCTAAAAACCAAAATAAAAGTTGCATGATAATCATTCCATGCATTGCATTTCTCTGTATATTGTATCACATTTACTCTGCATAAAGAATAGACTAGAAAATGCATGTTACGTGTTGATTATACATTGCATTGTGTGGCATCATATGACATACATAAAGTGTTTAAAATTCAAAGAAAAGTTCTCTTTTCATGCACCTCATGCATCTTGTTCATTGCATCATTTTCATTACATCATTATTTGTGCATGATTATTTTATACGTATTGTTTTTCTTATTTTTGGGTGCATTCTGTCCACATTAAGAAGACTTAGATCAAAGAATTTAATCACTCATTTTTAATCATTAATTTCAAATTAATCGACGAGGAGGCTCATGTCCCTATGTTCGACCTTGGTATGGTTGCCAAGTAAAAATTCATCGCCACATAATCAAGCATGTGGTCGATTATGCATAGATCCAAAATCACCTCCTATGCTATGATAAAAATGACTTGTTAAAGAGGCAATTTTTGGTTTATCAGTCTTTAGGTTCAGTAATGAACATGTATAATCCCTTTTGGAGATCGTATTACTCATATGTCCTTGTATGCACACTAGCTCGCAGGTGTATAGACCTTGTGATCATCAACCTATCGGTCTGTCAAATGTACATACTCAGACATATAGTAACACATGTGTCTCCAGTTATAGGATGTGTGCCTATATCATGATAATATACGACATAGGTCTTGGTCATCTCGATCTTTCTAAGTTAGCTCTTTGACCTAACTTATCTAACACGTCTGAATTTCTATTCCTATGTAGAGGACCCGCATCAAGAGGTCAGTTAAATATCAGCCTTTAGAAAAGAATTGTCATCTTCTTCTCTGAGTGGATATCCTTTCCTAATAAACATTTGATGGTACTTGATGAGACCTCAATCTAACTCTTTAGATATCATCAAGCACCAACCTCTATGATTTAACATATGAACAACAATTGTATGATCATTAAGATGGACATGGTACATAATTCTAATTGTACAGAGGGACCTTATAGTGCATTCATTCATATAATCTCAAATAAGGAGTGAAATAAACCAATAACCTTTATTGATATATATAAAAGATTATAGTAACATTTATTGTAGGGATGGTTTGCCCTAGGCTCACATGGCTAGCAATCTCACGTTAGCCCTCAGAACCATTCATGTATAATCTTTAAACCCAATATCATTACAAGCTGGTCAACAACCTTTTTGGGTAAAGGTTTTGTAAGGAGATTAGCAACGCTTTCGGTATAGGCCACCTTGACGATGTTGATATCACCACACTTTTGAATCTCTCGAATTATGTGGTATTTCCTTTCCATGTGTTTGCTCTTTTGATGTCATCCGGGTTCCTTCGCTTGAGCTATGGCTCCCGTGTTATCACAGGGAAACAGAATGTGAGTATCAGAGGAAACTATGCCAAGTTCCAAGATGAACTTGCGTAACCACACCACCTCTTTAGCAATATCCGATGTGGCTGGGTATTCGGCTTCAAGAGCTGAATCATCTTGCTTCTTGCTTCTCCAACTCACAGCACCACCGTTCAATAAGTATACAAACCCTGAAGTTGACTTGCGATCATCTACATCAGATTTGAAGTCTAAATTCATGTATCCTGAAACTTGGAGATCTCTATCTCCATAGACCAAGGTTTAATCTTGAGCTAGTCTTAGATAATTAAAGATGCTCTTCACTGCATTTCAGTGTTGTTCTCCCTATCATGATTGGTAACAGCTTACCACTCCCAATGCATGACAGATGTATGGTCGTGTGCACATCATAGCATTCATCAGGCTTCTCACAGCTGATGCGTAAGGGCATCCAACCACGTCTTTCTTATTCTCAACACTTTGAGGAGTCATCACTTCAGAGCGTATACCATGTCTTAAGGGAAGAAAGACTTTCTTGGAATTCTCGATATGGAAACATTCCAAGATCTTCTTAATGTATGTATGTTGTGATAATCACAAAATTCATTTTCTCTATTTCTAAACAGCTTCAGACCCAAGATAGAAGAGGCTTCTCCAAGATATTTCATCTCGAATGTATGGGACAACCAAATATTAACACTAGTCATCATCCTAATATCATTCCCAATGATAAGGATGCCATCTACGTAAAGCACGATAAATACAATAGCACTCCTACTTAGCTTCTTATATACACATGGTTCATTAGGATTCTGAATGAAACCATAACTCTTTATGGTTTCAACGCATCTTATGTTCCAGCTACAAGAAGCTTGTTTGAGCACATAGATGGATCTCTTCAACTTGCATACTTTGCCTTCCTTAGTTATGAAGTCTTGGGGCTGCTGCATATAGATATCCTCATCTAGGTATCCATTTACGAATGATGCCTTGACATCTATATGCCAGATGTCATAGTCAAGATATGTAGATATAGCTAGTAATGTTCTAATGGATTTAAGAGAATGTCTCATCATAGTCGATGCTTTCTCGTTGTATGTAGCACTTGGCTACGAGTCGCGCCTTGAAGGTCTCTAATGGGTTTTACCCCTTTAGGTGGATCCTCTAGGGTCCATACATTGTTCTTGTACATGGAGTCTATTTCAGACTTCATTGCTAGCATCCATCTATCCATGTCTTAATCCGCGAGTGCTTCATCAAATGAAGTTGGATCGTTACCACTATCTCCCAGCACATGGAATCCAAACCTTTCAGGTGGTGCAACCACCACTGAACTACTTCGAAGAGGTACGAGTGTGTTTTATCTTCATTTACTTCTTCGGTTTCTGGTTTAGGAAGCTCAACATCCTTAGAGGATTCATTGAGTTCCCTTACTTCATTTTTGTCTTAACTCGTAAGGAAGTCATCCTCCGTAAATTTTACATCTCTAGAGACGAAGATCTCTAGAGTCTCAGAATCGTAAATTTGGTATCCAATATCATCCTTTACATATCCAATGAAGTAGCACTTCTAGTACGAGATTCTATCTTAATTGCATCCATGTTCTTCGCGTTGGGTATAGATTTGCTAGGAATCTTGTTTAGGATATTGCAGTCTCTATTGCATATCCTCAGAAACTAAGTGGTAAATGCGCATTACTCATCATTGGATCGGATCATATCCATGTTGATCATGTTGCATCTTTCAGCAATACCATTAAGTTGGGGAGTTCCATGAGGATTAAGATTGGAGACAATCCCTCTCTCTCTAAGGCATTCCTTGAATTCATCTGAGAGGTACTAACCACCTTGGTCAGATTGAATCCGTTTAATCTTCCTGTTGGTTTGGTTCTCAACCAAAGCCATGAGTTCATTGAATTTTTCGAAAGTTCCAGACTTATATTCTAATAAAAAGATAAAATTGTATCGCAAATGGTCATCAATAAACGTTAAGTAATATCGACATCCATTTCGGGTTGCGGTACTGAACGGACCACATAGATTGGTATGTATTAGGTCAAGAATATCGTCTCATCATGTAACTTTGTTACAGAAAGGTACTCTCGTCATTTTACCTTGAATGCAATGTTCGCAAGTAGGCAAAGTTTGGACCTGTATAAAATCTAAGGATCCATCCTTTATTAATTTATTGATCATATCAACAAATAAATGGCCAAGCCTTTGATGCCAAATCATATTAGAATGATTTCCTTCCTTCCTTATTCTTTTAGGGTATTTATTAGTGGGTGATACATTCATGACAGATTCATTAATGCACAATTCATATAGTTTATCAAAACTTAGAATTCCATCAGTAATATGTTTGTAATAAGGGCTTGTGACAAGCTTTTCACTAAATAAGAGCAAATATCCATTTCTAACTACTTCAGATATAGATAATATGCTCCTTCTAACATCCGGAACATAAAGACATTCTCTAAGCACTAGGACTCTCCCACTAGATAATGATAGTCTGCAGATCCCGACGGTAACTGCTGCATCAGGTCCCATCTGGATGACTATCTCCCTTTCATCAAGATTCCTAGTTTCCTAAAATAGACACGACAGATTGCATACATGAAGAGAAGCACCATAACTGATGATCCAACTACCTTCTCGTCCTATGAGAAAATTGGTTTCAATGTTGAAAGTAGATTGCCTGCTTGCTGGGGCTTTACCTTTCTCAACAGTTTTAAGGTACTCTAGGAAGTTTCACTTCCAATTCCTGACTTTTTATAGTGATGACACATATTGTCTTCTTTGATGATGCCAGTGTGGTAGCATGAGAAGATGAGCCAACAACTTGACTGTTCTTCTTCTTTTTATGGGTTGGACCTTTCTGAATCTCTTACTTTATATCACACTTCCCTTTAGCCTATGCAACCATTGCATTGTTAACAGTATTCTCTTTCTTCATTACATCTTATGTAAGATTTTAATGAAGCCATGAGTTCAATGTTAGTTAAGTTCAACTTGTTCATGTGCGATACCACAAATTTGGTGAAAGACTTGGATAGAGATAACAGAATGAAGTCGGACTGCATTTATGAATCCATTTATGCCCTAAAAGTGTCCAAATCAGAAAGGTAACCAAACATTTTGATTACATGTTCTCAAAACGAAGTCTCTTCCTGCATCTCGCAACGAATAAGTTCTTTCATAACATTGTAGTACTTAGTGTGGTTTACATCACTGAACATCTCTTTAAGATTCAACATTATATGTTGACTTCCATCCATGTCCATATGTTTTTCTGTAGTACATTGGACAGAGATCCCAATATATAACACCTTGCCAATGCATGATCTTCATCGAACATCACTTTAAAATTCAACATTATATTTTGACATCCATCCATGTCCATATGTTTTTTCTGTAGTACATTGGACAGAGATCCCAATATATAACACCTTGCCAATGCATGATCTTCATCATATTTTTTATCGAACTTTAGTTCCTCCAATGTTTGAGGGATTTTATGCGTGTCCTTCATAAGCATGTATCCAATGTGGTCGGCAGACAGAATAAACTCCAAGTTTTGGATCCAATCCGAATAGTTGGATCCTGTCAATTGATTGACCTCTAGAAGCCTACTGAGCAGGTTCATGGATTTTATATGAGATTAAGAATGTATTATATTAGAATATATAATGAATTCTATATTCAAATTTAAATTCTTTGATCACATATTTTTAATCAAATTAGCCTTGCCTTTTGAACTCAAAAAGTTCATTCCCTTATTCACTTCAAATAAGGAGATATATTTACCGATATATCTCTGACAAGATCTGGGATCTCTCTTTTATCTTTGTTACATCCCAATAATATGAGAAACTACAACTCAGATAAAAAGAATCGAGAACTCATTCTGCCTTGCAAGTCTAACTTGCATTTCCCAATTCGGTTTTTAACTCCCGAGCCCACTACCCCTAAGGTGATGTTGACCCGTTATTAATTGAATAAACCATCAACATGAATAGAACTTGCTATGCACAATACAATATCACCCTAATAATATGATGAACCAATATTAGGGTCACTACACATACAGCCTTACTCTTTCGAGAAGCAAAGAGCCTGATCCATGTGCGCTTGTATGTAGGAGCTGTCACTTCGGATAAGAGTCTCCAGCATACAATTCATGACGAAGGAACCCCTCGCCTTGTCAGGAGACGATGATTTATATGATCATCAATATCCCATTCAAATTTTAATTAATTATTATGAATCATATTCACATAATTAATTCCTCAAAGAGAATTACATCTCTATTCATAATAGAGTGTTTGTTTTAATTAGATGTAATTAATTTAAACATATTAAATTAATTATTAATCCAATCAATCAACCAACAAATAATTAAGGTTTTCTTTATATTACTATATATTATTATGCTCGCACAAGTGCATGTTATTATTGAGTTTTAATATTTAGAGTACAATTTGATTTACTCATATCACCTTATCATCGAGATGGATCAAGCTAGGTCGTATAGACAATGCTAATAGGGAGCGCTTCCACTCCTAATGCTGCAGAAGGAGCCACTTAAATAACCCATTAGCATGTCCATGGCCAAGAAACTGTTACCATAACGGCTCAAGAATAATAATCGTTAGATCAATGTACTTGCGATTTAATCGATCATTCCTTTGACGATTGGCATTATACTATATAGTAATATCTCATAAATATAAGCATCTTAAAATAATTTTGAGATCCTAAATTTCTAATCATATCAAGCAAACATGTTTTCCATATAAAAGTTGACTTACAACTATTGTAGGTTAAACTAGGATTTTGTCATGAAACATTCATACAATGGTGATTGATGTTTAATCAAATATTTCCAAAATAAATATTGAGCATCAATTAATCATAGGAAATCCATAATTTACTTGATTGACATTGAATGATAAATATATTAAGAAAGTAATCTTTATGATCTAATCATCATCCCACCCATCTCCACTAAATATGGAATATCTCGCGTGAAATAAAATCGTGCGATTTAATGGTTTAATTATATACTTAATTCAAGTATTTATTTCATGGTTCATGATGGGAAAATAATAACTAGAAATTATTTTGTTACAAATATGTGTATACATGTAAAAATAATGCATTGCGGGAACTTTTTGAATTTTAATTTATGCACCTTTGGTGCCAACAATTGGATACTATTTTGGAGGTATATTTAGACTTCTAAATACATTTTACTATCTAAAAATTTTGTAGAAATAATGCATAAATAAGGACTTTTCATTTTAACAAAAAAACAATTCGAAACATGCATCAAATGCAAAATAATGGGTCCCCGCACATCCGATATACAAAACCTAGTTCATCTAAGGTTTTGGATCACATCCAAGACCTTTAACCTGGCTCGGATACCACTTGAAGTCTAGGGTTTAATCCTTAACGTATCACAGAAGCATGGAGATTGCATCAAATACGACATAGGTCAACTAGTTATACTAGTTGCAAGGAGCAATTGAATTTAAAATTTTTAAATAGATAAAACTACATGATTTGAGAAAACTTTCAAATCATTTCATAAAGATCACAAAAGAGTAATTAGGATTACCTCTTGGAGCGTCTTTGCGACCATTAATCTCTAAAGTAAGAGATTCTCTTATCTCAAGTCAGATCCGACTTAGAAGCACTTGTAGGCCCATAGAGGACTCGTAAAGCTCCTACAATCCAAGTTGATGATTTGAGGTTAGAATCTATTAATTTCATCTCACAAAATACAGATCCTTCTTCACAATCAAGAAGCACTGAAGAAGGTAGAGATCGACAAGCAGTTGATCTGCCAGTATAATGGCGTTGTGATGACGACAATGCTCTCAACAACCTAAGGTGGACGCAAATCAATGGTGGAGATTTAGTTGCAAATCTCCCTCTCTTATGCACAAAGAGATAGTTCTACCCTTTCTTTTATACTAAATTGGATGGTGGAGATTCACTCCTAATTCAAATCAATGGTGGAGATTTAGTTGCAAATAATTTGCAACAATAATTAATCTAATTTAAAAGAAAATAAATATGCTGTAAATAATTTTAACATATTTAGTTTCAATTTTAATTAAATCAAGATTCTCATGAATGGAATAGGACCAAGCATCTACCTTCCATTAAAAGGGAAAGGAGAAAGATTCCTTCCCTTTTAATCAAGGTAGACTCCACCCATGATTGGAGAGAGAAATCTCTCCTCAATCCTAATATAATATTATTACATTAAATCTTAATTCATGGAATCTTTTGTCAATGGAATATCATTAAATAATTATTTCAAATTATTTGTGATAATTGCAAACAAAATCATTGACAATTATGAATCAAATTCAACCACTGAATGTAATATTTATTTACAATTAATTTTTCAATGAGAATCCAATTCCCATCAATATTTAATTTGTAAATTCTAATTAAATTTCTCCAACATATTATAAATCACATTTATAATATATGTATAGTAATATCCATATTAATCATAACTCTAATAATTAAATCATATTTATTATCTTAGAAGTCAATTCACATGTGTCCAAAATAATATAAATCATATTCACATTATTCATGATAATTAAATTATATTTAATCATCTATTTCTCATTTCTCAAATACATTATCAACTATTGAATTATTCTTGAACTCTTTTTAAAATAATATGCTTTATCTGCGGATACTTGGAGATAAGGACATGGTGATTGTACATTCCATGTATAGTGACTTGGATTGAGATCATATCTCAAATCTAGATCTTGAGAACCTCTCAAAGATGTTTGATTAAATCAAACGGTGAATCTAATCTTCTTATTACATCTGAATCATATTTAGATCAATATCCAACATTTGGACTAAGATCAGATCACTGATCTATAGAGAGGAGTCACTAAAATCCAAACAAGTTTCATCACTCCCTCGGAATGGAAGTGTCATGGTTATACAATCGTTTACGATCACATCACCCTTGAGTACTCCTAATACATGTACATCAAGCATACTAGAAGACATACATTAAACTTTAAGTATTAGATCATATTTGAACCATCTTCTTCAGGGTTTTTATCATTAGTTTTCTCATTTGATCATTAGGAGTTGGTATCGATTATATACTTTCCAAAAGCATATATCATACCTATAAATTTTGTCAAGCTTCCAAAGAGAGACGATTGTGCACGTAAATTTATTCCAATATCTCATGAGTGAGCTCATATCTTCCAATTCAGTAAGGAACATGTATAATCCCTTTAAGAGATTGTATTACTCATATGCCCTTGTATGCACACCAGCTCGTTGGTGCATAGACCTTGTATAGGTCATCAACCTATCGATTTGCCAATATACATATTCAGACATATAGTAACACATCTTTCTTCGATCAAAGGATGCATGCCTATATCGTGACAATATATGACATAGGTCTTGGTTTTCTCGATCTCGCTAAGTCAGCTCTTTGACCTAACTTATCTAAAACCTCCAAATCTCTTTTCCTATGTAGAGAACCTGCATCAAGAGGTCAGTTAGATATCAGCCTTTAGAGAAGAATTCCCATCTTCTTCTCAGGTTGGAGAGCCTTTCCTAATTATCATTTGACGATACTTGATGAGCCCTCAATCTAACTCTTTATATATCATCAAGCACCTGCCTTTATGATTCAACATTTGAATCACCAACTGTATATTCATTAAGATGACCATGGTAAATAACCCTTAATGTACAGAGGGACCTTGTAGTGCATTCATTCATTTAATCTTAGATAAGGAGTGAAATAAACCAATAATCTTTATTGATATATATATATAATATTCCAATGACATTTATTGTAGGAATGGTTCGCCTCGGGCTCACATGACTAACATCTCTTTGAGGCCATCTGATTATTTGATGACAAGGCTAAGTCTAATCCACACGCTCCCCATCAAGGGTCATTGGATCTGATGATCTAATGGCATTGGACCTTCTTCTACCTTAGGTGGTTGACCCCTAAGGGTCGCATCCCTTTGTCAACGGTAGTTTTCTCCATTTCTCAAAGTCGGTCGACATGTCCTCCCATAATTTTGGTAATATTTTGACATTTGTTCAGACCCCATTCCCACCAACCTCCAAGCCATTGTGATATTCCTCACGCGAGGTAATGGGAGGTGGTTGAAACCACCCCTGTGCAACCGCTTAGAGGACAACAAAACCCTATCCTCCTCCAACTTCCACCTTCATCCACCTTCACGAGAGTTTTCCTGAGCTTTCTCCCATCCTAACCATTTGTGAAAAATAGAGTGTGAGAGATCAAGTGAAGAAAATAGCTTGACTTCGATGAGATCCACGTCCAATTTGGTAGTGTTGTAGCAAGTTCATCGTTTCTTAAGCTTAAAGCGTGAGCCAAGACTATCAAAGAGAGGACTCTGAGGTTTTCCAAGACTTGATTCAGGCTCCGTCCATTGCCATTTGTTCATTTTCTCATCTTCATATTTGATCTCTGTAGCCACCTCTGTTTTCTCCGATTTATCGTACAACACACACACATCATGTTCCTCATTTGATTAGCTCTACAGCTTCATAGATCACCATCCTCCATGTGGACCACTTTGTTCATTACCGTCGACTCTCCATCATACTCCACGCCTCAATTTGTTTTTCATTTTGTAAAGGTGAAGAATCCATTTAGGTATTCACCTTCATTCACCTCCAGACCATCCCATTTCACCACAATCTCCATCATGTGCTTCAGCTATTTCAATTTAACCTTGCAAGAACCTCATTGATCAGCATTTTTGAAGCTACTCCGATCTCGACCTATTGCTCCGACGAAGCTCCATCATCCAATGGTTCTTCATCATACAGAAGATCTCTCGGTCATCTATCTCCTTTGCATGTGCCCTGTGAAGCTTCCCCGAGCCTCGAGTTGGTCAAAGGAGCATGGAGGAGTGAGATCTTCCTTGCTGGAGAGTAGTCCGCCTGCAGAGGAGGAGGATACATCACCAAGTAGTATAAGCCATCCGATCGTTTTGATCTGACGATCCAAGATGCACCCCGCACCTCCGATCAAACCAACCGCATTAGGTCCACTCAGACCTAGACCGGAGCACCATCATCTTCCACGTGGCCCGGTCCACGATCTGTGCCCCAAGCCTGAGACGCACGTACACCCCACCTGTGTTCCTGGATATTTGATACAGCAGCCATCGGGTTCTTCTTACTGCATAAATACTCCCATATAGGAATATTTTACGAGATAAGCCCAAGCAGTTTTATGTATTTGCATTTGTACCCTTTTGGACTTAAATGTGAAGAATTTGTGTTTTATTTTATAAGTTTTTTCTTGTAGTTATGCCCTTGTTTTAAACCTTTAATATATTGAGTTTTATAGATCCAAATTAAATGAAATGATTGACGTTTATAATATAATGAAATTCTTTTTATTATGGTGTACTTTAATTTTGATTTGACACATTGGTCATTAATTAATAATAGAACAAAATCATTGCTCTTTGTGAGCCTAACAATATATCTTTACTTCATGATTAAGCTTTAAAATTGATTAAGTACCTTTGGTAAATTAAATCATTATCACATTACTTCTTGATTGGGCGAATTTAATGTATGTGTATCTTGGAGCTTATTTGTGATTAAATAGAATGAATGATTTATAAGATCAAAGATTTAAATGCTTATTTCATTAATTTGATTCTTAACCAACCCAATAGGCTGTTAAATTAGATTCGACATATAATAATTAAGGGACATTTTAAGTTGATTTCATATTTAAATTAGGGAGCATTACTTGTGTAGTTGTGTGTATTTTTATGCATCTCATTTTGTAGCATCTTAAATTGACTTGCATAAAAACACTAAAAGATCATGCATTCATATTGTGTTATTTTAACCTATATATAAATATTAACCACTTAACCTAGGTATTTAGGGTCTAATTAGATAAACTAATACATTGTTTCCATGTGTTTGACCTTGGACTTTGTTAGATAAAAATTTAGCCTCGATCTCTTCACAGAGATTAACTAATCAAGGTTCTGTTGAGTAGTTAATCTGCCATATTATAATGAGTGATAATTAAATTAGCTATTTGATGATTCATCAGATGGCGTCGTTACTGAGGACACGACATAAATACTCATATTTAATTGGGTTTAAATATCTGATTAAATGGAATTTAATGCATCTTAGGTTAAGTTTTTGTGTTGTATTGATTTTCGTTAGCTTTGATTGACTCTATTTGATTTTGTTATCATTCTGTCTATGTTTTGTTTAATTTATTAGTTGATTATTTTGTAGCATGGCTCGTGTAGCTGAGACGATCGACTTGATGCAAAGGCGAGGAGTTTGGAGCTCCCACTAAAAGAGTTCAAAGCAACCACTTAAGAGAAGAGATTTTTTAACTAGTTAATGTAGTTAACTTAGATATTTTTCAGATAATTTATGTTGTAATTTAATATTTCATTTCCAACGGCTCTTATTTGAGAGTTCGCGCTTGTAACTTGAGGTCTTTCTAAAT
This sequence comes from Ottelia alismoides, assembly GCA_037367405.1. Lineage (NCBI taxonomy): Eukaryota > Viridiplantae > Streptophyta > Magnoliopsida > Alismatales > Hydrocharitaceae > Ottelia > Ottelia alismoides. Next base: position 304,804 of record JAZKJV010005006.1, read on the forward strand.
TATACTTTGTGTATGTCGAGACCTGTTTCATCCTTTCAGAGTATGTGGCTCGATTTGAGTGGCAATTTAGGAAAGGCACCCGCGCTCTTAGAGCTTTACTTATATCATCATTTCATGTGACTTCGTAGATTAGGCCATACTTTAATCATCTCTTAAGATTCACTTAAAACTATACGTACTTAATACATTATATCTAGCTCAAATTAAACTCAATTCTATCTCGGTAATGAAACTTATGCATTAGGAATGATTTTTCTCGAACTGCATTACATATAGTAAAAATTTTAAAATCCAATCTTGCATAACTCATGGAGAGTACCGGAAAGCTCTGTACGTATACCTTCTAATAATCATTCATCATGTTTATCGCTTGTGTTCGGCTTTTCTTGAATCCTTGATCTTGATTTATAACTTAGGATTAAAAGAAAACGAGCATGTACATTAATCGCTATACTTCATGTGCTCATAATAAATATCAATTATAGCCAGCACTAAAATTGGGACTCTCAATCAGGTCGATTTTAACTAAGCACTAAAATTGGGACTCTCAATCAGGTCGATTTTAACTAACTTGGAATAAAATCCACCTTGTACTACAGACGATTAAAGCCCTCATTATATGCATGTACCTACCTCCATACAGAGTGGGTGAGGATGTATCCGTAAAGATAGAGCCCAAATCCTTGGACTTGCCCCCTAAGTCTCCATTTCTGATGCTTGCGGATTTGGGAGCTTCAAGGGCTAGCCTACAGCCTTAGTTTACGTTTTGTTGTGTAATCCTCGTTATCTCTTTAAGGGTGTGGTATTAAACCTGGTATCCGGGGAAGATTGCCCTTTTGCTTGAGAGCTCTCAAGAGCATCGTTGGGTGTAAGGAGACACCCTATGTGTAACATACTCTAATATTGGACTACCATCAACTAAAATTGACAAGATAATTCAGTCGAACTCTTATGATCTTCATGTGTGAAGTTGATGATTTTAAAGTGTTTGATTTGTGTTTGTATTGTGTGAGTAACTCCCACACATTCAAGTACAAGCTATTGTACATTCATCTCCTCGATTCAGTCGTGCTCTCTACATTTATTTTGACATTGAAGATGGAAGTAGGGGGAAATTTGTTCGGATTTTGCAAACCTTTCATTGAACTCTCTAAAGATTACGTCTTTCAAGGTCCATGAAACCTCACTTTTGAGACCTCCCTGGACTCATGACCCTCTTGAGTCCACATTCATTCACTTAGGGGATGGTCATATACTGACTAATCCCTTTCTCTCTTCCCTTCTCATCGAAGACATTCGCCTTGGTGAGCACGATTTGATTTCCACCTATTCTTCTAACCTCAACCCATTTTCTGATGAAGGATATTCAGAATATTCATACAATATACCTCCCAAGAAGAATAATGATGAAGAGGATTGTGAAGACCCAATGTAGATGATACTAGCTAGGTTGGTTGCCTCAGAACAACAGAACACTCTGTACATACCTCAGATAGGCCAATTCAATGTGGGTACTGATGAATACTCATTCATCACTCTTTATTCTTTTATTTTAGCTAATTATCTTGGCAAAATACCATGTAGATAGCTGTATATACAATAAGTTACCAATAAGCATACCTTTTGTAAATATCAATAATTAGCGTGTATTTGTGCAAAAATAAAAGAACAAAGAATAAAGAAAAAGAAGGAAATATTTAGAATAAATATTGAGTGACCTAAACCCAAGAGAGGACCCAATATGGGCCTGATCGCCAAATAAAACAAGTAGAGAGAGATAGGGTCATTCAACCTTGTATATATTCCTTCTTAATGTACAAAATTAAAATAAAAACAAAATAATTTCTCTCTCTACCTTGTACATAGTACATGTATATATGTAGACTATCACTATTTATTTCACCCTTGTAAATAAACAATAAAAATAAAATAAAAATTATTTTATATCCCAAATTTTATGCTTTAAATAAATAAAATATAAAATTAGAGTATTTATACAAAAATAAGAAAATAAAGATAAAAATATAAAATACATAGGTATTTTATACATGTATATAGTATAATATAATGCATATACCTTAATTTATTTTTTGAAAAAATAAATAAATATCACTAAAAAATAGTTTGAAAATAAATAAACATTTTTTATTTTGTAAATATTTTAAAATAAAATCATTTTCTATTTTTAATTTAATTTACAAGTGTTTTCTCTTTTCTATTTTCTGATTGGTCCAGGAGGGTTTGTTGACCCCGGACAACTCCCCCTCCCGGACCGATCAATGCCCGGATCCGCGTTTCACCCCGATTTCTCGAATTTTCCCCGGACGGATCCTGATCTCCCTTGCCCCGATTCCACTGCCCACCTCTTCCCCTTGGATCAGCCACCCTCACGGATCTCTAGGGTGTGGCGGATCTTTCTTGGTTCGCGTGCTCGTGCCTGATCTTCTCGTCACCTGGGAATGCATATAAATTCTTCATTTCAGTACCCAGCTCCTCCCCAGCTTACGCCGAACACCTCCCTTCTGCCCTAGAAACCTTCCCCTCGGTGACAGTATTCGGAAGCGCCCTTTGGTGGTCGAAGAGAGTGCCTGCATGGTCGAGGCAAAGACTCCCATCGGCGTAACCCCCTGGAGCTAAGGATCGATCTTGGATCTTCAGGTAATCCTCATCTCAGTCCTAGTTCCCTTTATTTCTGAATCTTTCATCTTTCCTCTGTCGGCTTCGACCCAGTGGTCGGAGCTTCATCAGCCATATCGCCCTGAATAGATCTCCTCTACAGTCCATCGTCATCTTTCCTCCACATTCTGATCATCTCGATCTTGGCTATCTGAGCCAAGATTGGGCAAGGTTCCATCCTCCGCCATCGTCGGAACCTCCCCTCACCGTTCCTCGTCGCTTCCCTTAGTTTTTCATCTAATAACCTTGGCCGGAGCCAACCTCTGAGCAGGAGCTTTCACCCCGCAGGTCGTGTTGCGCGTGGAGACCCCCTAGAGCACATTATCCAGCTTCACCGGAGCCATCCCAAGTCACCACCACCTTCCCGGAGATCTGACCAGTGGATGCTCCATCCGTAACCACCACTCGACGCGGAGGAGCGTCACGAGTCGAACCCTTCTTCCTGATCGATCATCAGACGACCGGAGTGCTGCCAGTTCTCCGGCGAACTTCGCCAGGGAGGTGTTCATCCAGGACCCTCCTCCACCGTCGGATCGACGCCACCCTCCAGAGTGCATCTGGATCGTCCAGCGCCTGCTCTTGTCAGGCCATTTGATCCGACATCTAACGGACCCGTACTCCCCACGTGTGCCCTTTCAACAGAGCCGTTGGATTCACCAGGTGCCTTCGTCAGGACCGCTCCTTTCCAGTCAACCAGTGCCAACCACCTGTCACCCACGTGAGTCGCACACCCAGCATGGGTAATTTGCTCCCTTTTCCCTGCATTTAGTTTATGTTCGTATTTAGTCTGTAAAATAAATATAGCACTGTGGACTATTGGCACTATTGCCCCTGCTGTTTTTCTTATTTGCATTTAGGTCCTTCCTTTATGGTTGCACGTGCATCGTCACGAGTCTCTCTTGAACAATTGCATGTATGCCCTCGGGTTTAGTGGATGTTATAAAATGAATCTTTAGTTTCTTTATTAACACTTATACCCTTGTACGTGTTATTTTGGACATGTGCTTGAATTAATGGAAAAATTACAGTAGGAACCCCTGGACTTTTGACGCGTATTAATCTTTGGTCCCTGGAAATTATTTTTCTTGCATATAGGTCCCTGTGTGATGTATGGTTTTGATTGGTTGAAATAAATATCAAACGTTATCCAAAATTCATGAATTTGTACACGTGGCTTATGCCACCGTGTAAATATTTCTGCAAATTCTTGGGCTCGTTTGGTTTTCATTTTCTATTTTTAAAAATTCAAAAACCTCCAAATTTGCTTCTGTCTAAATTGAAAAATCAACTAGAAATATTAAAAACCCTCTAAAAAACCCAAAAAAATTACTGTATGTTTGTTTTGTTGTGTTGTTGATTCAATATAATTTTGTTACATTTGGATTTATAAAAACCCTAAAAGTTGAATAACACTAAAAAACTTAGAAAAATCATTAAAAATTCTTCAAAAATAAAAAAATGTAATTTCAATTTATTTAGTTAGCTTTTTATTTCTACTTTACAATAAAATTGTTGCTGGAATTTTATAGGCTATTTGGATATTTTTAAATAGCCTTTAGATTCTGGCTACACAGTAGCTTTCATTTTTCACCCTATTTCATTTTTAAAATTAACTAAAAATCAGAAAAATATAAGAAAAATAACAAAAACACTTGAATATTTATAAAACCCAAAAATATTTTTATTTTAATTTTCTGACCTATTTTGTTACCTTAAATAATCATTTGATTATTCCCTTTTTGTTTCCTTTAAACATTTTTCTTAATATTAAAAAATACAAAAAAATTGAAAAATTAAAAATCCACCAAAAATATTTTATTCTTTTTATTTTTGATTCCCGACTACTTCGTAGGTTTTACCAAACTGTGCTCCTTGTGTTCGACCCTGGTAGCTATACCAGGTAAAATAAAATAGCGAGAACGCTATTTATTTGACTTGTTTGATTATTTTCATTTGGTGGTCTTTCTTTTTTCTTGTTGACTTAGCCTCGTGGTTCGGGTCGCAACGACCTGATTTACACCTTAACCCGGATCACGAAAGTTTTGAGTGATCAAAATGGCACCGTTGCTAGGGAACACAACTTAGTAGTCGGTTTTCGTTTCGCAGCTTTTCTTTCTTTTTCGACTTTTCTTTTTCTTTGATTTTCTTTTATTTCTTTTCTTTTTATTTTTGCTTTTTTTGTTTGTTTTTATTTCTTTTTATTTTTATTTGTTTTTATTTTTATTTTTACATTTATTTATCATAATCTTTTATTTTTCATTATTATAATAATCTGCGGACTGACACATTTCTGTTTGACTTTCTTGCGAGGGCCCGGCGATCGAGGGTGGCTTTCTTCGGGAAGCCGATGCACCTGCGGTATTCGGAGGCGGCTCTTTTCTGCATAGAGCTGCAGGGGAGTGTGAGAGAGGAGAGCAGGAGTGAGGGGAGTGTTAGAGTAGATTTAGTTTAGTTCTTTTTCTGCAGACTATATTATTATAATAATACAGGGACACTCAGACTCTTGGACCTTGGTGATTTTCGGAGTCTGTTTCGCCGGGCACCGGTGTGCTTAAGGGACCTCACCGCGGTTTTCGCCAGTTTTTTATTTCTATTTCTTTTTCTTTTTATTTGATTCTCGAGGATTTAGCCTTAGCTTAGGAATTTATATTGCCTTGTGACGTAATTAATTAGGGCCCAACCTTAATTATCTTGCTTGTTCTTATAGACCAAATAATTGGACCTTAATTGATTCATTAATAAAAAGCTAACCTGGTCACTCGAGGGGTCACGTGCCGCTAGAGGCTATATACAGTGCTGGCAGGATCCGTTGTGGCAGACACCGATCGGCATCAGAGACTGGACCCTGACCCCTCCCGTTGACCCGTTAGCTATTGTGCTTCACGTGTAGAAATTTCTGCTTACGGATGATTTCCTCATTGCATCATTTAGATTAGTTTAATTTCTGTCTTTAAATTTATGCGCGGATCATTTTGCATGTAGAGTGCTGGCGGCAGGTACGCATCCCTTACTCAGCATGCATCATTGTTTTTAGTCGCGCATCAGCTTTTTCGTCTTCTCCCCCCATTTTTAGACTTAATAAAAATCAGGAGAACCGAAAAATTCGTTAGGCGTTGTTTGTTTCTGAAAAAGACCTAAAAAATCAAAACCATAAAATTGGGACTGTTTAAGCGAACTTGACTTAAAATACATTTCACTAAAAAAATTTGTATTGGGAGAGCAATCCCCTTATTATATGGTTTGGATGGGCGAGAGAGTGACCTGCACACTAGGCTAGAGCCATATCCGACCCTTCTTCAGACTACTAATTTTGAGTAGTCGTTCTCCAGTGAGGATCGCTCCGGTCTCCGGTAAAGCGGGTCGCGATATCCTTAACAGAGCGAGCCGATCAGGTAGCCGGTAAATGATCCGCAGCTTGTACTGGCTGGGAAAGATCTAGCTTGGGATCGGGACAGTCTCCTGGGGGAATTGGATTCCCAACAGCTCTCTTAATCGCTCTGATAGACTGTCTTATCACCTAATAAAAACGATAAGATAAAAGATCGAACCTTCACGGTCATCAGCTCTGCGTGCGTAGGTGAATCATGGGGTATTGTTTGACCATCTTGTTTGCTATTCAGATCTCATCCGCCTTACTCGCCAGATCGAGATGATGGGTCAAAGGCCCCTTAGGAAGCCTCTGGTTGCATTGCTTTCAAGCACTCCGGTCCGCTCATCTAGGTTGGTTCGTGAGAGTCGAGACCCGCTCTCCAAACCCGAGTTCGATTCCGCCCAGTTCCCCCTTGACCACCCTTCTACTACCAGTCTTGAGGTGCCCGATCATAGAGAGCAGCATCCAGTTGATTTATCGGCACTTGAGTTTGGGTCTTTTGCCTTTGCAGAGACCATGGCTAGCAGCGAGGACCACACAGATGGCCCCAGAGCAGAGCAGACATATGTGTTGGACCAGGGTACGATCAACAACACCCTGTTAGCCTCCCTTGAGACAATGCAGAGACAGATTCGTGATCAGGGAGCTTTCATGGTTGATATGTGCCGGGAGATGGAGCAGATGAGGGCAGATCGAGAGCAGCGCAGAGCCGGAGGAGGAGATGGCCCAGATAACCGACAGCCTGAGGAGCAGCCAGCTCAGCCAGCAGCAGCGCGCCCGATGAGAGAGTTACACAACCCTGGTGCAACTCTGACACACATATGGATTGTTCTGCTGGCCATTGCGGGAGACTTCAAGTTCCCACCTCAGACTATTCGGCTCCTTCCTCACTTCCACGGACTTGACATGAGAAGTCGCACCTTCATCTCCAGAAATTCGAGATGATCTGCAGCACTGTCCACGATCGCAGCGTGGACGAGGACACCATCAAGATGATGGCTTTTCCCTTCTCCTTTGTCGACAGAGCAGCCAACTGGCTGAAGCATCTCAGGAGATTTGTGACTACATGGGAACAGCTCCGGAATGAGTATCTCAACAAGTATTATCCTCTCGGCCAGACCAATGCAGCTAGGGCCCTGATCAGCAATTTCTTCACGCTCCCCAATGAGCAGTTTCACGGGGCATGGGATTGCTTCAGGGAGCTTACAGATTGGTGCCCTCATCATGACATATCCAAGCCCAACCTTGTTCAGAGCTGTTTCTACGGGCTTACACCAGAGCTGCAGGGGTTAGTGAATGCATCATGTGGGGGCTCGTACTTCGTCAAGGATGAGGATCAGGTCTGGGCCATCTATGAGGAGATGGCTGAGAACTATACAGTGATGTCCCAGACCCGGTTATACACTCACGGGAAGCCCCAGCCACAGGCCGTGTCCTATCAGAGGATAGCACGGGTCGATGCCGGTCCTTCTACTTCGTCAGCGGCATCAACACAGGTAGAGTCGACAGCTGCTGATATGGGTATCATCAGCGAGAAGCTGGACCGGATCGAGTTGATCGAGAAGAAGCAGTGTCAGGGCATGTCACAGATAGATCAGATGACACAGATGCTAAGTGACCTGAAGACCCAGATCATGTGTCTCCAGGAGGCACAGACGGCTTCTCAGCCTCATCTCAGGTCATGGGCAGACACCGGTAGTAGCAGCAGCTTGACCCAGCCCTCCGCCCAGTACCGACAGGTTCACCATATTCAGGCGGAGCCATATCAGCAGCCGTAGTAGCAGCAGTATGTTCAACCACCACCATATTTGGATAGCCAGATGGTGGTGTATCAGCCGGACCAGCCCCTGGCAGTACTCCCCCACCCACCTACGAGCAGGAGTCGTTGATGGATGTCAATGGGTTATGGTATGATCGACCCTAGCCTGGGATCCGACGAGACCATCCCAGATTCCGTTGGATGACCGGAGGTACCAGTTCCCAGCAGCAGCCTCCAGTTCAGGGTGGCCAGTACGGCCAGCAGTGAGAGCAGCGAGAGCAGCCCTCATTCCTACACCAGCAACCACATCCCTAGTCGTATCAGCAGCATGGTCCTCATCCCTATCAGCAGGGACAATCTTGGAGGCATCAGCAACCGCCTCAGCAGTATCAATCTCAGCCCCCTTATCTCTCTCACCAGCAGCAACAACCTCACTACCAGAGAGGCCACCCGTCAGGTTCTCATGGGCCCGCCTATGAGAACCCAGCCTTAGACGACCTAGTCCGCCTCATCTCCGAGTAGCAGGCCACTTTCCGACGGGAGATGGATGAGTTCAGACAGGAGATGAGAGAGATTGTGAAGGGGAAGGCCGCCATTCCTGCCAAGATCGAGCCCAATCCGAACAACCTCAAGAGGAAGTCTGAGCAGGTAGAGTTTACAGAGGTTACCACTCCTTGTGATTCCCTTGGTGATATGACTGCATACATGTTTGACGTTGACTTTGTTACACTTAGGAACGGTAGGATGCCATCAGGCGGTGCCTCGTTTGAGCGACGACCCCATGCAGCTTCAGGAGCACCAGATGAGGAGGAGAGCGGTGTCGATGCCTCTCGTGATCATGATGATGACGGTGGTGCTGACGCCACCAAGGATGTTGATCCAGCTGATGGTACTGAGGTCGTCGCTTCACCAGATGGAGGAGGTGGTGCTGATAACACCAAAGTTGTTGAGCCAGAGCACGGTACTGATGCTGCTATTCCAGATGTCATGGGTGGTACTGAGGCCACCAGGTCTTCTCCTATTGCATTTCCTGCTTTTGATGTATCTCAGGACGATTCTGTGAATAAAGGAAAGGGTTTATTATTTGTGAGTTCATCTGTGTTGATTGATGATTTGTGTATGGATTCTACTTTGCCACAGCAGCATAGACCCGATCCTAGTCCTTCATCTCAGAAGGACCCAGCCGTCCCCTTTCCCCAAGCACTCCTCTTGGCTAAGGGGACCAAAGAAAATCCAAAAAGATCGCACCAGATAGAGTTTAGCCAGCAGATGATGGACAGATTTCACATATAGCTGACTCTACAGGAGGCCTTGGAGCACATCCCCCTCTTCCAGAGGAACCTCAAAGACAGGACTACCATTCGCAGGAAGAGGAGGAACCATCAGTCAGAGATCCATGTGCTCACTCGTGCCACTTGCTTCGTCATCCAGAACCATCTACCAGCCAAGAGGCCAGATGCAGGAGCCCCTTATGTCAGATGCCATATTCATGAGCAGAGGGTCGATCGGACTCTATTAGATAGCGGTTCTTCCATCAACCTACTTCCGATAGCCTTACTCAACCGATTCGAGTTTGTCCCTCTACGACAGAGCAGGACGGTCCTTCAGTTTGCCGATCGATCTGTCAAGAGGCCGAAGGGGTTGCTGAAGGACGTTGTCGTCATGATTCAGGGCCTGAAATTCCCTGTGGACTTTCTTGTGTTGGACATGGAGATCCCTGAGTCCATGACCGATACCCCCATCATTTTAGGACGCCCGTTCTTGGCCACAATCAAGGTAGTGTCCGATCATGATAGCGGGAAGGTATACTTTCGCGTCAAGAGCAAGAGTATACAAATAGAGATGATCGAGGAGACTAGAGCTAGAGATTCAGCTTGCTCAGATCCGCCTTCAGATTCAGAGAAGATGATAGAGGCAGAGCGAGACATCCACCAGGATTGTGATTTTGTGATCACAGACGATGAGGCAGTTTGGGCAGACCCAGTTTCACGAGCCATCCTCTCATCTTCAGTGTCCACTGCTGCACAGATTCCAGCAGAGGAGAGCTTGGAGAGCACATTCCTGGTATAGGATACAGTTGAGGTAGCTGATTGAGTTCCCGATAGCGAGGCAGTTGATTTTTTTGATACTGATTCAGATCTCTCGGAGTCAGACATAGATTGGGCAGAGTTTGATGACATGATTCCTTATCTGATGTCCACAGAGCCAGCAGCTAGGGTGGAGGCTGATCCCATGCAGAGTAGAGACACACCAACAGAGCAGTCTTCGCCAGATTCTGATTTTCAGCGAGATTTCTCATTCTCCCATGGAGATTTGGTCGCATTCACTCAGACTTTTCAGAGGCCAGATCCGCCATCACCTAGTTGTCCAGAGCTGAATCCCTTACCGTCATCGCTAAAGTATAGGTTCCTTACGGGCGAGCATGAGATGCACCCAATCATTATCTCAGCGGATTTGACTGGAGAGCAAGAATCCCGTCTGATGGGGGTTCTTGAAAAGAATCGCAAAGCAATAAGATGGAGCCCAGGGGATAAGTCTGGCCATGTGCTCCCACCATATCTATCTCGAGGAGGACGCGAAGCTGTCGTGTGAGTTCCAGCTGCGGCTGAACCCGAACCTTCGAGAGGTTGTCATGAAGGAGATCTCGAATTGGTGGAGCACCGATTTTATCTACCCCATCTCCGACTCCAAATGGGTCAGCCCGCTACATGTGGTGCCCAAGAAGACGGGCATCACCACAGTTGTTAGTGAGTCTGTAGAGGAGATCGCTACCCGGGTACCCACTTCTTGGAGGGTCTGTGTGGACTACAGACGATTGAACCAGGCCACCAAGAAGGATCATTTCTCGCTGCCTTTTATTGATCAGCTTATAGAGAGGCTAGCCGAGAAGAGTCATTACTGCTTTCTTGATGGGTACTCCGGATACAATCAGGTGTCCATTGCGCCCGAAGACCAGGACAAGACTACATTCACCTGTCCCTTTGGGACATATGCTTTCAGACGGTCGCCCTTTGGTCTATGTAACGCCCCGACGACATTCTAGAGGTGCATGATGTCCATCTTTTCGGACATGGTGAATGAGTGCTTGGAGGTCTTCATAGACTACTTTTCAGTCTATGGTGATGGGTTTGATGCTTGTCTTGACTGCCTAGACCGCATCCTTCAGTGATGAATTGAGGTCCATCTTGTGCTTTCTTGGGAGAAGAGTCACTTCATGGTGACTCAAGGGACAGTGCTTGGCCATATCATCTCCAATAGGGGCATGGAGGTTGATCCAGCCAAGGTGGATATCATTAGGAAACTCAGTCTACCATCCAACTAGCGACAGTTACAGTCTTTTCTGGGGCACGTCGGTTCCTACCGACGATTCATTCATGATTTCAGCAGGATTGCCCAGCCGTTGACTGATTTGCTAACGAAAGACAAACGAGTTCATTGTGGATGATAAGTGTCTAGCGTTATTTGAGACTCTTAAAAGTCTAGTTGTTGAGGATCCTGTCCTCCAGTCGCCTGATTGGTCTCTCCCATTCGAGATCATGACGGATACCTCCGATTTTGCCGTAGGGGTCGTGCTGGGACAGAGGAGGGATGGAGTACCATTTGCCATACACTACGCTAACCGTACTTTGGATGCCGCTCAGCGGAATTACACCGTCAGTGAGAAGGAGATGCTAGCTGTAATGTTCGCCCTAGATAAGTTCAGATCGTACAACATCGGATCTAAGGTGACCATTTTCACATATCACACCACCATCAGGTACCTTATGGCAAAGAAGGATGCCAAAGCTAGATTGACCAGATGGATCCTTCTACTCCAGGAGTTTGATATTGAGATTAAGGATAAGCATGGAGTCAAGAATGTGGTGGCGGATCATCTATCCCGATTAGAGCATCTTGAGGATTCTGAGTAGATTGAGCCTATTTCTGAGACCTTCCTAGATGAGGCAATCCTTGCTATTGCCTCTCTCCCATGGTACGCCGACGTTGTGAACTATCTTGTTGCCAAGAAAGTTTCACAAGGTTGGCCCAGGCATCGACTTGAGACCTTCCTCGCGAAGGCTGAGTTCTACCATTGGGAGGATCCCATCCTTTATCATGAAGGAGGGGATAGCGTCTGGCGTCGGTGCATTCCTCAGGAGGAGCACCATAGTGTCCTCACTTACTGTCACAAGCTTGAGGCGGGAGGACATCACTCTGGGAGGAGAACGACATAGAAAGTGCTCCAATCAGGCCTATGTGGCCTACCCTCTACAAATTCTGATGAATTCGTGAAGAGGTGTACTTACTGACAGAGGATGGGCACTTGTGGACATCGTGATATGATGTCGATGTAGCCCATTCACTTTTGTGAGGTTTTTGATGCATGGGGCATCGATTTCATGGGTCCATTCCCTAAGAGTCAGGGATTCGAGTACATTCTGTTGGCCGTGGATTATGTGAGTTATTGGGTTGAGGCGATCCCCACCCGAACCGCAAATGCTAAGACTGTATACCAATTTTTGAGGAAGAATATCATTTCACAGTTCGGGGTGCCTAGAGTATTGATATCTGACGGGGGGTCTCATTTCGTCAATGACAAGGTAAAGGCCCTTGCTAGCGAGTTCAGCATTGACCATCGAGTAGCTACACTGTATCATCCTCAGACCATTGGTCTTGCTGAAGTGTCGAATAGGGAGATCAAGACTATTTTGCAGAAGGTTGTCCGCCTTGACCGAAAGGATTGGTCACAGCTTTTGGACTCAGTCTTATGGGCATATAGGACGTTCTTCAAGATGCCTTTGGGTACATCTCCCTTTCGCCTCGTTTATGACAAGCCCTGCCATTTACCTGTTGAGCTGAGACATAGGTCACTTTGGGCAGTCACTGATATACTTTTGGATCCAGTGAGTGTAGGCGATCAGAGGAGGGCAGAGTTGGCAGCCCTGGAGGAGCTTCGAGGTGCATCCTTTTCGAGCAGCCTACAGTATAAGGAGAGAGTGAAGGAGTGGCATGATTCTCATATCAGCCACAAGAAGTTTGAGCCAAGACAGAGAGTATGGTTGTTCGATGCCAGGCTTCGTTTATTTCCAGGGAAGTTGCAGAGCAAATGGAAGGGACCCTATCTGGTCCAAAAGGTACACGACAACGGAAGCATCGACATATCCGAGTTGTCATCTGAGTCTACCTTTCGTGTTAACGGGCAGCGGCTCAAACCATATCTAGATCATGAGCCGTTGGTCGTTGACGTCACCCCTATTCATTTTGCGTGAGATGTGGTCTCTTGACTCACATCTATTGCATCTCACGCCTGATTATCACTGTTCTCCCGACTTGTATAGATTCAGATGTCCATATCACACCATTCTTCAGTCCAACACCCCATTTGCATCTTTGATTATGTTATACTTAGGGTGCACTTTACCCTAAGTATAGGGGGTGTGAGACTTTTGAGTTTCTTTTGATTCTTTTATACCTCTGTTTTGCTGCCTATACTTAGGGATATTTTACCCTAAGTATAGGGGAGGTAGACCCTGTACATTCTTCCGCTCGGATTTCCCTTAGTATACAGCCTTCTATACTTAGGATTACTTGATCTTAAGTATAGAGGGAAACCCCGAGATTCTTTTCATTTCTATTCTTTCATTTGTCGTTGTAGTATAGTTTTCCTTTTCACTTCCCTACACTAAGCACGAGTTATGTCTTCTTCATCGCTCTTGATTCACTCTGAGGACATCATTCGAGCTAAGTATAGGGGGTGTCGTATATATTTCATATATACTTTATCCATAACTTGTACTTTTTGTGAGTGTGTTAATAAATAAAATGGCTAAAAATCCTTAAAAATCTACATAAAATTCTTTATTGCACATACATAGCTATTTATAAAATTATTTTTGTAAAAATGTTTGTAAAAAATTTTTTTGTGTAAATAGATTTTGTAAATATTTTCATACCAAAATTATGTATATAGTACAATTTTTTTAAAATGTTTGGAAAACAAAAAGTTTGCAAAAACCCTTGTGTAATTGTGTAAATATTTTTCAAAACTTCTGCATTCATGCATACATCCATGTTTTCAAACATTTTCAAAAATTTTGCATACTTTCAAAAATTTTCAAAAATTGCATGTTTGTAAATATTTGTACAGTTTTTCTGAATCATAGTTGACATTTAAACTAGCCTGGAATTAAATTGAAAATGGAGCTTGGTTAAGATCTTAATCCACCTAATTCTAGGAGGAACTTATCGGGCTTAGGGTTCAGACTTTTCAGATCCATGGTGACTTAATTCTTTGAGTCCACTAGGTTATGATCATATGTCATCTTGATGAGCCTAAGTAGAACACTTAACAACACACGAATGACTATCACAGACAATGGCTTTACTTGGACCAACACTTTACACCTAGCTCTCTACGAATGAGGTGGTGAGGAGGCAATTTTCTTTGACTTGGGGTAGCATATGAGGATAGTACTTCTAGGCAGAACCTCTCTTCTTCTTTTAGTGAAGGAAGTGCGTCTCAACTTGGTCTGGTAGCAGTGAGGTCTAAAGACAGGAGTTGTGGGTTGCGATAAAGCTTCAAAAGAGGGATAGTCTACTGGCTCAAGAGGAAAAACTCCTTATGTATATATGTTGCACCATGTAGATATGTTTTACATATGCACGTCAAAAAAAGTGCAAAAAGAAAAAAAACTCCAAAAAAGTGGTGGGTCTGATAGAAAATGAAATATCCACTGGAGTGTATATAGTCAAATAAAGCAAAGCTTATGTTACCCATGCCCATCTCATGATGCTTGCAGCAGGGAGACTTAGCTACACTGGTTGAGCTCCCAAGGATACATGGCTACATTGGCCATGGTCCATTCTCTTTCTCCTCCTCTTCTTGAGCTAGTTGAACTTGAACTTAGAAGGGAATACCCCGCTCCTCGAGGAAAGAGTTGCCAGACTAGGATATTAGAGTTACCTTGTTGAGGGGGGTTGTCACTTTGCTATTTCTGGGTGGAGAGCTATATATCACTTACACAGTACAAGAAAAGTTTCATAGTCATCAGAGTTTGTGTATGTAGACTTGTTCTTATCTGGATTGTTGAGGAGTCTTGACTATAGACTAGTGTAACTTAGAGGCTGTTAAGTTTTAAACCTTAGTTCAAATAAGGTTCCGACAAACTAATAATCCAAAGATCTGACTGAGCTCCAGACTTCAATTTAATGAAGACAAGTTTAATAATCAACCTTGATTCATCTTTCCCTTCTTTTTCTGTTCCTTTATCTTTTTCACTTCTTTTTCAAATAAGTGTTTGCTAAGGGACTAGAAAAAGTAAAGTATAAGGGGGTGATGAATACTCATTCATCACTCTTTATTCTTTTATTTTAGCTAATTATCTTTGCAAAATACCATGTAAATAGTTGTAAATACAATAAGTTACCAATAAGCATGCCTTTTGTAAATATCAATAATTAGCATGTATTTATGCAAAAATAAATGAACACAGAATAAAGAAAAAGAAGGAAATATTTAGAATAAATATTGAGTGACCTAAACCCAAGAGAGGGCCCAATATGGGCCTGATCGCCAAATAAAACAAGTAGAGAGAGATAGGGTCATTCAACCTTGTATATATTCCTTCTTTATGTACATATTTTATTTTCATAAAAAAATGTGTTTCTATTATCTTGTATATATTTCTAAAAAATTAGAAAAACAAAATTAAAATAAAAACAAAATAATTTCTCTCTCTACCTTGTACATAGTACATGTATATATGTACACTATCACTATTTATTTCACCCTTGTAAATAAATAATAAAAATAAAATAAAAATTATTTTATATCCCAAATTTTATGTTGTAAAAAAATAAAATATAAAATTAGAGTATTTGTACAAAAACAAGAAAATAAAAATAGAAAAATACATAGGTGGGTTATACCTGTATATAATATAATATAATATAATGTATATACCTTAATTTATTTTTCAAAAAAATAAATAAAAATCACGAAAAAATAGTTTGAAAATAAATAAACATTTTTTATTTTGTAAATATTTTAAAATAAAATTGTTTTCTATTTTTAATTTAATTTACAAATCTTTTCTCTTTTCTATTTTCTGATTGGTCCAGGAGGGTTTGTTGACCGCGGTCAACTCCCCCTCCGAGACCGGTCAGCGCCCGGATCCGTGTTTCACCCCGATTTCTCGAATTTTTCTCGGACGGATCCTGATCTCCCTTGCCCCGATTCCATCGCCCGCCTCTTCCCCTTGGATCAGCCACCCTCGCGGATTTCTAGGGTGTGGAGGATCTTTCTTGGTTCGCGTGCCCGTGCCCGATCTTCTCGTCACCTGGGAATGCATATAAATTCTTCATTTCAGTTCCCAGCTCCTATGCTCACCCCGCACACCTCCCTTCTACCCTAGAAACCTTCCCCTTGGTGACAGCGTCCGGAAGCGCCCTTTGGTGGTCGGAGAGAGTGCTTGTAGCCGAAGCTCAACACACGTGGCCGGAGCAGCCGCGTTTGAGCCTCCCCGCCTGCTACAGCGTGGTCGAGGCAAAGACCCCCATCGACGCAACCCCCTGGAGCTAAGGATCGATCTTGGACCTTCAGGTAATCCTCATCTCAGCCCTATTTCCCTTTATTTCCGAATCTTTCATCTTTCCTCCGCTGGCTCCGACCCAATGGTCGGAGCTTCATCAGCCATATCGCCCCGTTCAGATCTACTCCGCAGTCCATCGTCATCTTTCCTCTGCATTCTGATCATCTTGACCTTGGTTATCCGAGCCAAGATTGGGCTAGGTTCCATCCTCCGCCATCGCCGGAATCTCCCCTCGCCGTTCCCCGTCGCTTCCCTTAGTTTTTCATCCAATAACCTTGGCCAGAGCCAACCTCCGAGCATGAGCTTTCACCCCGCAGGTCGCGTTGCGCATGGAGACCCCCCAGAGCACATCATCCAGCTTCGTCGGAGCCATCCCAGGTCACCACCACCTTCCCAGAGATCTGAACAGTGGATGCTCCATCTGCAACCACCACCCGACGCGAAGGAGTGTCACACGTCGAACCCCTCTTCTTGATCGATCATCAGACGACCGGAGTGCCACCAGTTCTCCAACGAACTTCACCAGTGAGGTGTTCATCCATGACCATCCTCCACCGTCGGATGGATGCCACCCGCCAGAGTGCATTTGGGCCGTCCAGCGCCTGCTCTTGTCAGGCTGTTAGATCTGACATCTAATGTCTCTGTACTCCCCATGTGTGCCCCTTCAGCAGAGCCGTTGGATTCGCCAGGTGCCTTCGCCAGGACCGCTTGTTTCCAGCCAACCAGCGCTAGCCACCTATCACCCACGTGAGCTGCACGCCTATCATGGGTAATTTGCTCCCTTTTCCCTGCTTTTTGTTTATGTTCGTATTTATTCTATAAAATAAATATAGCACTGTGGACTATTGGCACTATTGCCCCTGTTGTTTTTGTTATTTGCATTTAGGTCCTTCCTTTATGGTTGCACATGCATCGTCACGAGTCTCTCTGGAACAATTGAATGTATGCCCTCGGGTTTAGTGGATCTTATAAAATGAATCTTTAGTTTCTTTATTTACACTTATACCCCTGTGCGTGCTATTTTGGATATGTGCTTGAATTAATGGAATAATTACAGTAGGAACCCCTGGACTTTTGATGCTTGTTAATCTTTGGTCCTTGGAAATTATTTTTCTTGCATATAGGTCCCTGTGTGCTATATGGTTTTGATTGGTTGAAATAAATATCAAACGTTATCCAAAATTCATGAAATTTGGGTACGTGGCTCCTGCCACCGTGTAAAAATTTCTTTAAATTCTTGGGCTCGTTTGGTTTTCATTTTCTATTTCTAAAAATTCAAAAACCACCAAATTTGCTTCTGTCTAAATTGAAAAATCAACTAAAAATACTAAAACACTCTAAAAATCCAAAAAACATTATTGTATGTTTGTTTTGTTGTGTTGTTGATTCAGTACAATTTTTGTTGCATTTGGATTTATAAAAACCTTGAAAAATGAAAAACACTAAAAAAACTTATAAAAATCATCAAAAATTCTTAAAAAATAAAAAAATGTAATTTCAGTTTCTTTAGTTAGTTTTTTATTTCTACTTTACAATAAAATTATTGCTGGAATTTTATAGGATATTTGGATATTTTTAAGTAGCCTTTAGATTCTGGCTACACAGTAGCTTGCATTTTTCACCCTATTTCATTTTTATAAAATTAACTAAAAATCAGAAAAAAAAATATAAGAAAAATAGCAAAAACACTTGAATATTTGTAAAACCAACAAATATTTTTATTTTAATTTTCTGACATGTTTTGTTACCTTAAATAATCATTTGATTGTGTCCTTTTTGTTTCCTTTACACATTTTTCTTAATATTAAAAATTACGAAAAAAGGGAAAAATTAAAAAACCACCAAAATATTTTATTCTTTTTATCTTTGATTCCCGACTACTTCCTAGGTTTTTCCAAACCGTGCTCCTTGTGTTCGACCCTGGTAGCTATACCTGGTAAAATAAAATAGCGAGACCACTATTTATTTGACTTGTTTGATTATTTTCATTTGGTGGTCTTTCTTTTTTCTTGTTGACTTAGCCTCGTGGTTCAGGTCGCAACAACTTGATTTACACCTTAACTCGGGTCGTGGGAATTTTGAGTCATCAGGTACTGACGCACCTATGAATGTGGCGCACAGTCATGGGCGGTACAAAAATTTGAATAGGTTAAGGCCAACCCAACCAGATGTGGAATATAAATTGAAGCCACATTTTATTACTCTACTACCGAAATTTAATGGAATGCACATGAAGAACCATACACATTACTTAGGGACTTTGAATTTCCTACATTAAACTTAGGCATCTTAGGGTTAGACAAGATTACATAAGACTCAAATCCCTACCATTTTCCTTGGAGACAAGCTTGATTACTGGCTGAAGAATCTTGAGGGTAGTTATAACTACCTATACACAGTTTAAGGACCTATCTCAATAGAAGTTCCACCCTTTTAGTAGGACAAATCAGATGAGGACACATATCACTAGTTTCTCCCATCTTTTAAATGAACTGTTCTGTGACACATGACAGAGATTCAAGTATATATTGTCATGGTATGGAAAATACCATTTTGGTCCAGTTACTGTATAATGGTCTCAACCCTAAGATGCATGGTTTAGTGAGCGCCTCCTGTAGAGGCAACTATACTTCATGTTGTGTAGATATCGTATGGAAAGTATTCGTATAATTGGCCAAGACGAGACACTCACAGACCGCCAGTAGGGCGTGCACGGAGTCCATTCTTTCACTCTTATATAAAGAGAGGGGAAAGAAGGATGTAGTCGATCCAGCTAAGGACTTGATTTCTAGCATGGGAATCATCACAGATAAGTTAACACTGGTCGAGCGGATGGATAAGAGGATGAATGAGTTGGAGGGTTTATCCAAGCTCCCGAGGAAGATGGAAGACTTAGCTGAGAGGGTATCTAAGATGAAGATACCTGTGTGTCTGCATCTACTGCTCCTATTTACCGAGTGCATCATGTTCAAGAGAAGTTGATGTCAGGGCCACCCAAGACATGGGTAGAGGACCACTCCTTTTCCCAACCTTGTTAGCATCATCCATGCATAAAAACAGTCTTGGAGGAGCCTCCTCAGGTAAGGGAGGTGAACGGTGTGTGGTACACACATGACCCTGCGAACATACATGTAGGAATGGGGGATCGCCAGCCTTACCAATGCCCCGCTACTTTCCACACCACCAGCTTCACCCCTACACCCATTCCAACACATCCATGCACTGGAGACTATAATTCCCAACCATCGAGGTAGAAGTATCTGCATCCACAACACTATCAGTCATGCCATCAGGACCCATTTTTTCAGACTCTCCCAAAGCAACAGGCAGCATCAGGGGCAGTCTTCACGATTTTCGTCTTCATTTCACCAGGGACAAACTAGGTAGCATCTACGTTCACAACATCATTGATAAATCCTAGATTTATCTACATTATTAATCTATATTATCTTTATATCTTAAGAAAATCACTAATAAATCATTAATAATTAATCCTAATTAAGTATTGGTGTGTTGTAAATAATTAACCCTATTATATATTGATAACCTTGTTATATTGCTATTGTTTTATGTGCTTGTTTTTATTAAATATAACAAAAATTAGATTAATATTGGACATAATCAATTCAAAATAATTTATAAATTAAAAACCAAAAAATAAGAAAAGAAAATACAATAAGTAATTTTATTACCTGAAATTACTTACAAAAATATTTCCTATGTATAGATGACTTCTCTTCTCTTTTGAGTTCTACATAAAAGTTGAAGATCTCATCGAGATCTACAACTTTCATGTTTACAACTTGTTCACATTCATCCTTTAATTATTATTTTTTATTTTATAATCACTTATTTTTTTAATCATCTCATTGGGCCACGTGGCGCAACCCGCTCCAACCTTGTGTCCCGCTTCCATTGAACCACTTGCCTCCATCTTTCACTGACAGATCAGCTCTGCTGATTTGATCTTAGTCTCTCATCCAGATATTTGGTTCTGGTTGCATGATCAAGTTTGATTAAGTGATCAGCGCCACCCGCTCCATCTCCTACCGCTGGATCATGGCATCCAATGGTTGGGGGATTGTTCACTTCTGCCTTGATTCCAACCATTAAACCTCATGATCCAACGATTGAGACTTCGCCTTCAACCTCCAATCACCTTCTCCAAGTGACGTGAACATAGCCAATAATCCAACTTCCTTCCTTTTTTCCTGACACCATTAACTACCTTCCTAACCAACTTCCACCTCCATTGCCTTCCCTTAACTTCCCTCTTCTTTGCACTAACCCAAACCTCCATCTCCGATCAACTGACACCAACCTACGGGAGGTTGAAAATGCTTTGTCACTCACTTGGAATTGCCCTAACTTCTCCTCAAATACTCCATAATCAGTCATCATCGCCGGTTATCTGCCCCTTGTGTGAGTACCCTTCGAGCCTCTTACACCTTTCTATGATATAGAATCGGTGAGTGAGAGGGCGACGATAGAGCTCTTACTCCGACGAGATCCTTGGCTTTTACGCCAAGCTACAACACCATAGGTGGATGTTCGAGATTACATGCGACAACGATGAAATTTCAAACTTCAAATTTCAGATAAGATTCATCATCTATTTTGCCTCCATTTTAGGTAATACCATCAATCTTAATGTAAAGTGTTTTCTCCATTTAATTCCATCTCTATTCCTTGATTAATCCAAAGTCTGAAACCTCACACACCATACCCAATTATCACATTTCCATGCGTTAATTCTAATGACTCCTCTCCATTTCTTCGTGATTGTTCCTGCATCGATTCCTCCTTCTTCTTACAAGAAAAAAGAACTCGACTAGGCTCTTTTCTTCATCAACTTCAGGAGCCTTCATCTCACCTTTCAAGCATCGAATTATATTCGTATATGTGTTGTGTCTACGTCTAACATTCAAGGAGTGCAAAAGGCTCACTAATCGGAGGAACCAAGTGTTCGTCAATCGCGAACTTTGCCTTTGATTGTATTTCACCGAGTCGACGACTCAATCATTCCCTGAGCTTTGTTGCCTCACCAACATCTTGCGAGGCTTTCAGAAAGGTCTCACAATCTTCAAGTAGAGCAAAGGATCAAGGAGGAGGGAGTAAAGGTTTGCCGGAGCACAGGCTTCCCTCCACCGCACGTGGAGGGGCGATCAAAAATGGAAGAAGAGCAATGATCGTTGGATGCAACACAAAAATGGAAGTAGCCACATCAAGGATTCAAAACAATGCTTTGGGGCTTGAGGATTGGAGCCTCCAAACCTTGCTTGAAGCGTCTTAAGCAGCCATGTGGACCCAAGGCGCATGCGACCCGAGCCTAGCCGTCACGCGCCAAGCACACGTGATGTGGAAATATTGCATGGACACCCTGATGATTTTCC
Organism: Ottelia alismoides; assembly: GCA_037367405.1. Classification (NCBI taxonomy): domain Eukaryota; kingdom Viridiplantae; phylum Streptophyta; class Magnoliopsida; order Alismatales; family Hydrocharitaceae; genus Ottelia; species Ottelia alismoides. The sequence goes on from JAZKJV010005006.1 coordinate 326,572, forward strand.
ATATTTGCATATGAGTCCTTTCGCTCATGGGTCATTTACATTTGTACCCTATCATCTTTGTTTAATTACGTTTAAGTCCTTTTTGGATCTTTTTGTAATAAAACTTTATAGTTTTTATTTCACGTATGCCCCTATGAAGTTTATTTAATATCTTGTGAACATGATATCCGATTCTAATGAAATCTATGTTGTTTTAAAGCTTATTTTATGCTTTTCATGTTCTGCATTTCATTTCCTAATTTGACACAGCGTACACACTTAATTAATTAGAGAGTACAATTTGTCTATTTAGTCTTATCTCCGCCTAAAAACCAAATCATGCTTTGTTGAATGGCATTTAGATCACCTTGATTGTTCATTAAGTATTAATTGATTTCACAAGTTATTAAATAGCTTAATTAGGAGCATATTTATTTGTTGTACATTTAGTTAGTTTTGTATTGCATCATAGTTTTCCCATTTAATATAAATGCATAAAATGATTTGAAATTTGCATGTAGTATGTTTATTGCATTGTGATTGACCCAGATAGCCTAAAAATTCTTAAATAGATATCTGATGCTTAGGTTAAATCGGAGAATTTCTCATGTCTGATGAACATGAAAATCGGGGTGTCTAACATTTGGTCTTGTAGGGCATGCGATGTCTGACAAGTCGGATCTAGTAATCACTGTGTCGACCCCTCTCACAACACTCAACATCCAACTCAAAGCGTGTCAATCAACAAATAACCGAAAATAATGCCCTAACAATAAGTATGGTGATCTAAAATTTATTATACCCTACCAAAAGATATGTATAAGGGTTGAACAACAAAGGCGCAAGGGGGATAGCCACAAAAATTAACAAAATTCAACAAAAGTTTTTGTTTGTTTAATAGGGATTTTTTATTTTTGTGGGTTTTAAATATCTTATATTTTTTGGGATTTTTAATTTATATTTTCCTGTTTTTTATTTTTTTTTATTTTTATTTTATTTGTATATTTTTTTATTTTTAGTTTCTTTTTAATAAAGTAATATATATAAGAATATATAAGTAATATGTACACTATAATACTATATAAAATATATAAATATGTATAATAGATATAAAAGAAATTAGAAAAATATCCTAAGGTAATGCCTTTTTATTGTTTTAAGGGTTTTTAAATAATTTTGGTATTTTTAATAAAAATAATATAAGTATATATAGCTATATATGTATAGAATGTATGTTATTATATTTATAGATATTGCTATAAATACTCAAAATGGGTAAAATAAAGTGTTTTTATCTTTTTATATTTTTGTATTTCCTTTTTTCTAAATTTTTTGATAATTTTTTGTATTTTAATTAATTAAAAATGTTAAAATAATGACTACAAATTATATTCTGAATTGTTTGAAATTTAAAAATAGATAAAAAAATATCAAAAATTTCCAAAACTATTTATAATGGAGAATATATATAATAAGTAAAATTTAGAAGGAAAGGAGTATTTTTTAGATTTTTTTAATAATTTTAATAAATTTCATAATGTTTTAGGAGTTTTTTTTACTTTTTAGTGTTTTTATTTTGTAATTTTTAGTGATTTTTTATCTGAAGTTAAAAAATGCAATAATAAAGACACTCTATTTTTTGGATTTTTCAAATTATTTTTAAATTTTTTGTATTTTTAAATGCAACTAGGAGAAATATGCAATGTTATGGTATTTTAAAAAAGATAAAATTAATTTTAATTACCTCACAAAAAATATATGTGATTAAATTTAGTTCCAAACATTTAAAAAAATTCCTATAATTATTGGAGGTAAAATGCTATTTTTAATAAAAGAATGCATAAAATAAAATTACTTATTTTGGCAGGGACCTAAATGCAATTTAAATAAACATAACATGCATTCCAGAACACAATTCAAAAGTCCAAGGGCCTTTGTACAAAAATCTTAGAATATTTAATAAATAATGGGCTAATAGGGTTATTTTTCAATATCTAAAAATTCACAGGGTTCAGTTACAAATTAACCACAAAATATTATACTTAAATAAAAAGTTCTTGGACTAGTTAATAATAAAAACCCACAAAGGTTCCTCTGCAAAATGTTCATACCCCTTACGTGTATGTGTTTGTGAGGTGATATGGACTAAATTGAATAATAAATAAAGTAAATGTAGGGTTTAAAGTGCAAATATTACAAAATATTTTGAATTAAAGATGAAAGTTTATAGACTAAAATAAAAATATAAAAGCGGAGGGGTATTTGGCAAAATTACCCCTCGAGGCGCGATTCAAATGTGGGGGTGATTTCACATGACACGTGGCCGCCTCTGGACGTTTGATACCTCTTCGTGGATGAGAGGTTGGGTTAGATCTCGGCTGGAGATCTGACGGTGGAAGCGTGACTCGATCCAACTCATGTTCTCCAATCTGGATGGGGATGGCGATCCAATGAACATTGCACTTCCCCAAGAATAAGGAAGAACATCTCTTCATGTGAGCTTTGATCCTTGATTCCCCCCTCCTCTAAGCACCTGGGAGGCTCATCGGCGACGCAAAAGAAGGTTGGATATGGTCCGCATCATCTGGGTAGCTTAAAAGGGTCCGAGACCCATCGGTGGGGTCCTGGACGACCAAGGAAGGTGGAGGTGTTGGGTGACCTCCAGCTTAGCAAAATTTGACCCATATGGGGTCCTTCAGGTCCATATCCTGCATGGTTAGGTTCACAAAATAAAAGAGAGTGTTACGAACCTGGTTTGGTGGAGGAATGGGTGAATATGGCGTGCTCCGACGAAGGGCGGATGAGGAGCACATGATATGCTGATTGAGGCTCGATCAGAGGGAGTGGAGGTGCATGGGATGAAAAGAAGGTGATGGGGAAGCTAATGGAGGTGTCTAGTGAGGCAGAGAACGGTTGGATCACAAGGGAACAATGGTCGGAGCTCAAGCTCTGGAGAACTTCGATTTGGCGTTTTTTCAAAATGAAAGGCTAAATGACACGGAATAAATCCTAAGCTGTGCTAACATTAATGTTGGGAATGAAAGGAGCTAAAGAATTAAGGCTCTACATGCAAAACGGGGATCCAAGGAGGAGATCTGCCAGGAGGTCGGCGGTGATGCTCGGATCACCAGCTCCAAGCCTCTTCCTCCGTGCCAAATGATTCGGCTGACTTGCTATTGTCACCGACAAGCTTGGGAATGAGAAAATTTGGGAATTTCGAGGATGAAACCAAATCAGACTCAAATGAATACAGAGGAGGTTATTTGTACAGGGGGTTCTTGACCAAAGGCTCCAGGTTGACTCATTGTGCATGGATCGAGGAGGCATGCGGGTGTGAAAGAACGGTGATCGAGGAGCGAAATCGGTGAAATATCCACTCTTAGAAAATGCAAGGGCCATTGGGGGAAATCAAGGAAACGAGGAGGTAAGCGGCTCTAACACACCTAGGGCACCAAAGGGGACACTTGACTGGCGGGTCAACCAAGGTTGGTCCCCATTGGGCCACGTAGGCCAATAGGCGGCAAAATAAAATAAATGTAAAAATAATTCAAAAAGAAATAGTAAATTATTTTATTATTATTTTTCTTAAAACATGAAAAATGATTATTATTTTATGTAGTATTTTGTGATGATTTTTATTTATTTTTTCAAGTTAATTTATTATGTGTTACTTTTTACATGTACAAATATAGGTATATTTATCTATATAGTATATAGTATTTTTATTTTGTATTTTAGATTTTATTATTTCATATACTTATTTTATATATTTATAAGTTATCAAAATACATATATATATATATATATAAATTTTTATTATATTTTTTCTGAAGTTATTTGTTAGCTTAAATAAATATGTATATTTATTATATAGGTATATACAAGTATAATTCATCTATGTATTATAGTATACTTATTTATTTTAATGTATGTTAATTATGTACATGTATTTAGATAACATTTATAAAATTATAAAAATATAAGGAAGTGAAAAATAAAAAGGGATAAATATAGTGATTATTTTATTCAGGTATATTACACAATGAGGGCCCAAAACCTATCTTTTGCATCTTAACTCCAAGTTGAATGAAACCACCTTCATTAAATAGATAATTTAATTTTATGAACAAAAAATGTGAGTTTGGTGAATTTTGAGCTTGTATAGAGAAGAGACATGTCTGTGAAGTTTTCTTTACAACTTTTTATCCCGAGTGTCTAGGGCACACTGTACATTATTTTTAAATGAAATAAGTTTTGTATTTTTCTTTGTATTTTTATCTGCAAGTTTTATGTTCAAAGTTTATTGATTTGAGATATAAATAATAAATAATAAAATAGGTCTCAAAACATATTTATTGATGAATTGAAAATTAGAGTTTTGAGTATTTATTGGCCCTTATCTCCTCCTACTTTATTCCTTGTTGACCCAATCATCACGATGCCTAGGTCTCGGGATTTAGGGTCATTCGATACCTACGGTATTTCATTTATTTTTCTTTTATTTTATTTATTCTTTAATTTTAGCATTTAAATATAACATTTTATATAATATGTACAACATAAATAATGATTGTTATTTTTTGCATTTTAATGCTATATACATGCATTTAACTAGGGATTTATGGCCAAAAAAACAATAAGGGTGATGAAATGGAGATTCATATATGTCCCTGTGTTCGACCCTGGACTTACCCAAGTTATAAATTTAAGTCGAGTCATGATTTAGCCAGATTTCGATGGTCTTAAGTTCCACACAAGGCAGGAACTCAGTCATTGAACCGACCACTCAGAAATCCAGACTACAATCAACAATCAACCCACAATATCAATCAATCAATGAAAAGCGAATGTGGAGTCAAAACTTATTATAACTCTACAATAAGTGTGTACAGTGTGCAAGTACGTGTAGAATGTCGAACATAGGGAGCAAGCAAGATAGATCAAGGCCAAAAATGCACAAAATGTGAATGTGATCAAATGCCTACAAACATGCAAATTTTTGTGGGTTTTTAATTTTTTAATTTTTTTAAAATTTTTTTGGATTTTATATTTTTATATTTTGATTTTTAATTTATTGATTTTGAATTTTCTTTTTATATTTTATATTTTTTTAATTAAATAGAATATATAGACAAAGTAAGAAAAGAGAAGGATAGGGTTTTATAAAAATAGGTAAAAATACTCAAAAATTAGGAAATAAAATGTTTTGGGCTTTTTATAATTTTTTGATGTTTTCGTGATTTTTATAGATTTTTCCTTTTTTTGGTATTTTTAAAATTAAAAATATTGAAAACAGTGTAGAAAATAAAAGGCTGGAACAAAAATGGAGAAATAAAATAGCAAACAGTAACGAAAATTTTCCAAATTAATTTTAAACTAAAGAAAATAAAATAAGGAAAATTTAGAGATAAAAATTAGATTTTTAGGATTTTTATAGAATTTTTAAGATTTTTATGAAGATTTTTAGAGTTTTCTAATTTTTAGGGCTTTTCTTTTGAATTTTTTTAATGATTTTTCGGTAAAAGTCAAAACACACAAAAATACACAAAAGGTAATTTTTTGGAATTTTTAAAGAAGTTTTTATAAATTTTAGATATTTTCTAATGCAAGCAGTAGTAAAAATGCATATTTTTGAATTTTTATAAATATGAAAATGTAAGAAAAATGCAAAACAAAAATATGACGAGAAAGAGAAATCAAACATGAGCTTAACTTAATTTTTTGGTGATTTTTAGGAATTTATAGATGCATGCAATAAATAGAAACAATAAAAAGAAATTACACTACTAGCAAGGGCATATATGTAAATATCCAAACATCCAGTGGCCAACGTGCAATTTTCCATAAAAATTATAACTAATAAATCAATTTCCAAGACCAAATACAAATATCAAAACCCGCTAGGGCACGCCTGTAATTTTCCCAACCCCGCACGTGTTATACACGCGCCTAGGAAGGACCTAAATGCAATATACAAAAGTCCCAAGGGTAGATATGCAAAATCTCCAAAAATATTACACGTTACAAAATATTTCCTGGACTAAAATGAAATAAATAAACTCGCAGGGGGTCCTATGCAAAATCACCACCCCTCACGGGTACGGGTCACGTGAGGTGACGTGGATAGGACCTAAATGCAAATAAAGAAAGTTCGGGGCCTTGATGCAAATATTACAGAAATATTTAAACTACAGATGAAAGTTTATGGACTAAATAGTAAATACAAAATCTCTCAGGGTGGAAGATGCAAAATACCTAAAGAGATGCGATCCGACGGTGGTGGAGATGCCACTTGACACGTGGAGCGTGAAGGACGGTCGATGACGGTTCGCGGATGGACGGCTGCGATTAGATCTTCCCCGAAGATCTGACGGTGGAGGCGCGGGAGGATCCAACGGTCAGCGTGCACCAGGACCTTCAGCCCCGATCCGACGGCGCGGGAGGGTGGAGCAAGAACAGGGAAGCGTCGCCGGCGAAGCGAGCTTCCCCGCCCGCGATCAGCGTCCTCCAGCGGTCTTCTGGCTCCAAAAGTGGGCTGCAAGCCCTTGGGGTCTGCTCTATCTTTAGGTGTCTCCAAAAAGTTTTGGGGATGGTCGAAGCTCGCTGGGGAGGGCGGCGGGGCTGGGATGCTCCACAGACCTCCGGCGAACTTCAAAACGAGCCCCATGCTCTCTTCTACGTGCAAAGACCTGCAAAAATATGTGAGAGGGTCCAGGGCAAAATGCCTGGACCCTGCGGGGGTGGAATGGAGGCGAGAGGCGACGGTGCAAAGTGGTGGCCAGAGGGGCACTTCGGCGAGGTGACCGTGAAGGTGAACTGATGGGCTAAACGCAATGATTCTTGGGGGAAAATGATCCTACGGATATGGTGAACATAAAATGCGAAGAAAAAAAAGGAGCGAGAAGACCTCGAAGGTGTTGACCTGAGGTGAAGTAAACCTCAACGCCGGAGATGGCGGAGGTGATTGGAGCCGCCTCGGTCGTCGCTCGACCAACCTGAAGCTCTGGAGAGGATGCTGTCACCTTCCTCGAGCTCTTGGGCGTGAAAGCGGGAGCTAAGCCTATGCAGGAGGGGTTCAAAGGTGGCTCGAAAGTCGGAGGTCGGATATGTAGGGTTGGCACTGTGGCTCTGACACTTCAAAGATCGAGGGAGATGGCTCGAATCGCCGCTCCTCGGCCCTAGGAAAGCCTAGGGCGTGAAACAGGGATGATCGAGGAGCAAAAGTGCTTCAGGTCGCGACATGAAAGGGTGCAAGGGGCACCCTCAAAAATTTGTTGAAATCGAGGTCAAACACAACTCTAACACAATGGCAGAGGGAGGGACAGCCAGTTGACCCGCCGGTCCACGTGGACTGTCACCTGGTTGGTCCACGTGGACCAACCAGGAAAAATCCCAAAAAAAATCTTTTGTAAATTCAATTAAAAATAGAAAACGAATTATTTAATATTTGATTATTAAATGAAAAATATTTGTTATTTTATAAACTATTTTATTACGATTTTTAATTATTTTTATGTGTTATAAAAAAATATGAGTTACCTTTTATGACCTATATAGGTACATATATCTATGTATTTTAATATTTTATTTTATTTTGTATTTTTAATTTATTTATTTTTGTTTTTATTTTTTGAATTTATAAAATATTTTTATACACTAAAAAATATTTTTATTTTATTTTTCTGAAGTATTTTATACACTTAATAAAATATAAGTATTAATTATATAGGTATATATACAGGTCTTATACCTATGTATTATATGTACAAGTATTTTATTTGTGTATTTTCTTTAGGTTTTTATTCTAATTTTAATGTACATATATATTATAAATAATATTTACAACATTATAAAAATAAGAAATTATGATAATAAAGAATAATAAATAAAATGATTATTTTAATCTGTACAAGTATACAATAGGGGTCCAAAACTCAACTTTCAAACTGTAGCTCCGCTAAATGCGAAACCACCGCCATTAAATAGCTTATTTAAAATTATATACAATTAAAGGTGAGATTGATGCATTTCGAGTTTTTATTAGGGAGATACAGGTCTGGGAAGTTGGGAATCTGGAATTTTATTCAGACCATAACTTTTTATCTGTACATTATTTTTGCATGAAATCAATTTTGTATTTTTCTTTATTTAATTATCTAAAACTTTCATGTACAAACTTTCTTTATTTGAGGTATAAAAAGTGGAACCAAAAATAGGTCCTAAAATGAATAAAGAATGAATGAAATGAAAGGGATTTTTATTGTATTCTAGCCCTTATCTCCCCCAACTTTATTCCTTGTCGACCTAGTCATCGAGATGCCTAGGTCTCGGGGTTTCGGTCATAAAATATTTACAATATTTTATTCTTTTTATTTTCTTATATTTATTCTATAATTTTGGCTTTAAAAACTATATTTTATACACTATTTACATGCACATGCATGGATGCTAAGATGCTGGAATTAAGGATATTTACATGCATTTACCAGGGTTTTTAAGGCCAAAATGATAGAATAAGGATGATGAAATGTGGATTCATCATCCCCTATACTTTGCCTTTGCTAGTCCCTAGAAAACACTTATGCAATAAGTGCAGAAAAAAGAAACAAAGAAAAGAAAAGGAAGAAAGTGTATTTAGTTTAATTATCAAACTTGTCTTCACAAAATCAAAGTTTGGAGCTTAAGTCAGACCTTTGGAATTTTAGTGTGCGCGGAACCTTAATGGGAATCGAGTTTGAAATCCAACATTCCCTAAGAATCCCAAAACTCTGTTCAAGTCTCCTCAATAGCCAGGTCAGAAATATCTCAACTCATACGCAAACCCTTACGACTATGAATCTGACTCATACAGTGTAAGTGATAGTGTCTCTCCCCAACCAGAATGACAAAGAGACTGACTTCTCCAGTATGACAACCCAATGATTCCCCAATCCAATAATTCCTTCCTCGAGGAGCGGGCTATTCCCTTCTAAGTTCAAGTGGCAACCATCTCAAGAGGAGGGGTGAAGAGAAGAATGGACGGTAGCTAGTGTAGCTACCTATCCTAGGATGCAAGACAAGTGTAGTCAAGTCATCCAGCTGCAGGCTCACATGATATGACTTTAGGACTCTAGATTGCTTATTGGATTTACAACATATGTACATACTTTACAGGCATTTATTTTTGTACATGCCTGTCCATTTTTTTTGAAATACTATATACAACAGCATTTACATAGGGAGTTTTCCCTCTTGAGCCAGTAGACTATCCCTCCTTTGAAGCTTTATTGCAACCCACATTCTCCTGTCTTTAGAATTCCTCATCATTGGACGGGTTGGGGTGCACTTCCCTCCCTAGAGGAGGACAAGTGTTTCCACTTGTGTGTGTCTCATACCGGCAATTCAAATCCCCTCACCACCCCTACTGAGTGGAGCCATGTGAAAGGTGCAGGTGTCCAAGTTAGGTCATTATCAACAAGAGTGGTGCGTGTGTTCCGAAATACTCTACTTAGGCAGTCAAGAATCCATTGAACCAAGTCTCGTGATCCTCAAAGAATTAAGTCAACTAGACCTGAAGTACCTCAAACCCAGTTCCTATAAGGTTTCTGGTAATTAGGTAGATTTTAAGGTCCAACCAAGCTCCAATCTCCGGATTTTACTTAGACTCGTTCAACTATCAAACTCAATCTGAAAAATGCTCATGCTATGCAAATGATATGCAGAATGCAGAAAATATTTTTGTGATGCAATTTTCAAAGATTTTGAACTTTTTATGGATTTTTGAAAAAATGATGCATATGCATTTTTTTGGGATTTTTCAAAAAGATTTTTCAAATGTTTTTGGTATTTTAGTTTTTCCAAATGTTTTTGGGATTTTTTAAAACAAAAAGTTTGGCTAAAAGCTAGGTACAAACATTTACACAGAAGTACTTCTTATATTTACAAGAAGTGGATTTCAAGAATTTACAAGGGTAAGTGATCAATTTTATAAGTATAGATAATGAATTTGGGTGTGATGTATGTATTCCTCAAACTTATTTGAAAATCATTTTATAAACAATTTTTTGGAAAACTATAGTCCAAATAATTTTTACAAACAATTTTACAAACATGTACACACATATGAAAATCATTTTGCAAAGGTTTTCAAACAGTATAGATAGATTTTTCAAAATATTTTTGCAACCATTTTTCAAACCATTTGCAAATCATTTTTCAAACATTTTATTTCACACAAAGAAATAAAATTTTTCAAATAAAGCATTTTTACAAAGGTTGAAAACATGTAACAAAACGTTTTCAAATAGTTTTCAAAAGATTTTTCACAAAGATTTTCAAACTATTTTTCAAACATTTTGTAAAAAACATTTTCACGTGATTTATTAATCAGTATATATAAAAAGAATTTGAGAAATAATAGCATCTTTTTATTATAAAGAATTATTAGCCATAATTATTAAGAAAATACGAAAGTATGAGTTATGGCTAAAGTATATACGGAGTATATATGACCCCCCTATACTTAGCTTGAGCTATGTCCTCATAGATCAGAGAGAAAAGAGAACATAACTTGTACTGAGTATAGACAAGTCTAACGAATGAATGAATAAATAAATATAGGAAAGAATGAACGAATGGGAAGTTGACCATCCCCCCTATACTTAGGATCAAATAATCCGAAATATAGAAGACTGTACACAAAGCAAGGAGGGTCAAAGGTAGGAATGAACAGATCGTACTCAGATTGTCTCCTCCTATACTTAGGGTAAGATATCCCTAAGTATAGACAAGAAGAGGAGACAATGGAGAGGATCGAAAAGAATGAAAACCCGGGGTGCACACCCCCCTATACTTAGGACAAAGTACATAATAAGTATAGAAAACTATCTACAAGGGGCGGCACCTTTTTGATACAAAAAAGAAGATAGAAAAAGAAAAGAAGAAAAGAAGAAAAGAATAGATCACAACTCAGTGTGTGTACCCCCCTATACTTAGGACAAGGTGCATCCTAAGTATAGCAAAATCAAAAGATGAAGATGGGGTAACAGACATAACGGAAGAATGAAAGAATGATATGGACAGATGGATCTATACAGCGGAAGATGGAAGTGATAACCATGTATGAGATGCAAATGATATGAGTCAAAGAACACATATCATACCAGAAGAATGGAGGCAACGTCAACGGTCGGCGGATCATGATCTAGATATAGATTCAGGTGTTGACCGTTAACACGAAAGGTAGAGGAAGATGACAGCTCATATATATCAATACTACCATTGTCATGTACCTTCCTAACCACATACGGACCTTTCCACTTACTCTGTAATTTCCTTGGAAATAATTTCAGCCTGGAATCAAACAACCATACTCGCTGATCGGGCTCAAATTGTTTATGGATGATATGAGAATCGTGCCATGTCTTCACTTTTTCCTTATATAGTAGGCTGCTAGAAAAGGCTATATCTCTCAACTCCTTCAGGGCTGCGAACTCTGCTTTCCTTTGTTCTCCTATACTCTCGGGATCCAACAATAACTCAGTAACTGCCCATAGTGACTTGTGCTTGATTTCCACTGGCAAATGGCACGGCTTGCCATAGACGAGACGAAAGGGAGATGTCCCTAGTGGTGTCTTGAAGGAAGTCCGATAGGCCTACAAGACCGAGTCCAAAAGCTGTGACCAATCCTTTCGGTCTGGGCGGACAACCTTCTGTAAGATAGTCTTGATCTCCATGTTCGATACTTCAGCAAGACCATTAGTCTGAGGGTTATAAGGCATGGCAACACGATGGTCAATGCTGAACTTGTCTGCAAGGGCCCTAACCTTGTCATTGATAAAGTGAGACCCCTCGTCTGAAATCAGAACTCTAGGTACCCCGAACTGTGAAATGATATTTTTCCTCAGAAAGTGACACACGGTCTTAGCATCTGCGGCTCGGGCGGGGATGGCCTCAACCCAACGGCTCACATAATCCACGGCAAGCAAAATGTACTCAAACCCCTGACTCTTAGAAAATGGGCCCATGAAATCAATACCCCATGCATCAAAAACCTCACAAAAGTGAATGGGTTGCATGGGCATCATGTCTCGATGTCCGCAAGTACCCATCTTCTGACAGTTAGTACATCTCTTCACGAACTCATCTGAATACTTGAAGAGAGTAGGCCACCAAAGGCTGGATTGGAGCACCTTCTGTGATGTCCGTCTCCCAGAATGATGTCCTCCTGCCTCAAGCTTGTGACAGTATGTGAGGACGCTATGCTGCTCTTCTTGAGGAATGCATCTCCTTCAGATGCTATCCCCTCCTTCATGATAAAGGACAGGATCCTCCCAATGGTAAAACTTGGCCTTCGCTGGGAGGTCTCAAGTTTCTACCTGGTCCAACCTTGTGGAACCATCTTGGAAACAAGATAGTTCACAATGTCGACGTATCATGGGAGCGAGGTGATAGCCAAGATCGCCTCATCTGGGAATGTCTCTGTAATAGGCGTGCTGGGCTCAGATTCCTCAAGGTTCTCTAAATGGGAGAGATGATCCGCCACCACATTCTTAACTCTAGGCTTATCCTTAATCTCAATATCAAACTTCTGGAGCAGAAGGATCCATCGGGTAAGGCGAGCTTTAACATCCTTCTTGGCCATGAGGTAGTGGATGGTGGTGTGATCTGTAAAGATAGTCATTCTAGTTCCGAGAATAGATGATCGATACTTATCCAAAGCAAAGACTACAACCAGCATCTCCTTCTCTGTCACAGTGTAATTCCGCTGAGCGGCATCCAAAGTATAGCTGGCGTAGTGAATGGCATACGGCAATCCATCCCTTCTCTGTCCAAGCACAGCCCCTATGGCAAAATCAGAAGCATCCATCATGATCTTGAATGGGAGAGACCAATCGGGTGGCTGAAGGACAGGAGTCGTGACAACCATATTCTTGAGAGTCTCAAAAGACGTAAGACACTTATCATCTATAATGAACTCGGTGTCTTTCGTCAGCAAATCAGTAAGCGGTCGGGCAATACGACTGAAGTCCTGAATGAACCGTCGGTAGAAACTGACATGCCTCAGAGAAGACCGCAATTGACGCAGATTGGACGGTGGATTGAGTTTTCTAATGATATTCACCTTGGTCGGATCGACCTCCATGCCTCTGTTGAAGATGATATGACCAAGGACCATCCCTTGAGTCACCATGAAGTGACTCTTCTCCCAAGACAAGACAAGGTTGACCTCTATGCAGCGCTGAAGCATACGGTCTAGGCAGTCAAGACAAGCATCAAACCCATCGTCATAGACCGAGAAGTCATCCATGAAGACCTCCAAACAGTCACCCACCATATCCGAGAAAATAGACAACATCCACCTTTGGAATGTCGTCGGGGTGTTACACAAACCAAAGGGCATCCGTCTGAAAGCATAAGTCCCAAACGGACAGGTGAATGTCACTTTCTCCTGGTCTTCGGGCGCAATGGTCACTTGATTGTAACTGGAGTACCTGTCAAGAAAATAGTAGTGACTCTTCCCAGCTAACTTCTCGATAATCTGACCAATGAATGGCAGTGGGAAATGATCCTTCTTGGTGGCCTGATTCAAACGTCTGTAGTCCACACAGACCCTCCACCATCTGACGAGCCACTAGATACGATATTTAATTTGGTCACATTGTAATACGTGTACTTAGCGATTCGGTCAGAATCGAGAGAAGATCTCCGTGAAGAGTGTCTCGGCTTTAATTTATATCCCGGGCAAGTCTAGGGTCGAACTCAGGGAGGCAAAGGAACAACTTGGATTTAATTTAAAAACTTAGGTCTAGATTTCCACGCGGTATTTTTTTAGATTTTTTTTTGCAAAAAGAATGTCAAAAACAAAATGCGGGTGAATTACAACACTAAGAAAACACACAACAAGGCCAAATTAATTTTAATGGAAAAGAAGTCCAAATTAGACAAATTATATTTTTCCTAGAGTCTTAATTCAGTGAGGAACACAAAACACATTTTTTTGGAATTTTATGGATTAAAATGCAATAAATAAAAATGTACACTTTTTATGGGTTTTTTCGCAATTTCTCACACAAACAGTAAGGAAAAAATATGAAAAAATTACTGGAATGAAAATATGCTGTAAGGAAGTTACAGTAATATTTTTGGAATTTTTTGACAAAATATGAATTTTTTATGTATTTTTTAGTGGAAACAGAGTGACAATCAAAGTCCAAATTATCTCAAGTAGATATTTTCATGTGGCATACAGGAGACTTTAAATTTCGCAAAAAGGATATACGTGGATTTAATTAAAAATCAAATATTAAATTCACTCTACAAATTATTTCAGGCACAAGACATCTCCATTTTAGATGAAATTTGGACAGTAAGCTAATCACTCTTCAAGGCATAACATATAATTTTTGTGGAATTTTTAGAGCAACCGTGTGTGAAATATAATTTTAAGAGTCCAAATTGGGTAAAATATGAAGACTTTCAGTTTGACAATTTTAATTAATTCACAACGACTCGCAAAAATACAAATAAATATCCACAATGTAGAGAATTAGTTGCTCAACATGAAAACATTTTTCATTGTATAAAATGCTACATAAAGAAGGTCCAAATTAAGAAGCAAACACAGGGTTGTTTGTGCAAATTCTGAAAGCAAAATAAACAAACATTTATATACAGGGATCTATTTGTAATTATAGAAACAAGGACAGAAAATATTGCAATTTGTACAATAAAATAAAGAAAAAAAGGGAAAAGGAAAAGACCTTCTTCCTTCCTCGTTGCAAGAAGAACCCAACACAAGGGGGTCGGCGGCGGTGGCCCGCATGCAGCCGCATGCGGCCGTGAGGGAGAAGGAGCGGAGGAGGGGTGACGGCGGCCGATGGGCTTCGTGAGGAGGGGCGGAGAAGGTGCGTATGCGGCGTCGGAGGCGAGCAGTGGAGGAGGGGTCAAGGAGGTCGCGCACGGGGACCGCCGCGGCTTGGAGGGCGGCGGCGTCGCTCGGGCGGAGCTGGAGCTGATGGCGCGCGCCGCGGGGGCGGCGCCCAGCGGCTGAGCGAGTGGAGGGTGGCGGGCGGCGCCGCCTACCCGTGGAAAGAGGGGGGCGGTGCTGCCGCTGCCTCATTTTTTTATTTTTTTAATTTTTTTTTAATTGTTTTTGTTTGCTGCTGTAATAAATAAAATAAAAAACGTTTTTTTGTTTTAATTTTTAAATTTTTTTGTTTTGTTAATCAGGGGATGTGAATGATGGGGAAAACAAAATGATGAGATGATGGTGTAGGGGATGTAAAAATAATGGAGACACAACAAAGGACACAATATTTGATAAAATAAAATAACGAGAGAAATAAAGAGGGATAAGTTACCTGATGTCCGCCGGATGTGCGGAGCAGCTACGCTGGACTCTTGTCGTCGCCTCGATCCGATTGACGAAATCAAAATCGGAGAAGCTATGCGAGCTCGATGTGGAACTTGTGACGCGGAGCGGAGCTCCGCGGATCTCGCCTGAAGGAGGTCGTCGCTTGAGGAAGACGTTTTGCCGCTGTCACCAACGCCACGTTCCAAGCTCTCTCCTTTTTTCTATAAGAATGCCGGATGTGAAAAAATTAGGATGTACGAATGAATATAAAGAGAAGAGAAAGAGAGGTTAGAATGGTGGTGGTGTTGAATGGGAAGTTGTATTATTGGTGGAGTTGAATGGGAGGTTGGTGGAAGAATATGGAGTGGAATGGGAGTTATTAAAAATGGTGGAGTTGAATAGAAGTTGGTTGTAGAGAAGTTATTGTAGAGAATGGGAAAAAATAAATAAATAAATAATGATATAAAGTATGCTACTTTAAATACAATAAAAAATAAAGAGGGAAAAAAATAGTGGTGAATTTACAAATAAATACATACAACATGTACATTTTTTTGTTTGCTTTTTTTAATATGTATTTTTTTCTTTTTAATAAGAGATATTTACAACGAAAAAATACAATAAAATACAATAATAAAAAATACAACACAATCATAATTTTTTTTGTATTTTTAGTAACTGAGAAAAAATAAAAAATGACTAACGAATGAATATATACATAATGTACAATGTACATCAAGGTCCCAAAACTCAACTTTTGCAAATGAGCTCCGATTTTAATGAAACCACTTCCATTGGATAGATAATTTTCTAACTTGAACTTTAAAAGTGAGTTGGTGAATTTGGAGTTCATACGGAGCGGGAATTTAGCTTGGAAGTTGGACTTTACGGTTTTTTCTCTTTAGGATCTAGGAGCATTTATTTGAGGTAAATTTATTTTGTATTTTTGTATTTTTATATACATTTTTATAAACAAGTTAGAGAAAGAATTAGGCAAAAAGGAGTTGAAATGAAATTATTAAAAAAACATGAATTTTTGGGCTATTTACAAGTATAAAACTCCTTTATTTTTGTGGCTTTTTAGTGTTAATTTATTTTATACAATCCAATATACAATAATTAGTGTGTTTTATTTATAAGAGTTATTTTGTTAATTTATTGATTTTATGGATATTTATTTGGGATTTTACTCGAGAATTTTGCTAAGATCAAGATATTGCGATGATGAATCGCGGATTCATCACCCCCCTATACTTAAACTTTGCTAGTCCTCGAGCAAATAAAGAATGTATAAGTTGGGTTAACCCCTGACTGTGCATGTGAATACAAGACTTGATCCGTTCAAGAACTCTCGGTTTTAGAGATCCTAAAATTCTAAGCTGAACCAAGCTCTAGTCAAAAGGTACCCAATTTCCCTAATCATCAGACTCTCTTTGTATACGTATATATAAGGGATATGACTTTAAGTGTTGACCGCAGTTACAAGAGTAGAGTCACAACGTCACCCAAGGTTCCAGTCCAAGAGACTCTCCTATGGACCCGATCCTCAACACTAGGGAATAAATCATTTCTTGCATCCAATCCACCGTCTCTTTAGTTGTCGGACTTGAAAGTGTAGATGGAAGGCCAGTTGATGGAGGGCATAGGATTGTGTCATTTCTTCTCTCCCTCTCATTGGAACAAGGATCCTCTCAAGTGCCTTATTACGCAACGCATTTTTTTTGGTGTTGATCAGTGCGTCCGTCAAGAGAAGTTGGAGCCGTCTGCACTTGTTTTCCTGGGAGTACACCGGGGTGTGCCTATTTTGAGTACCTATCGTTCCTTCTACACCCAGATTTGTAGCATTTACGATGCAGAGCCCTTTTTTGGTGCAAGCCCGACTCCTGGTCCTAATAGCGGTGGTCCAAGTGGACACTTTTGAAATGGTTGGGAGCGCTCGCCTTTGGTGGAAGCTCTTTTGATAATTGAATTTGTGGAATGAGAGCTTTTCTTTGACATTTCATTGCTTTGTAGTATTTGTGGCTAGCTCCACTGCTTTTACCAAGAGTTGGCGCACACTGATCAACAATTTTTTTATCACACCCTGGCACATAAGTAAATGTCAAGAGATAGTACAAGAACCATGTTCTCATACTGGCTAAAGATGCTGACACTCAGGTTTCATGAAGCCTTCATTGATTTTATCCCATCCTCGAGCATCATCAAATCAAGTTCAAACTCAAATCCCTCATCCCAGTTCCTCAAGTGAAATTTCAACTCATCTCACCATAACTGCAGTCGTGTACGTGAGGTGTTGATCATATTATTAAGGTAGAGACTAAGCATGCAATATTGCATACAAATCTTTCAAACTAGGGAAATGTGAATAATTAAGTCAAAGACCCTAATGACTAAGGCTGGTTAACTCAAAATCTCAAGACCTCATAAACCAAGTGTTCTTGAACATCACTAGTCTTGTGTGAAAGTGAATTGTGTCAGGGATTAAACCAACTTATTAGTTAGTTTTTTTTAATTAAAATTTTTTTGATGAATGATTTTTTTTAAAAGTTTTAGAAAAAGTTTTTTTTAAAAAACAAAGGCAAATATTTTTTTTTAGAAAAGTTTTGTTTTGTGTTTTTTTCAAGTTTTTTTTGAAAAATATAGGTAAATAAGAAAAGACTTTTTTTGTGAAAAAGTTTTTTTAAAGGATTTTTTTGAAAAGTTTTTTTAGAAAATAAGGAAAAAGAGTTTTTTAGGAAAAAGTTTTTTTTGTTTGTTTGTTTTTGTTGTTGTTTTTTTTGTTGTTTTTTTACCCACCCCATAATTATTGTATAATATATACAAAAATACGTGAAAGTGTGAGGTATGGGTGAAGTATATATGTAATATATACACGCCCCCCTATACTTAGCTTGTGTTATGTCCTCATGGCACTAGGTGACAAAAAGCCATAGCTCGTACTAAGTACAAGTGGGTGAAAAGAATAGAAGTGAGGGAAAAAAGTGGATAATACATAACGGGCATCGGCCCCCCTATACTTAGGCTCTGGTCAGCCTAAGTATTGGAAAGAACACAAGAATTGGGGACCGATGAGAATGGGAAAGAATATAAAAAGAAGAGAAGGAGCAAATCGGGTCACTCACCCCCCTATACTTAGGATCTAGTCATCCTAAGTATAGCCACAAAATGAAAATGATACGGAACTGGGGCGAGTGATGCGAATCATGAGGGAGGGAGGTGAAAAAAGGAAGGAAAATATGTACAAGGAGGAGGAAGAATATACAAGGATCAAGAAGGTTTGTGACGAACCTTCTTGCGGGAGCGATGAGGAGGATAGTATACATGTGTGTCGCTGTCAGAGTCGTTCGTAGAGGAATAATAGTGAGGTGTGAGGAGCGTCCAACGAGGGTCGACACACAGCTGCTTGCTCAAATACGGCTTCAGATAAGCCGAACTAAGCTCACTCATGTAGATCACCTCATCCGGACCTGATGAGGACTCCTCAGAAAGTTCCTTCTCTGGAGTATCGAAGGTAACCTTCTTAGTCGGTTTTCTAGAACCTGAAGCATCAAGAGGAAGAGGAGATTGATACGTCTTAGGGAGTTCGGGGGAACATATCAAGGAATCAACTCCCGTCTTCTTCTTACCAGATGACCGACTAGAGGATGGAGCAACCGATTTATCAAGATTGGTCAATTTGGTCCCAGTTGTCTCCTTTGGTGTATGTCTTGGATGCGGTGTGTGTGAGGTTCTGACCAGAGGTTCATCATCAGATGAGTCACCATATGCATTGTAATACTTCTGCAGGGTCAGCACATGTCTCTGATAAGGCACAGTGTTCTCAGCTGGCTTGACATTGTTGGGTTCTTGTGTCGGATCATCGAAATGATCAAGGCAATCCACAAAGGTCATGTCCGACTCAATGATAGCTTCGGGTCGTGAGTCCTCTCTAGAAGCTGACGCGGTGGTGGTGCAAGCAGTAGGCGGTGTGTGGTTGTAGGAAGTCTCTAAACCAATGGTCGTCTGGACAGTCGGTATCTCAGGTGTAGTAGAGAGATGGGACTCAACTGTCTCTCAAAGGTCACGACTGTCTGCAACTTTACGGGTTACCTTGGAATATCGTGTGTCCTCAAAGATCGGGTGAGGTCGAAGTGCTCCCAATGCAGAGAAATCGATCTCCCGAGTCTTACAATCTATAGTTGCCTTAGCCAAGGCTAAGAACGGCTTCCCAAGAATGATCGGAGACTGGGTGAACTCTCCTCGGTGCTCAATGTTAATGATCGTGAAGTCTATCTCCAGTAGAGCACCTTGGAAAGTGACGATGACTGAAATGGATCCTCTCGACCGTTTAATTGTCCGATCTGCCAACTGAATGATCTCTCTTGACTTCTTGGCAGATCCGAGTTTGAGCTTGGCAAACACGGAGGTCGGGAGGATATTAATCGGTAAGTCATCATCGATTCTTGCATGGGTGAATGTGGTATCTTTGATTTCACAATCAAATCTAGGTAACCGCTTTACTCTACGGCTCTTGGTTTTTCTCCCTATCATCAAAGATGTGGCCATAGACACTATATGTATCTCAGTCCTTGTTCTCTTATTGCCCGACCTTTTAGGCATCAATTTACTTCTCACAAATCTTTTAAGGTCGGGAAAGTGCTCAATGGCCATTATTAAGGGAAGCTCAAAAATCAACTTTCTATCCAATGCTTCCCTAACCGTAGGATCCAATTTTTTTAGATCTTTTCCTTTTTCAATTTTTATGGTATTTTTGGTAGGTGAAGGAGGACTAGGAGAATGTACAGACTCTGGTTTGGAGGGAAAGTGGTTAGTAGAAGAGGGAGGTAGAAGGGACTCCAGCTGTACATGACAAGTGGTCAATCCGGTGTCTTCCAGGTTTTCAAGATTCAATCCACGAAATCCATGATCCACATTTATACCTGGACTCTTGATCGGTCTACAAATGTCATCCTCCAATAAGTTCTCATGACACTTCATGAGAGAAGTCGACGCAATTGGAGAATATTGTTGAGAACTCGGGCTCTTATACTCAACACACCTTGACTCGGGTGTGCAATACTGGGTTGAGTATGGCCCATATGTATGGCAGTTGTTGGTCGGAGCCTCATCAGGCAGAATTAGTAGACAGGGGTTCTGTAAATCAGTCGCATGAATCCAATCCCATGTATATGTCGGCTCTCCGAATGGGTGATATGAAGGTTGGTCAATGTGGTCTCTATCACTCAGGTCAATCAAGTCAGGAATATCATACGGTGCAGGCCTCTCCATTCGGTTTGTCTGATCGACCATGTTGTACCCTAAGGTTAAGTCGGGATGTGTATATAACAATTGTGGTTCTATCCCTACTCGAGGTGAAAATGAGGTATGTGGGGTCAACTGATTATGCCAATCATTCATCTCAGCAGTCGCTTGCTCTTCGATTGGTTCCTTGATTCCAGCAAGCAGACAAGAATATGATGATTCAATACAGAGTGGTTGTGGGTCATGGGTGTAAGAATGTGGGGAAGGTGAGAAGGATGAAGAAGTGCGGAAGTCAGTCGGAGTTCTGACTTCACGGTTGGGGTGTGGGTATGAAGAGGAATGAGAGGGTGGAGATGATCTAAATATGGTCGAAGAAGAATGACGTGGATATGATGACCAATATTCTGACATCTTGGAGGGAAAATGGGAGAATGAAGCGGATCGAGGAAGAAAGCGTGCAAGTGCACCGAATAACACACAAAACAAACAAACACAAGAGCAAACCCTGAGTTCACCTACTCAACATAGTGATGGTCGCAAAAGTCCGACCGTTTATCTTTTCAGTTTTAATTAGGTGATAAATCAAGATATAAATCCAATTACGTAAGGCTTAATAATTAGGTTTTGGGCACTATCCTAGGGATGCGTCCTCTCCTCTCAACAATCACAATTAGCCAAGCATACAATGAGGGTTTTACTCTCCCAAAACAAGTGTTAGCTTTAATCAATTTTTTTGTCAACTCTGATGAGCAGTCCCGATTTTAAGTTTGGTTATCACTTGATTAGTCCACCAAACAAAGCACGTCTAACGATCAGTCCCGATTTCCTTTTAACCTAAGTTTCAAAAATCAAGGGGAGGGAGTCGAGAAAAGCCGATGCAAATAATGGAATCAATGATGCATGCCCAGTTCAAAAGACTTACAGTGATCCTCGCGCTCTACATGCGGGATGCAAGGCAGAATTGAAATTTTATACTATATGAATGCAAACGAGAAAACCGTTCCTAGACAGGCAGTTCTATTAGCGAGTGATGAACAAGTTAAATTTGACTAATAGCCCAGCGGTCTAAGTGCGTCTCGTTAAATGTGATGTGTGGTCCTAAAAATTACGAGCACAAGCAATAAAGATATTCTAATAAAATAAGCTCTAAGAGCCGCGAGTGCAAGTCCTATTCTACGTCAAGCAACCACACGACCACGAGTGGGTCAAATGTCCAGTACAGATACAAACGCGAGCTCTCAAACAAGAGCCGCTGGAGAGAGCGAATTACCTAAGTTATTACAACACAATAATTACAAAAATTTATAAAAAATCTCTCGAAGATAAATTGATTTTTCTTGCTCTTCAGCAGTCGGCGCGCGTCGCGTCCGTCGACCTCCGATGCACTCCAAGTCTACCGGGCCCTCACAAGAAAATAAGATTTATATTAGAGAGATAAACAACAAAATATATACAAAAATGAGAAGAGAAATAATTGCAAAAAAATGGAATAAATACAAGTGGCTCGGGGGTCAGACTACCCGAGTAAATGAAAATCTAAATCTAAATTTTTAAACTAATCCCTAAGTCGTTTGCCTCCTCGACAATGACGCCATCTGGTGAGTCGCTAAATACGATTTTTAATTTGGTCACGTTGTAATACGTGTACTTAGCGATTCGGTCAGAACCGAGAGAAGATCTCCGTGAAGAGTGTCTCGGCTTTAATTTATATCCCGGGCAAGTCCGGGGTCGAACTCAGGGAGGCAAAGGAACAACTTCGGTTTTAATTTAAAAACTTAGATCTAGATATCCAATACGGTATTTTTTATGTTTTTTTAATGCAAAACGAATGCAAATGCAAGATGCGGGTGAATCAAGACTCTAAGAAAGCATACAAATTAACCAAATTAAATTTAATGCCGAACCAGTTCAATTCAGCTAGATTATATTTTTTCTAGAATACTAATCCAGATATGAACACAAAACACATTTTTTTGGAATTTTATGGATTAAAATGCAATAAATAAAAATGTACACTTTTTATGGGTTTTTTCGCAATTTCTCACACAAACAGTAAGGAAAAAATATGAAAAAATTACTGGAATGAAAATATGCTGTAATGAAGTTACAGTAATATTTTTGGAATTTTTTGACAAAATATGATTTTTTTATGTATTTTTTAGTGGAAACAGAGTGACAGTGAGTAATTAATTCCTAATTAATCCACGCTATCAAATTAATCAAAGTCCAAATTATCTCAAGTAGATATTTTCATGTGGCATACAGAAGACTTTAAATTTCGCAAAAAGGATATACGTGGATTTAAATAAAAATCAAATATTAAATTCACTCTACAAATTATTTCAGGAACAAGACATCTCTATTTTAGTGTGAAATTATGAAATTTGGACAGTAAGCGAATCACTCTTCAAGGCATCACATATAATTTTTGTGGAATTTTTAGAGCAACCTGTGTGAAATATAATTTTAAGAGTCCAAATTGGGTAAAATATGAAGACTTTCAGTTTGACAATTTTAATTAATTCACAACAACTCACAAAAATACAAATAAATATCCACAATGTAGAGAATTAGTTTCTCAACATGAAAACATTTTTCATTGCATAAAATGCTACATAAAGAAGGTCCAAATTAAGAAGCAAACACAGGGCTGTTTGTGCAAATTCTGAAAGCAAAATAAATAAACATTTATATACAGGGATCTATTTGTAATTATAGAAACAAGGACAGAAAATATTGCAATTTGTACAATAAAATAAAGAAAAAAAAGGAAAAGGAAAAGACCTTCTTACTTCCTCGTTGCAAGAAGAACCCAACACAGGGGGGTCGGCGGCGGCGGCACTCGCGCAGCCGCACGCGGCCGTGAGGGAGGAGGAGCGGAGGAGGGGTGACGGCGGCCGGTGGGCTTCGTGAGGAGGGGAGGAGAAGGTGCACGTGCGGCGTCGGAGGCGAGCAGCGGAGGAAGGGCCGAGGAGGTCACGCACGGGGACCACCGCGGCCTGAAGGGCGGCGACGCCGCTCGGGCGGAGCTGGAGCTGATGGCGCGCACCGCGGGGCCGACGCCCAGCAGCTGAGCGAGTGGAGGGTGGCGGACGGCGCCGCCTACCCGTGGAAAGAGTGGGGCGGTGCTGCCGCTGCCTCGTTTTTTTTGTTTTTTTTTAATTTTTTTGATTGTTTTTGTTTGCTGCTGTAATAAATAAAATAAAAAAACGTTTTTTTTGTTTTAATTTTTAAATTTTTTTGTTTTGTTAATCAGGGGATGTGAATGATGGGGAAAACAAAATGATGTGATGATGGTGTAGGGGATGTAAAAATAATGGAGACACAACAAAGGACACAATATTAGATAAAATAAAATAACGAGAGAAATGAAGAGGGATAACTTACCTGATGTCCGCCAGATGTGCGGAGCAGCTACGCTGGACTCCTGTCGTCGCCTCGATCCGATTGGCGAAATCAAAATCGGAGAAGCTACGCGAGCTCGATGTGGAACTTGTGACGCGGAGCGGAGCTCCGCGGATCTCACCTGAAGGAGGTCGTCGCTTGAGGAAGACGTTTCGCCGCTGTCACCAACGCCACGTTCCAAGCTCTCTCCTTTTTTCTATAAGAATGGCGGATGCGAAAAAATGAGGATGTACAAATGAATATAAAGAGAAGAGAAAGAGAGGTTAGAATGGTGGTGGTGTTGAATGGGAAGTTGTATTATTGGTGGAGTTGAATGGGAGGTTGGTGGAAGAATATGGAGTGGAATGGGAGTTATTAAAAATGGTGGAGTTGAATAGAAGTTGGTGGTAGAGAAGTTATTGTAGAGAATAAGAAAAAATAAATAAATAAATAATGATATAAAGTATGCTACTTTAAATACAACAAAAAATAAAGAGGGAAAAAAATAGTGGTGAATTTACAAATAAATACATACAACATGTACATTTTTTTGTTTGCTTTTTTTAATATGTATTTTTTTATCTTTTTAATAAGAGATATTTACAACGAAAAAATACAATAAAATACAATAATAAAAAATACAACACAATCATAATTTTTTTTGTATTTTTAGTAACTGAGAAAAATAAAAAATGACTAAAGAATGAATATATACATAATGTACAATGTACATCTAGGTCCCAAAACCCAACTTTTGCAAATGAGCTCCGATTTTAATGAAACCACTTCTGTTGGATAGATAATTTTCTAACTTGAACTTTAAAAGTGAGTTTGGCAAATTTGGAGTTCATACGGAGCGGGAATTTAACTTGGAAGTTTGACTTTACGGCTTTTTCTCTTTGGGATCTAGGAGCATTTATTTGAGGTAAAATTTATTTTGTATTTTTGTATTTTTATATACATTTTTATAAACAGGTTAGAGAAAGAATTAGGCAAAAAGGAGTTGAAATGAAATTATTAAAAAAACATGAAGTTTTGGGCTATTTACAAGTATAAAACTCCTTTATTTTTGCGGCTTTTTAGTGGTAATTTATTTTATACAATCCAATATATAATAATTAGTGTGTTTTATTTACAAGAGTTATTTTGTTAATTTATTGATTTTATGGATATTTATTTGGGATTTTACTCAGGGATTTTGCTAAGATCAAGATATTGCGATGATGAATCGCGGATTCATCACCGGGTAGCTATCTCCTCTCCAGACTCACTCACAACTGTAGTGATACCCGTCTTCTTGGGTACCACATGTAATGGACTAACCCACTTGGAGTCGGAGATGGGGTAGATAAAATCGGTGCTCCACAACTTTGATATTTCCTTCATGACCACATCTCGAAGATTCGGGTTCAGCCGTCGCTGGAACTCACGCGAAGGCCTAGTGTTCTCCTCAAGATAGATGTGGTGGGAGCACAGAGCTGGACTAATCCCCTCGAGATCAGCTATACTCCATCCTATCGCCTTGTGGTTTCTTTCATGAACCTCCATCAGATGAGATTCTTACTCTCCAGTCAAACCTATTGAGATAATGACTGGGTGCATATCTGTCTCACCCGCAAGGAATCTATACTTTAGCGACTGCGGTAAGGACTTCAATTCTGGACAGCTGGGAGGTGGCAGATCTGGCTTCTGATATGTCTGTGTGAAGGCTACCAGGTCTGCATGTGAGAACTCTCGTTGTGCATGAGAATCTGACGAAGGGAACCCTGCTGAATCATCTATGAACTGTACTGGCTCGCACTCCATCCTGGCTGTCGGCTCAGAAGGAATCAGATATGGAAAATAATTATCAAAATCATCCCAATCAATGTCTGAATCCGAGGGATCTGAACTAGAAGAACAAGAATGAAACTCTGCTTCACCACTCATCACTGAACTGCCAGCCTCAAAGGTGTCCTCGTCCAGGGATGTGCTTTCCAGTCTCTCAACTGCCATAAGCTGTAAATAGAGTGAATCTGCAGGCAAGGCGAGGGTCTGTGCTACTGGATCTGTCCAAATGGATTCATCATCTGTCATCATAAAATCACACTCCTGGTGGACGTCTAGCACGTCCTCTGTCATCTGTGCATTATCACTGGACTGCTTTAAGCATGTTGATTCTCTCGCTCTGGTCTCCTCGATCGTCTCTATTTGTATACTCTCGTCCTCTACGCGAAAGCACACCTTCCCACTATCATGATCAGTCACCGCCTTGGCTGTGGCCAAGAATTGGCGTCCAAGTATGATGGGGGTATCTGTTACTGACTCAGGGATCTCCATGGCCAATACAACAAAGTCCACTGGGAATTTCAGGCCCTAAATGGTAACGACCACGTCTCTCAACAACCCCTTCGGCCTCTTAGTCGACCTACCAGCAAATTAAAGGACTGTCCTGCTCCGAAGAAGAGAACCAAACTCGAATCGGTTGAGTAAGGCTGCCGGAAGGAGGTTGATAGAAGAGCCGATGTCTAATAGAGTACGATCAAAACGCTGCTCCTGAATCTCGCATCTGACATAGGGAGATCCTGCATCAGGTCTCTTGGCTGGCAATCGATTCTGAATGGTGCAACAAGTAGAATGGGTGAGCACATGGATCTGATCTCTGTGGTTCCTCCTCTTCCTGCGGACTGTAGTCTTCTCTCTCAAGCTCTTTTGGAAGAGAGGGATGTGCTCAAGTGCTTCCTGTAGAGTCAGCTGGATCTGGAATCTATCAATCATCTGGTTGTTGAACTCTACCTGTTGAATCTTTTTTGGATTTTCTCTTTTATTCCCCTTTGTCAAGCGGAGTGCTTGAGGAAAGGGGATGGAAGGGGCCTCCTCATATGGAGGATTAGGAATAGGTTCCTGTGCCTGTGAAGGAATGGAATCCATACAATGATCATCATGCAACACATATGGACCTGAAGTGGATACAGAAACCTTTCCTTTATTCATATTTTTGTTCTTTTTGTTGTTACCACAGTCCTGAGATACAGAAGGTGGCAACTCAACATGTGGGAGCTCAACAAAAGTAGAAGTGGTGGCTTCAGTACCACAAATGACATCTGACTTCGCGGCATCAGCACTGCGCTCTGGCTCTACATCAAGTAAAATGGTGGCCTCAGTATCACCGTCTGCATCTGGTATCGCGACAGCCTCAGCATCGTCATCTGGATCTCCATCATTGGTGGCATCAGCACCACCGTCATCGACATCATCGACAACGACATCAGCACCACTACTTTGCTCATCTAGCATCCTGGTTCCTCATGCGGTTGCCGCTCAGATGAGGCGTCGTCGGTTGGCATCCTACCGCTCCTAGTAGTCACGAAATCAACATCATACAAAGAAGACATGTCACTCAAATAATCACTAGGAGAGGTATCCTCTGTAAACTGTACATGCTCAGACTTCCTCTTCAGATTGTTCAGATTGTTCGGGTTAGGCTCGATCTGTGCAAGTATGGCAGCCTTGCCCTTGATGATATCCCTCATTTCCTACCGGAACTCATCCATTTCCCGCTAGAAGGATGCCTGTTGGTCAGAAATCAAGCGGGCAAGGTCATCTAGAGCTGTGTTCTCAAAGGCAGGTTCCTGAGAACCGGAAGTGTTCCCCTGCTGGAAATGAGGTTGTTGCTGGTAGTGGGGAGGCTGGGAGTATGTCTGGTGAGGCTGCTGACGCTGCCTCCACTGATGTCCCTGATAGACGGGACGAGGACCCTGCTGATACTGCTGGTGAGCATACTGGCGTTGTTGTTGCTGCTAGCTATTCTGATGGCCCTGAGCTGGAGACTGCTGCTGGGATGAGGTGCCACTAGTGGTCCAACGGAATTTGGGGTGATCGCGACGAATCCCAGGCTGTTGTGGGTACCGGTCGTACCATATCCCATTGACTTCCATCAATGGTTCCTGCTCAACGGGTGGTGGTGGAAGAACTGCCAGTGGTTGATCCGGCTGATAGACCACCATCTGAGGGTCATGAGATGGTGGTGGCAGTGAGTAGTGTTGTAGCTGCTAGACCGGCTCTGTCTGGATGTGGTGAACCTGACGGTACGAGGCAGAGGGCTGGGTGGAGCTGCTACTGCTGGGATCAACCCGTGACCTGGGAGGCTGCTGAGTAGACGTCTGTGCCTCCTGCATGCAAAGAATCTGCGTCTTCAGGTCACTCATGGTCTTCGTGATAAGGTCCATCTGGGCGAGACCTTGACTCTGCTTCTTCTCAAGAATCTCGATGTGGTCCAGCTTCTCAGAAATGATCCCCATGTCGGCAGCTGTGGATTCAGCCTGAGTTGCGACTGCTGATGGAGTGTGTGTACTGGCATCGATGCGTGCTATCCTCTGATATCCTACTGCATGTGGTGGAAGCTTTGGTTGTGTGTAGATGCGGGCTCGGGCCATGACTCTATAATTCTCTGCCATTCCCTCATAGATCTCCCAAACTGCGTCTTCTCCCTTGGAGAAGTAAGATCCACCACAAGAGGCATTAACAAGCCCCTGCAGCTCCGATGTCATCCCACAGAAGAAACTCTGAACCAGATTGGGCTTGCATATGTCATGATGTGGACACCGCTCAATGAGCTCTCTGAATCGGTCCCAAGCCTCATGGAACTGCTCATTCGGGACCATGGCGAAGTTGCTGATCATAGCTCGTGTTGCGTTGGTCCGGCTGAGTGGATAGTACTTGTTCAAGTACTCGCGCCGGAGTTGTGCCCATGATGTGACGTATCTCCCAAGATGCTTCAGCTAGTAGGTTGCTTTATCAGCTAATGAGAATGGGAAGGCAATCATCTTATTGTGCCCTCATCCACCAGTCTGTCGTGGACAGTGCTGCAAATCATCTCAAACTCATGCAGATGGAGATGAGGTTCCTCGGTGGCTAGCCCGTGAAACTTGGGCAATAGCTGGATGGTCTGCAGGCGAAGCTCAAAGTTCCCAACAATGGGAGGAAGCTGAATTCATCGGTGAGTGAGGGTCGCGGCTGGGTTGTGCAGCTACCTCATGGTCATCGACGGCGGCCTCTCCTGGTTAGGTTCTCCTCCTTCACCTGCGGCTTCTGGTATGTCTCCTCCACTGCCCTCAGGTCTGTCGTCTCTTCCTTCTTGCATCTGTGTTATCTCCCTCATGAGGTCACCCATGAATACTCCCTGGTCTCTGATCTATCTCTGCATTGTTTCCAGGGATGCTAATAGTGAGTTGTTGATGGCAGCTTGATCATATAGGAATGGTGGTGGCCTCTTCTCATCTGGGTGTTCCTCTCTGTCGTCCATATATTGGGTCTCTGCAAAGGCAAAAGAACCCATCTCAGGTGTCGTTAAAATGCTCTGAGCTCTATGCAGCCGCTAAACTCTGACACCACTGGACTGATGGAAGAAGAAGGGTGGTCGAGGGGGAACAGGGTGGACGTAAACTCAGGCTCGGAGAGCAGGTCTGGACTCCCCAAAGCCGACGTAGATGAATAGGAAGGAGTGCTCGATAGCGGTGCCAACGGACGTGGCCTAAGGGATCTCCTTTCCATCATTTTGATCTGGAAAAGGGCAGATGAGATCTGGAATGCAAACAAGATGTGAATACAAACCCCCAATTCACCTACGCAACTCTGGAACTGATGATCATGAAGGTTCGGTTATTAATCTTGTCAGTTTTAGTTAGGTGATCAATCAATCTATCAGAGCGATTAAGCGAGCTGTTGGGAACCCAACTCTCCTAGCCGACTGTCCCAATCCTAAATGAGATCTTTCCCAGCCAGTAGGAGTTGCGGACCGTTTACCGGCTACCCGATCAACCCCCTCTGTAAAGGACATCACGGTCCTCTTACCGGTTACCGGAGAGATCCTCACTGGAGAACAACTCACCTAAGACCAGTAGTCAACTAAGATATCAGGCGTGGCTCTATCCTAGTGTTCGGGTCACCTCTCGCTGTAGATAAATCAACCAATGAGGGGGTGACTCTCCCCCAAGACAAATTTTTTTGAAAAATGAGGTGAGTTTTATGGTCAAGTTTGCATTAGCAGTCCCAATTTTATGATTTTCACTTCTTTAGGTATTTTTCTGAAATAAAGACAATGCCTAACGAATTTTCCGATCTCCTGGTTATTTAAGGTCCAATAAAACAGGGGGAGGAAGTCGGAAAAGCCGATGCGCGATCAAACACAATGATGCATGCAGAGATAGAAATGCGTACCTTACTTTAGCACTCTACATGCAGGGTGATCCGCGCATAAAATAAAAGACAGAAAATAAACTACCTATATGATGCACGAAGAAATCGACCTTAGACGAAAAGATTCTACACGGAAGAACAATAGCTAAGTGGTCAACAAGAGGAGTCGGAGTCCGATCTCTGATGCCGATCGGTGTCCGCCACAACGGATCCTGTCAGCGCTGTATACGACCTCTAGTGACACGTGACTCCTCCAGTCCAAAATAGCTTTTTATTTGTGAGTTATTAATTAGGTCCACTTAGCGTTCTATAGGCACAGGCAAAAGTATTAAGTATGGGATCCTAATCAATTCTGTCACAATCACAAGAAAATCCTAAGTCTAGGGGTCAAAATCTTCGTGAATCAAAATAGAAGAAAATTGAATAAAACAAAACCGGCGAAAAAATGCATAAGCAGACGAGGCCCCCAAGGAACAATCCCTCGGGCACTGGACCTCGTGAAATGTCGAAGTGTCTGAATGTCCTGAATATTATAAGTTATGAGTCTCTCTCTCATAATTAATTACACAAATATAGACAGAAAAGTAAACTAGATCTTATTTGCAAAAACTCTATGTCTTCCTTGAGCAGGGGTAGAAGGCTTAAGACGGCTTTAAGTGGGTGCCCAGGCACCTAGGAAAAGCCGCCTCCCTCGCTTCGCGGTACCTCGCACAAAGCCACAAAGAGGGTGGTCAGATAGCTCAAAAGTATAAGTCAAATATAAAGTAAAGAAATGAAGCAATAATGGTAAACAGATAATCACAATCAATCTCAAAATGATCTATACGTTGTTGCTCCCCGGCAACGGCACCATTTGATTTAGCCAGATTTCGATGGTCTTAAGTTCCACACAAGGCGGGAACTCAGTCGATGAACCAACCACTCAGAAATCCGGACTACAATCAACAATCAACCCACAATATCAATCAATCAATGAAAAGCGAATGTGGAGTCAAAATTTATTATAACTCTACAATAAGTGTGTATAGTGTGCAAGTATGTGTAGAGTGTCGAACACAGGGAGCAAGCAAGATAGATCAAGGCCAAAATGCACAAAATGTGAATGTGATCAAATGCCTACAAACATGCAAATTTTTGTGGGTTTTTTAATTTTTTATTTTTTTAATTTTTTGGATTATATTTTGATTTTTAATTTACTGATTTTGTATTTTCTTTTTATATTTTATATTTTTTAATTAAATAGAATACATAGACAAAGTAAGAAAAGAGAAGGATAGAGTTTTATAAAAATAGGTAAAAATACTTAAAATCAGGAAATAAAATATTTTTAGGCTTTTTATAATTTTATGATGTTTTCGTGATTTTTATAGATTTTCCTTTTTTTGGCATTTTAAAAATCAAAAATATTAAAAACAGTGTAGAAAATAAAAGGCTGGAACAAAAATGGAGAAACAAAATAGCAAACAGTAACGAAAATTTTCCAAATTAATTTTAAACTAAAGAAAATAAAACAAGGAAATTCATAGACAAAAATTAGATTTTTAGGATTTTTAGAGATTTTTTAAGATTTTTATGAAGATTTTTAGAGTTATTTAATTTTTAGAGTTTTTCTTTTGAAATTTTTAATGATTTTTGGATAAAAGCCAAAACACATAAAAATACACAAAAAGTAATTTTTTTGGAATTTTTAAAGAAGTTTTTATAATTTTTAGGTATTATCTAATGCAAACAGTAGCAAAAATACATATTTTTGAATTTTTATAAATATGAAAATGCAAGAAAAATGCAAACCAAAAATATAGCAAGAAAGAGCAATCAAAATCTCTCAGGATGGAAGATGCAAAATACCCAAAGAGATGCGATCCGACGGCGGTGGAGATGCCACTTGACAAGTGGCACGTGAAGGACAACCGATGACGGTTCGCGGATGGACGACTACGATTAGATTTTCCCCGAAGATCTGACGGTGGAGGCGCGGGAGTATCCAGCGGTCAACGTGCATCTGGAGCTTCAGCCCCAATCCGACGGCGCAGGAGGGTGGAGCAAGAACAGGGAAGCGTCGCCGGCAAAGAAAGCTTCCCCACCCGCGATCGACGTCCTCCGGCGATCTTCTGGCACCAAAAGTGGGTTGCAAGCTCCTGGGGGTCTGCTCTATCTCCTGGTGGCTCCAAAAAGCTCCGAGGATGGCCGGAGCTCGCTGGGGAGGGCGGCGGAGCTGGGATGCTCCACAGACCTCTGGCGAACTTCAAAACGAGCCCCAGGCCCACGTCTATGCGCAAAGACCTGCAAAAAGATGTGAGAGTGTCCAGGGCAAAATGCCTGGCCCCCGCGGGGGTGGAATGGAGGCGAGAGGCGACGGTGCAAAGTTATGGCCGGAGGGGCACTCCGCCGAGGTGACCGTGAAGGTGAACTGATGGGCTAAACACGATGGTTCTTGGGGGAAAATGATCCTATGGATATGGTGAACATAAAATGCGAAGAAAATAAAAGGAGCGAGGAGACCTCGAAGGTGTTGACCTGAGGTAGAAGATACCTCGACGTCGGAGATGGCGGAGGTGATTGGAGCCGCCTCGGGCGTCGCTCGACCAGCCTGAAGCTCTGGAGAGGAAGTTGTCACCTTCCTCGAGCTCTTGGGCGTGAAAGCAGGAGCTAAGCCTGTGCAGGTGGGGTTCAAAGGTGGCTCAAAAGTCAGAGGTCGGATATATAGGGATGACATTGTGGCTCTAGCACTTCAAAGATCGACGGAGATGGCTCGAATCACCACTCCTCCGCCCTAGGAAAGCCTAGGGCGTGAAAGAGGGATGATCAAGGAGCAGAAGTGCTTCAGGTCGCAACATGAAAGGGTGCAAGGGGCGCCCTCAAAAATTTGTTGAAATCGAGGTCAAACACAACTCTGACACAATGGTAGAGGGGAGGGACAGCCAGTTGACCTGCCGGTCAACGTGGACTGTCACCTGGATGGTCCACGTGGACCAACCAGGAAAAATCCCGAAAAAAAATCTTTTGTAAATTCAATTAAAAATAGAAAACGAATTAATTAATTTTTTATTATTAAATGAAAAATATTTGTTATTTTATAAACTATTTTATTACAATTTTTAATTATTTTTATGAGTTATAAAAAATATGAGTTACCTTTTATGACCTGTATAGGTACATATATCTATGTATTTTAATATTTTATTTTTATTTTGTATTTTTAATTTATTTATTTTTGTTTATTATTTTATAAATTTATAAAATATTTTTATACACTTAAAAATATTTTTTTTATTTTTTTGAAGTATTTTATACACTTAATAAAATATAAATATTAATTATATAGGTATATATACAGGTCTTATACCTATGTATTATATGTACAAGTATTTTATTTTTGTATTTTCTTTAGGTTTTTATTCTAATTTCAATGTCTATAAATATTATAAATAATATTTAAAACATTATAAAAATGAAAAATTATGGAAATAAAGAATAATAAATAAAATGATTATTTTAATCTGTACAAGTATACAATAGGGGTCCAAAACTCAACTTTCAAACTGTAGCTCCGCCAAATGCGAAACCACTGCCATTAAATAGCTTATTTAAAATTATATACAATTAAATGTGAGTTTGATGCATTTCGAGTTTTTATTAGGGAGATACAGGTCTGGGAAGTTGGGATTCTGGAATTTTATTCAGACCGTAACTTTTTATCTGTACATTTTTTTTGCATGAAATCAATTTTGTATTTTTCTTTATTTAATTATCTACAACTTTCATGACAAAGTTTCTTTATTTGAGGTATATAAAGTGGAACCAAAAATAGGTCCCAAAATGAATAAAGAATGAATGAAATGAAAGGGATTTTTATTGTATTCTGGCCCTTATCTCCCCCTACTTTATTCCTTGTCGACATAGTCATCGAGATGCCTAGGTCTTGGGGTTTCGGGTCATAAAATATTTACAATATTTTATTCTTTTTCTTTTCTTATATTTATTCTATAATTTTGGCTTTTAAAACTATATTTTATACACTATTTACAAGCACATGCATGGATGCTAAGATGCTGGAATTAAGGATATTTACATACATTTACCATGGTTTTTGGGGCCAAAATGATAGAATAAAGATGATGAAATATGGATTCATCAAGTCCTCCCTGTGAAGATCTTTGACTTGGTTCTGTTGATTGTTGATTGACTCGTGCTAAATGAGCATCGATTGTCTTAGCCAATTAGCGCTTCATCAGATGGCGCCATTGTCGGGGACTCAAATAACCTGAACAAGACTCAACAATAGCAGTCTTGTGACCAGGTATACTACTCAGATTTACATAGATCTGAGAATGAGAACTTTCCTTTTGATTGTATTAATCACATGTCACTTAGGAGCAGAAGGATCGTGGCCATGCCTGATCGGGCAAGAGACATGGAGAAGGTTGTTTTTGAAGCTCACCCAGAGGAGACTTCAGAAGACAACGTGGCAAGGAATAGCCAACAACACCTTCACCATGAGGCAAAGATTTCCAAGAGAAGAGAGAAGAAGAGTACGAGAGGGTCACTGCAACACAGATCAGTTCAGAGTCTACGGAGGATCTTGCACCTTCTGTTGAGGAGAATGTACCTTCAATAGACATTCCCCAACCTATAGTAGATGATTCCATTTTTAATTCCAAGTTACCTATAAAAGATTCATGTATGAAGAACATCGTTTCTGGAAATAAAGATAAGCATGGTTCGGTTTATGATTCAAGCTCTTCATCTTCTGCTTTTTCACTCCCTTTCCCCCATGCTTTAACGAAAGGAAAGCACAATGCTAAAAAGGTTAAAAAGATGATCATGAAATGACCCATTTTTGTAAAAATAACATCATGGTGGAAGTTCCATTTGACGAGTATGTGGCAAGTCATCCTGCTTTCCAGAAATACTTGAAAGTGCGTTGCACGCCTAATAGGGTTAGTAGGAAGAAGCAAAATAGTTATGTCAAGACACATGTTCTATCGGTTGCCACAACTTATTACCTTAAGAACCAGCAACTACCAAGAAAGAAGATGGATCTAGGTGCACATTATGTGGTGAGTCGTATTGATGACATAGCGTCCGCATACATTCTCCTTGATAATGGCTCTTCAATCAACCTATTACCCTTTGCTTTATATGAAAAGCTGGAGTTGGCCCATTTCGTAAATCCAAAGCATTACTCCAGTTTGTTGATAAGTCTATGAAGAAGGATAAGGGTGAGGTTAAAGGCGCTATCATATCGATTGAGGGAGAAGATTACATTGTGAGATGGATATCCCCAATCATTTGAGAGATTCGCATATCATCCTTGGGCAGCCTTTCCTTAGGATCATTAGAGCTTCCTTTGATTATCATATTGGGATGATGAAGTTCCATTCTGTAGGTGGAGAAGTGGAACTTAGGATGAAGCAGATGAAATGGCAGCGATCAGACTCAGAATCAAGCACAGAATCCTCTTCATTGTCTAAAGTAGATTGCATAGTTGTTAGCACAGTTGGGGTATGGAAAAAAAACCTGATAGGTTTGAGCAAGACCCTCTCAACTAGAGAGGACGGCGTACATGATGCAGTTTGAGAGATGTTGCCAGAGTTTTTAAGGAGTGGATCATCTATTTATTCCTTTGATGACTCAGAGATCCTTGCACATCTATCAGTTCCTATTTCTACGGAACAATCAAGAGATTTAGACTTTGAGTTCGACACAACTTTGTCCTAATTATCGTGTTTCTTTGGCGATTCGACTCCTTGTTCAACACAGTTGGTGGCCAGTACTTCAGAGTTAGAACCACCTTCGTGCATCACGGAACCATATTTAACGACAGTTCAACATGATTAGGTTGATGATTCTACTCTACCAGAGCTGAATCCGCTACCTCCTACACTTAAGTATTCCTATCTTGCAGGACCAAAGAATGGATTCCTTGCTGTCAATATTTCCAAGCTAATCGTAGAACAAGAGTCTGGGTTGTTAGAAGTTTTAGAGAAAAACCGCAAAGCTATAGGATGGACATTGTCGGATCTAGTAGGTATTAACCCTGCTCTTTTCTCACGCTACATTTATGTTGAGGATAATGATAGACCTTAGAGGAGACTTAATCCAAATCTTCGAGAAGTGGTTAAGAAAGAGATTGAGAAATGGTGTGGAGCAGGATTTATATACCCCATCTCAGACTCCTAGTGTGTGGCTGACGTGACCTCGTCTACCCTAGTTAATTAAATCGAGTTAACAATCGAATTAAGTTTTGTCGTTCGTTGCAGTTGGGTAATCGAGACTTCGTCAAAAACCACTCAGATTTATTGTTCGATTAAATGCGTGTAGTGAATTTATTTTACTTGGGCAAGCCCAAGGTCTGACTCAGGGAGGCAGCTATCTCCTTAGGTAAATTTTCAGATAATTTCGAGATCAGATTTTCAAAAGAATATTTTTGGTCTTTTTTATGCAAGTAAAGAAAACACAATGCAATTTAGAGCCAAATTTTAAGTTAAATCACAAAAGATAGTCAAATTAAGTCCAAAATTAATGAATCTTGGCCAGAATATGGAATGCTATGAAACTAAGTTACTGCATTTTTTTTGGAATTTTTAAACTCTGATTGAATTAAAGATGAATTTAAAATGGATGCAGGGTAGTTATTGCAAAATCAATTTTAATAAATACCAAAGCCCATTATTTTTAGATATAAAAATTATCCAAGATAGGTCTATGTGAGATGAATCCAGGAAAATTGATAAACCTAAAAATTGATGTAAATTGGACCTATTAAAAATCAATTAAGCAAAATACTATTCGATTTATTCAGGCCTCATGATGCGTGCAAATGCAATGATTTTTGGGCACAGTCTAGGGCAATTAAATTAAGTCTAATGTGATTTTATGGTGATTTTTAGAGTAACCAATAATTTAATAATGAATTCAAAGCACACAATGAGCAACATATATAAAATTCCACACGAATAAATATATTAATTCTATGAAGCTCACAAAATTATGACACATGTTCACACAGATAAAGGACACGTTAAACATGCAATTTTTGGAATTTAAAAATGATGATAAATGGACACCTAAATATGCAAGCAAACATAGGGACCAAATTGCAAAACATAAAATTAAAATTGCTCAAAATAAAACATGCATACATGGACTAAAGTGCAAATACCTATAATGTTGGGGGTACGGATGCAAAATTCCCACTAGAACACGTGCTCCAACGTGGCGTGCCTGGCAGGGACTGATTTACAATTTCTAAAAGTTGCAGGGGCATCAGTGAAATTTACCCAGCCCTCACGTGCGAGACACTTGATGAGCTAGGATCAGAAGGCATAGGAGACTCGGACGGAGGCTCGGGAGGCTCAGACTTTGCTTCAGTTGCTCCGAGCCTAGGGACGGGGAAGAGGCTCGGAGGGTGTACGTGACGTGTGCTGGACCGTCGGATCAGAAGAGATCCAACGGTATCTGGTGATGGAGACATGGCACACTATTGGCCGTTGGATCAATATGAATCCAACGGTATCTGGAGCTCGAAGCAAATGGCAACGTGGACTTCTTCTGGCCGTTGGATCGAGATTGATCCAATGGAGACTGGAGCTGTTGACGAGGGGCTACATGGCGACTGTTTGGACGTTGGATCCTCCTCATCCAATGGAGGCGGAGAGTGGGCGACATGGCTCGATCGGGGTCGTTAGATCAAAGTGATCCAACGACAACTATGCATCATCTTCTCCGATCCGCCGCCTCCTACGGAAGACTTGGAGGGCTCCGACGAGATGGTCCTGGCTTCGCCGCCCTTCCCTGTGCTCAATGAAACTCACCGGAGACTCCTGGAGGGCTCAGAACGATCGTGGAGACGTGGCGGAGCGTCCGGAAGTCTTGGATGACACGGAGGCGGTCTGGAAGCTAGAGTCAATGGAGCTCGAAGCAGCTCTAGTGAAGACTCCGATCAATGAAGAAGGGGCTCCTACAGGGTTAGTTGATGCCAAAACAAATGATGCCCGTGTTTGTGGAGTGCAAGGGATGTGCGGTGAGGCCTGTGGCGGAGCGAAAGGTGGCTGGTGATCTTCCTCTGCCGTGAAGGCAGAGCTTTGGTCGGAGGAGGTGCGATGGGTCGTCGGAGCAAACAAAGGGATGCACGAAGACCGAAGCTTCAAGGTGAAGCTCGGTGGATGGTCAGCGGAGGGTGGAGTCTATCGGAGAAGACAGAAAAAATGGAAGAAGATCGAGATGAAAATAGAAAGAAGATCGGGGAAGAATGGATGAAGCTACCTGGGGTTGGAGACTCGCTGGAGAGGCTCTGGTCATCGCTCGAAGGTCAGTAGCGGGCATGAGCTCAAGCAGCTCGCTGGAGGAGCTGCGGCACAGCAGGGGTACGCCATGGATCTCGCCGGAGGTGGAGACCAGTCGTCGCTCGCTTACACACTCAATTGATGTCACCAAAGGGTAGCTCGGAGCTCTAGGACACCTCTCTCTATGGTGGATGGGGTGGAAGTTGGCCGGAGATGAGGTATTTATAGGAAGGAGATGGATGTCCAGGCGATGGAGGTGTGGGGTTCGTGGTGTGTGTGGAGCTAAGAGGAAGGGAATCATGGTGGTTGTGGATTCTTGCAAAGATGGTGGAGGTCGGGGCTATGTCGTGGAGGTGTCAGTGGACGGAGAGGGTTGCTGGAGTGGCGCCAAAATAATAAGGGGGCAGAGGTGTCGTGAGAAGGGGCGACGTGGGCGAGGCTCTTTCGAAGGTAGACGACGACCTCTGGACCGTTGGATCTCGTGATCCAACATCCAGAAGAAGGGCACGAGCAGAGGGCCAGGATTGGATCTGTGGGTCGAAATCGAAGGGCGCTGAGCATGGCACGTGGCGGGTGGAGTGTCGAGCGCCAACGGGCGGTGGAGATTGAATCTGGAGTGGTGATCGAATGGATGGAATCATGGCGGAGATGAATGGTTGAGATGGAGGCGTCTTGGGAGAGATCCAGCGGTGGAGATGTGGCCACGTGGTGTTCTGAGGTTAAGGTGCTGGCGAACGGTGTGGATGAGATCTTGGCTAATGATCCAAGGGGTGTTGATTGATCGGGAATGAGCGGCTTGGATCTGAAGTGCGTGGAGGTGATCGGATGGCTGTGGAGTGTGCTACGTGGCGCAATGAGATGAGGGCGCTAGTGAGCGGCTGATGAATCCACATTTCATCATCTTTATTCTATCATTTTGGCCTCAAAAACCTTGGCAAATGCGTGTAAATACCCTTAATTCTCGCATCTTAGCATCCATGCATGTGCATGTAAATAGTGTACAAAATACTGTTTTTAAAGCCAAAATTATAGAATAAATAAAATAAAAGAAAAAGAATAAAATATTATAAATATTTTATGACCCGAAACCCCGAGTCCTAGGTATCTTGATAACTAGGTCGACAAGGAATAAAGTAGGGGGAGATAAGGGCCAAAATACAATAAAAATACCTTTTATTTTATTCATTCTTTATTCATTTTGGGGTCTATTTTTGGTTCCACTTTTTATACCTCAAATAAAGAAACTTTGTACATGAAAGTTGTAGATAATTAAATAAAGAAAAATACAAAATTGTTTTCCCATAAAAATAATGTACAGATAAAAAGTTATGGTCTGAATAAAATTCCAGAATCCCAACTTCCCAGACTTGTATCTCCCTAACAAAAACTCGAAATGCGTCAAATTCACCTTTAATTGTATATAGTTTTAAATAAGCTATTTAATGGCGGTGGTTCGTATTTTGCGGAGTTACGGTTTGAAAGTTGAGTTTTGGACCCCTACTGTATACTTGTACAGATTAAAATATTCATTTTATTATTTATTTATTATTTTTACCATTTTGTATTTTTATAATTTTGTAAATATTATTTATAATATATTTGTACATTTAAATCAGACTAAAAACTCAAAGAAAACATAGAATAAAATACTTGTGTAAAACACATACATAGGTATAATACCTTTATACATACCTTTATAATTCATTCTTATATTTTATTAAGTGTACAAAATACCTCAGAAAAATAAAATAAAAATATATTTAAGTGTAAAAAATATTTTATAAATATATAAAATAATAAATAAAAATAAATTAATTAAATATACAAAATAAAAATAAAACATTAAAATATATAGATATATATACCTATATAAGCCTAAAATGGTAACTTATATTTTTATACCTCATAAAAATAATTAAAAAATATAATAAAATAGTTCATAAAATAAAAAATATTTTTATTCAATATTCAAAAATTAATTAATTCATTTTCTATTTTTAATCGAATTAACAAATAATTTATCAGGGATTTTTCCTGGTTGGTCCACGTGGACCAACCAGGTGCCAGTCCACATTAACCGGCGGGTCAACTGGTCGTCCCTCACCTCTGCCCCTTGTCAGGCCTCAGTTTTTGTTCCATTTTGCGGATTTTTTGAGGTCAAATCTTGCATCCTTTCTTGTAGCAACCTGAAGCACTTTTGCTCCTCGATCATTGCTCTTTCAAGCCCTAGGCTTTCCTAGGGCCGAGGAGCGGCGATTCGAGCCATCTCCCTCGACCTTTGGAGCGGCAGAGCCATAGTGTCAAACCCTACATATCAACCCTCCGACTTTCGAGCCTCCTTTGAACCCCTCTTCCACAAGCTCCAATCCCCTTTTGGTGCCCAATCGACAGAGGAAGGTGACAGCTTCCTTCACCGAGCTTCAGGCGGGTCGAGCTAGCTCCGAGGCGACTCCAATCACCTCTGCCTTCCGCCGGCATCGAGGTACCTCCCTCTGGTTCCGACCATCGAGGCAGTCCCTTTCTTCCATTTATTTTCGTCGCATTTTATTCGCCATAGTCATAGGATCAAAACCCCCCAAAAATCTCCGAGTTTCATCCATAGAATCGCCCACACGCATCCCTCGTCGGAGTGCTCCTACGGCCACCACCGTGCGCCATCGTATCTCGCTTCCATTCCACCCTTGCGGGGTCCAGGCATTTTGCCCTGGACCCTCTCACTCCTTTCTGCAGGTACTTGGAGCTTAACGATAGCCTGGGTTCGTTTTGACCCTCGCCGGAGATCCTTGGAGCTCCCCAGCTCCGCCGTCTTCTCCAGCGAACTCCGGCCATCGTCGGAGCATTTTGGATCCCCCAGCACCTAGAGGAAGCCATCAGGAGCTCGCGGCCCATTTTTGAGCGCTCCAGATCATCGAAGGATGTAGCTAGAGCTCGGGGAAGTTCGCCTCGCCGGTGCTCCGCCTCTGTTCTTGCTCTGCCCCTCTACGCCGTCGGATCGAGGCCTGAGCTCCAGGTGCACAGCAGCCGTTGGATCCTCCCGTGCCTCAGTCGTTCGATCAAGCCAAGGAGATCTAATCGGGACCACTCATTGCCGAAGCGGTATCGGTCGTCCAGCGCGCGCCACGTGTCAAGTGGATTCATCGCCATCGTCCATCCGCGCGCAGCGAGGGGTATTTTGCACTTTCACCCCGCACCATTTTGTATTTCTATTTAGTCCATAAATTAGCAGCTGAAGTTTAAATATTTGTG
The DNA here is from genome assembly GCA_037367405.1 of Ottelia alismoides. Taxonomy (NCBI): domain Eukaryota; kingdom Viridiplantae; phylum Streptophyta; class Magnoliopsida; order Alismatales; family Hydrocharitaceae; genus Ottelia; species Ottelia alismoides. The sequence continues at coordinate 368,221 of JAZKJV010005006.1, forward strand.
TAATATCTGCATTTGAACCCTCATACTTTTCATAATTGCACTTAGGTCCTATCCACATCACCTCACGTGCCTATACGCGTGAGGGGACTGGGTATTTTGCGAGGACCCCCTTGTGGGTTTATGTATTTCATCTGAGACCAGGAACTTTTTATTTCAAGTGTAATTTTTTGGATATTTTGCGTGATAGCCCCTGGATCTTTGTAATATTGCATATATACCCCTATCAGGTCACGTGTTCATACGCGTGAGCTTGGTGATTTTGCAGCGAACCCCCTCCGGGTTTGGGTATTTATATTTAATCCAGGAACTTGTGTATTCAGTTCTACATTTTGTGTGAAAATTACACTGTGGCCCTTGGATGTTTGCCTATTTACATATGTGATCTTACCAGTAGTGTAGTTTCTTGTTGTTATCTATATTTATTTCACGCATCTATAAAACTCCAAAAGTCACCAAAAAATTACCATAGGTTTCTGTTTGCTTGCTCTATCTCTCCATATTTTTGTTTTGCGTTTTTCTTGTATTTTAATATTTATAAAAATTCAAAAACAAGCATTTTCAATACTGTTTGCATTAAAAAATCCATAAAAATTAGTAAAGGTTTTTGAAAAATTCCTAAAAAATTATATTTTGTGTGTCTTAACATCTTTTAGTGTCAGTCCAAAAATCACTAAAAAGTTCAAAATAAAACCCCTAAAAATAAGAAAATCCCTAAAAACTTCATAAAAATAAAAAAAATCAAGAAAAATCCTAAAAATGCAATTTCAGTTTTTATATTTTCTCTAATTTATTATCTATCAATTAAAATTAATTTGAGGAATTTTAGACACTATTTGATATTTATCATCCTCATTTTAAATTCGGCCAGTAGACTAGTTCACTGTTTCTTAGTATTTTTGCCTTTAAAAATACAAAAAAATTCATAAAAATCTTTAAAAACCACAAAAACATCATAAAATTATAAAAAGACCAAAAACATTTTATTTTCTAATTTTTGAATATTTTTCCTTATTTTTATAAATCCTTATTCTTCTCTTTTCTTATATTGTGTATATATTCTATTTATAAACAAGAAAAAAAATATAACATAAAAAGAAAATATAAAATCAGTAAATCAGAAATTAAAATACAAAAAAAATTATAAAAACAAAAAATCAAATAAAAATTATAAAATTAAAAACCCACAAAAGTTCGCTTGTTGGTAGACATTTGATCACTATCACATCTTTGCACATTTTTGTCTGATCTATCTTTCTTGCTCCCTGTGTTCGACCTCTACACACTTGCACACTATACACATTTTTATAGAGTTATAATAAATTTTGACTCCACATTTGCTTCTTATTGCTTGATACACATTGTGGGTTGATTGTTGATTGATACGGATTTATTGAGGGTCGCCGCAGCGACTTTTGTCTCTGCCTTGTGTGAGACATTTAGACCCTCGTATCTCTCGGTTAATCAGCAGCCCAGATGAAATCTTGGCCCAGATCAGACGGCTGAAATGAGATGCGGCATGAATGGCCGAGATCTGGAGAGAAGAGGCACCATTGGATGGTGGAGGAAGAGGGGTGCGTGGCACATGATTAATAGGGCCGCGTGGCGCAACCAGAGGGCGCCACGTGGCCCAATCTGGTTGGTTGAGGAAGAATGTGGAATAAGAGGAAGAAGATGGCTGAATTTGGAAAAACTCAAAACATGAGATCTACAAGTTTCATGTTGACTAAAAATGGAAACGAGGTCGAATAGAGTGATAAAATACAGGGATACAAATATACATACATATAGTGTATAATGGGGCCCCAAAACCCAAGTTTTGCATACGAGCTCTGATTTTAATGAAATTGGTCTCATTTTGAAGGTCTTTGAATGTAGATTATTTTAAAAGTGAGTAGACCTATTTCGGAGGCCGTATGAGAGAGATATGTGCATTCTAAGGTCCATGGTCTCCAACTGGGTTTGGGGTTTTATTTGTCAATTTTACAAGTTAGCACTTTTCTGTTATTATTGTTAGTAATATATACAGTATAGAGTAAATTTATGGGTTGTAGGCTTAGTGTAAAATATATATAGATAAGTCGTTTTTACAGATGAATTTGGCTTCTTCTTTCATGCAGATGTAAATTCTAAAATGCAAATATTATCGATAAAGGCATGAATGCTAATTATGCAATATTGGTGGAAATGTGCTCCTAATTTCAACTTTAAGAGTGATGAGTCACAGATTCATTAGTGACCCTCCTTCATGTTGTCCCGAAGAAGTCGGGAATTCAGATGGTCACCAATGAGGAGGGAATAGAGATTACGATACGAGTACCCACGCCATGGTGTGTCTGTATCGATTACAGACACATGAATGTCGTTACAAAAAAAAGATCACTTTCCTCTACCTTTTATTGATCATATCTTGGAGAGGCTAGCAGGGAAAGATTTCTTCTATTTTGATGACGAGTACTCAGGATATAATCAGGTAACCATCACCTTCGAGGATCAGAAAAAGACCACATTTACTTGTCCTTTCAGCACATACACATTCATGCACATTCCATTGGGGATTTGCAGTGAACCATGCACATTTCAGTGGTGCATGATCACTGTATTCGCAAAAATGGTGGGGGATTTCCTGGAAGTCTTCATGGATGATTTCTCAGCCCATAGCGATTCATTTTATTCATATTTAGCGCACTTGGATCGAGAATTGCAAAGGTGTAAGCAGGTTAATCTAGTACTCTCATGGGAAAAGAGTCATTTCATGGTTAAGGAGGGTGTCGTGTCGGGGCACGTCATCTCCAAAAAGGGAATAAAGGTTGATCCTGCTAAGGTGGATATGATTAAGAAACTTGATCCACCAACCAACATCAAGTCATGGATATCATTTTGGGGCACGTTGGATTTTATAGATGGTTTATTCATGATTTTTCCAAGATTGACCGACCACTGACTGAGCTCTTAGGAAAAGACATCGAGTTCATTATAGTTCAAAAGTGTCTAAAGGCCTTTGAGCTCATTAAGAGAAATATTTATGACTCGTCGATTCTGTAGGTTCCTGGTTGGTCTCTTCCCTTTGAGATCATGACTGATGCTTCAAATTTTACCATAAGAGTCGTATTGGAGCAACAACGAGATCAGATTCCGATTGTTATTCACTATGTGAGCAAAATTTTTAGACCCTACACAGAAAAATTATGCATTGACCGAAAAGAAAATGCCCGCCATAGTTTGGGCTCTTGAGAAATTTAGGTCTCGGATTTTGGGTTCTAAAGTGATAGTGTATATCGATCATTCAGACATTAGGTATCTCATGGAAAAGAAGGACGTGAAGGAGCATCTTCTTAAGTGGATTTTATTGCTCTAGGTTTTGATTTGGAGATTAAGGATATCTTGACTAGAGCTAAAAGATTCCCCTTATTCATAGCCTATCAGAGAGACCTTCCCAGATGAGTCGATTTGTGTTGTCGATTCTCTTCCATGGTATGCCAACATGGTGAACTTTCTTTTCTCCAAGCAAGTTCCCAGGGTTGGACTAGGATCAGTGTTGACTGGCTGAAGTCGGATTCAAGGAAATACCATTGGGAGGATGTGTTCCTCTTCTTTGAGGGGTCGGATGGTGTTTGGAGAAGATGCATTCCTCATGAGGAATACCAGAGTGTCCTCACATACTGTCATTCATTAGAAGCTAGAGGACATCATTTGAGAAAAAGAACCGCACACAAGGTGCTTCAATGCGGACTGTTTTCGTCGACCTTGTTTCGAGATGTAATTGATTTTGTACGGGTGAGCCCTGTTTGTCAAAGGATGGGAGGGAAAGTTGGCTATAGAGATGATATGTCCATGTAGTTGGTGTGTGATGTTTTTGATGCATAAGACAGATTTCATGGGTCCCTTTCCCAATAGTCATGGCTTTGAATACATCTTGTTAGCGGCTGACTACCTTTCTAGATTGGTAGAGGCTATCCCAACCCAAGTCGCAGATAGTAGGACTATTTGTAAGTTTATAAAAGATCACATTGTTTCAAGGTATGGGTCCCGAAGGTTTTGATTCTAGATGGGGGTAGCCACTTTGTAAATAGAGAAATGAAATCTTTAAATAAGGACTACAATTTTGAGCATAGAGTGACTAGTCCTTACCACCCTCCGTCGAATGGCATGACAGAGGTTTGAAATAGGGAGGTGAATAATATTCTTCAGAAGTAGTCCGTCCTGGTAGGAAGAATTGGTCTCAGCTATTGGATCAAGTTCTATGGGCCTATAGGACAGCCTACAAGAACCCTCTTGGCACTTCAACTTATAGAATGATCTGACAAGCCATGTCATTTGCTCGCTGAATTGGTTCACAAGTCTGAGTGGGCAATAAAGAAGATTAATTAGAGTTGTCACCTAAGAAAGATTTGTAGAGACCTAAACCTCAACGAGATAGTGGAAATCTGCAACTAAGCATATGACAACAGTTTGATATATAATGACAAAGTTAAGAAGTGACATGATTTGCATATTAGATGCAAGAGCTTTGTCCCGAGACAAAGGTATGGTTGTTCAATGAGAAGTTAAAGATTTTCCATGGGAAACTAAAATCCAAATGGGTGACTCCTTATATAGTTAAAGAAGTGCATAATAATGGCAGTATAAAGATTGCTGACAGATGATGCACCTTCCTTTTTGGTCAACGGATAGTTGTTGAAGCACTTTGTAGAATTCAAAGAACGGCTAACTCCCGTTGAGGTGATTGACTTCATGCCAAGTGAGTATTTTGCAGACATTTCAAATACGGCATGAACTCCCAAGTCAAAGATTCAGATGAGACGGATTCAACATCATGCAAGTTCAGCTATTCTTTTACTGACACTTACTCTAGACTTTTAAGATTTTGATTCTTTTCTATTTACTTTCTTACTCCTAACTTAGGCTATGTAGAGCCTAAGTATATTTGGGATTTCCAACCCTATTTTTGTATATTCTCCTCACTCCTTCTATCTAGGGGTGCACATGGATCGGATAAAATCCGTAATCCGATCCAATCCGTTGTCATCAGATTGGATCGGTTTGGATTTATAAGTTCAGTGGATCGGATTGGATTGAAATTCTACAAATCCGTTCATCTATGGATTGGATTGGATTATTATCAAAATCTGATCTGATCCAATATGTTAATTCGTTGATAAATAAATAATATATAATAATTTATTGATTATCATTAAAGGACATTATATATTTAATTTTATTTGAAAGCTATATTAAATATTCAAGCTACTCCCTTTATAGTTAAAATTTATTCCAACTCAACCTTTACTCCACCCCACTTGCTGGAAACCCCCTTACCCACCTCAATTGTTGGTTTTGAAAAAGCATTACCTACCCACAATGTCCTTCGAGCCTTTCCAATTTTTCAAACAAAATACCCTTCTTGAAAATAATAATACCTAATCCTAAACAACTTTGGGATCCTTCCAAACAATACATCCACTCGTGCCGCACACATCTCTACCCATAGGCGTGCACATCTCCACCGGATGATGTCATCGTCCCTAGTTGTGTGCATGCACAACCCAATATTTCTCGCATATGCATGACCAGACCTCATCCTCGGCTCTCCTAGACCTCTCTTGCACACGTGTAGCTAGATCTCCACCTTAGACGTCTACCATCTCATCCTCAGATACGCCCACCTCGTCCCCAGCTGCTCGCATGCATAGCTAGACCCCCCTCGCATATGAACAAACAAACCTCGTCTTCGGCTCTCCCAGACCTCCTCTTGTAAATGCAGCCAGGAACCTCACCCCCGCACCGCACAGTCGTGCATAGTTCTTGTCCCAAACCTCCTTCGTGCAGGGTCCTCTGTCCCGCAATATGTAGCCAAGCGGTTAGTCTTAGTTCTTATTAGACATATACAAACTTGCATTTTAGTCAAAGTCAAGGTGATGCTTATATGGTATCTATGGATTACAATTATGTTATTTATATTTAGTTATAAAATGAATGTTCACATTATATCCATAACAAGCGTAGCTTTTGCTTTTCAAAAAGTAACTATCATTTTCTTTACGTTTATCCATAATCTCAATTTTAGAATCATGATTTAAATATCGAGGTCTAGTGTGCTACAAACTTATTCATAACTTAGGTGAGTATTAAAAATCCGAACCAATCCGATTCAATCTGTAATCTAGTGGATCGGATTGGACTGGATTTGCATGTTTAATGGACTGGATTGGATTGGAAAAATAAAAAATCCGTTAAGTGTGGATTGGACACGGATTGAGCCAAAATCCGATCCAATATAATCCATGTGCATCCCTACTTCTATCATTCATTTATTCTTTACATTTAGGCTATTTTCAATCTAAGTATAGGGGAACTGACTCCATATTATTCCTATAAATATATTTCCATTCTTTCTGTACTTATCTTCCGTGTCTTTTTGCCCTACACTTAAGCTATTTAAAGCCTAAGTATAGGGGGTATGACCAGTTTTCTTGTCCCTGTATTGTTTTCATCTTTATGCTTAGTTCGAGCTATGTATTTCATTCCACTTTATGCCATGAGTACATAGCACAAGCTAAGTATAGGAGGAAGGTGTGTGTACATATTGCATATATACTTTTATTCATAGCTCGTACTTTCACATATTTTTACATATTTATTCATAGCTCGCACTTTCACATACTTTTATTCATAACATGTAAAAAATAGTTTGTACAATATTTGAAAAATTTTATATTTATTTTACATGGTGTGAAAAAATATTTCTCAAAATAATTTAAAAAGGGTACAAGTTATTTTGACACTATACATGTTCTGCTTTTGTATATAGATACCAAGTTTTTAAAATAAAACTTAAAAATTATAATAAAGAATTAAAAAATGAAACCTCACTTCAGTTTTTTAAGAAAAGTTTTATTTTCTAAATGTGTGCCTTAGGTGTAACGATTACTTTTTGAATCGTTGGAATCTTTAGGCTATAAAAGATTGCCTAATCTGAGTCCCTTATAAAGTAAAGCATGGAAGAGAGTTTAGATGTGAACCCATATTTTGGAAGATCAAGTCGATAAAGAGTTCCTTGAAAAGAGTGATGTCGATTGAGAAAGATAATATTTTGTTATAAGAGTTAGATATGGAGGAACATACACCTTTTCTTGAGGATATTCAACTACCTGATGGTTGTCTTACTTGTAAGTTACGCCATCCTCTTATGTCTAGTTTTTTTCTTTTAAGGAAAACTCAAAAGTATGTTGCAGGAATCAAGGGTTGGATATATCTTCCATCTGTTTTAAAGAACTTTAGGTCTTCCCATGTTGATATGGATATTACCTTTGAAGAATAATGGCATCACTCTAGGCGATTCATTTTCCAAGTTGATGAGGATTTATCCTATTCTGATTTTGAGATTTATTATGTGAGGAGGAAGCAAATGAACCATAAGGCAGCCAATGATTTCAAACCCCGAAGATTCAAGCCTGATTTTTGATGTTGAGAAACTAAAGTTTGTAATGTTATGTTGGGTATCCTTGTAATGTCCTTGTAAGTGTCAGTAGTGCTAACTTTTTGATCTGGTCTTCTTCCCCGACACTTTCACTTTGCACTTGAGGCTTGTTGAATTCTTTGACACTTGGTTTATGAGGTCGAGAGAAATAGAGTTAGCATGTCTTAATCATTAGGGTCTTATACTTAATCATTCACACTTCCACATTTTGAAAGATATGTGTGCTATATTGCATGTTTAATCTTATCCTTAAAGAATATGACATTCAGTCACATGCACGATTGCTTCATGATTAGATGAGATGAGGTTTCACTTGAGAAATTGGGATTTGAGATTTGAGTTTGGACTTGATCTTATAATGCTCGAGGATGGGATAAAATTAATGATGGCTTCATGAAACTTGAATGTCAGCAATCTTAGCCAGTATGAGAACATGATTCTTATACTAACCTCTTGATATTACCTAAGTGCCAGTATGTGATGAAACTAAATCAAAATGGTGACCATTGTGCGTCAATTCTTGGTAAAGGCAGCACGCTAGCCAAAAAGAAAAGAAAAGAGAAAAGTTCACTCACTACAAAGTCAAATCAAAGAACTTATACTAGTGGAGAGCGCTTCCAACCTTTTAAGTGCCCATGTGGACCAAATTCTTAGTCTTTTATGAGTCGGCATAATGCCCAAAAAGGACTCAGCATTGTATAGTGATACAAGAATGAGTGTAGAAGGTATCTTAGATACTCAAAAGAGACATACCCCGATGCATTCTACGGATAACAAGTACATATGGCTCAACTTCTTTTGATGGACACACTGATTAACAGCAAAATATATTTTGTTGAGGTAGTAAGGAACTTGAGAGATACCTTGTTACAATGAGAGGAAGAGAAGAATTGACACAATCACATACCCTCCATCATCTGGATATCCATCTATACTGTTTAAGTTTGACAAACTAAAGAGACAATGGGTTGAAGCGAGACTGGATTTATCCCCTAGTGTTGAGGATTGGGTCATTAGGAGAACCTCTTGTATTGGAACCGTAGGTGACATCTCGACTCGATTCTTATTAATGCAGTCATCACATTAAGCCATATCTCATATATATATATGTATACATTGAGAGTCTAATAATTAGAGAAGTTGATTTCCTTTTGCTTAAGACCTTGTTTAGCTTAAAGTTTTAGGATCTCTAAAATTAAGTGTTCTAGATTGATCAATCTGTCTTTTCACGTGCATATGTCATGGAATTCACTAACTCACTAACTCTCTAATTCATTCTTTATTTATTTAGATCGAGGACGAGCTTAGCTTAATTATAGGGTGTGATAAATCCAGGATTTATCTACATTATTAATTTATATTATTTCTCTAGCTTAATAAAATCACTAACAACTCATCAACAATTAACCCTAATTAATTATTGATGTGTTGTAAACAATGAATCCTAGTTATTGTATATTAATAACCTTATTAAAATGTTGTTATTTTATGTGCTTATTATTTATTAAAAATCCAATAAAAATAGATTAATATTGTACACAATTAATTAAACATAATTTCTAAATTAAAAATCCAAAAAATAGGAAAATAAAATAAAAAAGTAATTTTATTGATTGAAATTACTTACAAAAATATTTTATATGTACAGATGACTTCTTTTCTCTTTGAATTCTACATGAAAATTGTAGTCCCATCGAGATCTACAACTTTCATGTTTACAACCTTTTCTTTTTCATCCTCTAACTAATTATTTTTCATTTTATACTCATTTATTTTTGTTTAATTGTCTCATTGGGCCACGTGGCGTAACCCACTCTAGCCACGTGGCCCGCTTCCATTGAGCCACTTGCCTTCATCTTTCACCATTGGATCAGCTTTGCTGACCTGATCTCATCCTCTTATCAAAGCTTTGATTCTTGCCACATGATCAAGTCTGATAAAGTGATCAGCACCACCCACTTCTGCTCCATCTCCCGCCATTGACTCATTGCATCCAATGGTTGGGGGATCATCAACTTATGCCTTGATTCCAACCATTCAAGATCCAACAGTTGGGACTTCGCATTCAACCTCCAGTCACCTTCTCCAAGCAGTGCGAACATAGCCAACCGTCCAACTTCCTTCTTTTTCCATGACACCATTAACCACCTTCTTTACCAACTTCCACCCCTATTGCCTTCCATTAAGTTCCCTCTTCTTCTTCCTAACCTAAACCTCCATCTTCGATCAACTGCCACCAACCTCCGAGCGGTGGAAACCGCTTTGTCACCCACCTGGAACTGTCTGACCTTCTCCTCAAATACTCCATAACCAGTCGTTGTCGCCAATTATCCGCCCCTTGTGTGAGTACCTTCCAAGCCTCTTACACCTTTCTGTGATAGAGAATCAGTGAATGAGAGAGCAACGATAGAGTTCTTACTCTGGTGAGATCCTTAGCTTTTACACCAAGCTATAACACCATAGGTGGTTGTTCGAGCTTAGTTCCTCAGCCAGGAACTTCAAGCGACGATGACGAAGGTTCAAACTTCATATTCAGATAAGATTCATCATCTATTTGCTTCCATTTCAGGTAATATCCTCAATCTTAATGTCTAGTGTTTTCTCCATTTAATTCCATCTTTATTTCTTGATTAATCTATAATCTGAAACCTCACATACCATACCCGATCATCACATTTCCATGTGTTAATTCGAGTGGCTCCTCTATGTTTCTTCATGACTGTTCCCGCATCGATTCCTCCTTCTTCTTGCAAGGGAAAAGAACTCCACTAGGCTCTTTTCTTCATAATCTACGGGAGCATTCATCTCACCTTCCAAGCATCGAATTGGATTTGTATATGTGTTGTGTATGTGTCTAACATTTCAGAAGCGCAAAAGGCTCACTGATCGGAGGAACCAAGTGTTCTTCGATCTCGAACTCCACCTTCGACTATACTTCACCGAGCCAATGACTCAATCTTTCCCCGAGCTTTCTTACCTCACCAGCATCTTTGCGAGGCTTTCGGAAAGGACCCACGATCTTCAGATAGAGTAAAGGAGCGCAGAGGATGGAGTAGAGGTTTGTCGGAGCACAGACTTCACTCCGCTGCACATGGAGGAACGATCGAACGGAAGAAGAGCAGTGATCGTTGGATACAACTCAATTGGGTGTCATCCAACGGATCTTAAGTGGACACGTCAAGGATCTGAAGCAACGCTTTGGGGCCTAAGGATCGGATCCGCCAAACCTCACTCGAAGTGCCTTAAGAAGTCACGTGGACCCGAGACGCACATGACCTAAGCCTAGCTATCCTGCGTCAAGTGCACGTGATGTGGAAATATTGCATGAACACCCTGACGACTTTCTATATTTGAGATGAGTCCTTCTGTTCATGGGACATTTGCATTTATGCCCTATCAACTTTGTTTAATTACATTCAAGTCCTTTTTGTACCTTTTTGTAATAAAACTTCATAGTTTTTATTGCATGTATGCCCCTGTGATATTTGTTTAATATATTGTAAACATGATGTCTGATTTTAATGAAATCAATGATGCTTTAAATCGTGTTTTATGCTCTTTTAGGTTGTGCATTTCATTTCCTAATTGGATCTATCATACACGCTAAATTATTTATAGAGTTCAATTTGCCTATTCAGACTTAACTCTACCTAAAAATCAAATCATGCTTTGTTGAATGGTATTTAGATCATCTTGATTGCTCATAAAGTATTAATTGACTTCACGAGTTATTAAATGGCTGATAAATCCCAAATTTATCGGTATAATTTAATATAATTATCTCTCTTACTTAAGCAATTCAACAAGAACCAATAACAATTAATGCTAACTTTTTATTTAGGTGTTATAAATAATTAATTCTAATAGTATAATATTATTGTGTTATTATTTTATGTGTTTCCTCTCTATTAAAAATCAAATAAAAATTAGGATAAAATCTTACATATTTGATATAACATAAAATATAATTAAAAAAAGAGAAACGAAATAGAAAAAAATATGTGTTTTTAATAACTTATTTATTTTTTGTTTCTGTATAGGTGACATTTTCTTTGTTGCTTTCTACATGAAAGATGTAGATCTCGTCGAGATGTACAACTTTCATGTTCATGACTTTTCCTAATTCATCTTCTATTTATGGGTTTTTTCTTTGTTTTCTATATATTTCTTAATATCATTGGACCACATGGCGCACCATCAACACACGACGTGGTCTGCCTTCTTGTCTTGACCCACTTCAAATCTCATCCATCAGATGAATGTGATTCCTTCATCTCGACCATCGGTGCACGTCTCTAGCTGGACCACACGATCTCGCCTTTCAGTGCTAATCCAGACCGCCCACTCGCACCCAATCATGCACCGTTGGATTACATGATCCAACGATGTCAGAGTCACCGTCAACCTCCAAAGGTTCTCCCGAGCGTAGCGTCCCTTCGTAACCTCTCAACTTCTCCTAATTTCACCAACTACTTCCGATCAACTCCCGTTCAACCGTTACCTCCAATCTCTTCATTTTTTCTTCCTGATATTCTCCAACCACCTAGCACTATCTCTATTTCTCCTTATCGCCAATTGGTGTCGTGTCATCACAACTTCATCACCACAAAAGCCCTTCTTCCACCTCCGTAATTTCCATCCGCCACTTTGCGAGCCAACTTCCTAGCTTCTTCCTTTGTTGTATGATAGAGAACCTAAGTGAAGTTAAGCCGCGATGGAGATCAGGCTCAGGCGAGATCCGTGTCTTCTCAGACATGTTGCAATGACCTATTATTGCTTGATCTTCGATTCTTGAGTCGAGAATCGATAAGCGACGATCAACGAAGCTTCGAAGCTTCGTTTTTGGCCCGATTCATATTCAATTCCAACGCATTCATCTTCATTTTCAGGTAAGTCTCCAAACTTTTGTTTCGTATGTTGTTCTCTTAATTTTTACAATCATACTATTCACTTCATATTTCACCCGATCTGTTTTACATCATCGCTTTGCACTCTATATTCATGTGTGAGCTCCATAGAATACCTGATGTTTCTTCACGAGTGTGTTCACTTCGATACGTCTCCTCGTTTACAATGTCTAGAGAATCCACTAGGGTTACGTTCCTCCACCCTCTTCAGAACCCTCATTTCATCTGCACACATGTGCATCTTGGTTGGATTTGTTTGCTAACCCTGCAGGTACAGAAAGGGTCCATTGATCAAAGAATTCAAGGAGTCTCCGACCTCATGCTATTTATCCGACGAGCTGCCCTTGATCTATAGATTCGACCCTCTTAGCGCTTTTCTATATGGATGAGCATCTTTGCAAGGTTATCTTGAAGCTGTCTCGACCTTCAGCACTCGCTGGGAGGCGCGGAGGAGAAGTAAGTTGGTCGCTGGAGCACAAGCTCCTCCACCATTCACGAAGGAAGAAGAAGGCCACAACATATACCCTTGGGTCTGCTCAATTTGGGCAAGATCCTAGGGCTCAAATTTGGCCACATTTTGACCGAGTCTAAAAACCAGAGCATCGGTTCATGCCTTAGGCTTGGATCCCCGAGCCAACTATGAAAACCCCGAATCCGATCATGGACTTAATTGCATTATCTAAATCTGGGCTAGATTGAAATCTGATTTTGTTCCAGTATCCCAAAAAAATAGTCAATTCCATCACGTAGTGCTTGTCGAGATCTTTCCAATGAGTCCACGAACGTGAAAATCCGAGTACGGGAGCCCGAGTTACGACTATTTTATCGAGGAGGGGTCCAAGTCTTATTCGGATCTGAATTCGGGTCGGACCCCATAAATCACCCATCTCCCCCAAAAAAGTCCAAATCCATAACCCTTCGATCAACATTCTCTTCCTCCTCCATTCTCCCTCGTCGGAGCTCCTCCGGAGCTCGTCGGAACAGTCCGGATCAACGATCAAAGACCACCTCCACGTAGCGGAGAGTGAGGCCATCCTCGTGGACGGTTTCATCTCGCGAACAGAGCAACGACCGCTGCGTTCTTCGCGGGTGAAGTTAACGAGGTGACACACTTTCTTGAGGTATGAAGTTCCTCTCCTCTTGTTGCGGCTTTCACATGGTTTTTGACCTAAATATCTGCTCAGTTAGAACCCTTGTGATTCGATGGCATGGGTACTACATGAAGTGGAGTCATGTTTGTTCGTTATAGATCTATATAAGGCAACTATTGGCGAATACTTAGGGCAACATGAAGAGTTTTCAGTGTCTTTCATGCATTCTTATGTTGATTTCATGAGGTTCTCAGGACACAAAAATCGAGAGATCTGTACATATTACTCTCTTTTTCTCACATACGCAATGCCTGGTTGTTCTCCTAGTGAGGCCTTCACCTATTGGGATTATGTTTCCAGTGCTAGGGAGATCGGGGCATGATTACATCAATTAAGTAAGATAGTGATTCTATAAAGTCTCAAATCATGTATTCTTCATTAAATTCCATACAACCGTCTCCTTTTTGAATGCTATGATGAATTAGAAACGTAATTCGTTTATTACCAGTCCAGTCATAGTGGATTCTTATTTTTTTTAAGGTTGTAGTATCCACTCCCGAGGATACTCTGATTTCTATTGTTGTTTTGAATGTCTCCTAGATTTGAAATCCTCACAGAGCATTGAATCAAAATCAAATCTATTAAAGTTATTAATTCCACTATGAGTTGTGCAAATCACCCTCTTATACAAGAGAAACAACTTCTGTACAGTTTCTGTACTGTACAGTGTCAGTATCAAACCATGGATATATTTCCCTGAATTTGGGTACAAATCCGATAGCGTCGACATGCTCCCTCACTTTACAGTTATGCTTATATAATATATCTGATTGTCTACATCACAACGCCTTGATAAGAATTCCTACAGCATATTAGAATAGCAATATACATAACATGCTGAATGGTAGTTTGGCTATCTACAGCACATTAGAATGAGATTAGCCTGCCTATTACGGGCTGCAATATTCATTTTCAATATTTTGCTCCTATTGCATTATTATCAAGCTTGATTGGGTACTATGTGAACCTTGCTAGACATCTTGTTGGTTCAATTGAGCTGACACCGCGAATTGTCAATACCAAAAAGATGCACAACTCTGCAGTTACTGGTTCACATAAATTTTCCAAGTTAAATACATGTGGGGGAGCTGGGTTCCAGAGGTATGACGAGACCTCTATAGTGAACCTGATTTGATAAATCCAAATCCATAAGATTTTGCAAGCGACTTAATGCGGAGGGAAAAATAAGGATGCGATCATACCTGCATACTGCATTCATAATGCATTCTCTATAGCTTTAGATTTCGTTGAAGTATGTCAAACACTTCTATTGTGCATCCTACCTCCCGTGGTGACTTCTACATATAAGTCCTTTGGTAGATTGCTTCCTCGATCCATATTTCTCTTGCAAATTCCATGGAAAAGATGCTTTGGCATTAAATGAATTACGACAAGAGCTCCACTAGGAGGTTTTTGTTCAAGAGGCAGAAAATGTCTTTTTGTGGGCAAGTGCAGACATGCTTGTGTGTTTGTTTAACATTCATCCATTCATTATCAGTGAGCCTACCTTTGTATTAATATCGAGACCTACATCCATAGCTTAGGGATTTCAATAAAATAATAATAAGGATGGGAGCATCTCCTCTCCTATGATGGAAAAGCAACGAAGTTGTGAATGGGGTAGTCATGGACTCGGCTGCCACTATAAATTGCAATATCTTGGTAAATGGGTAGTGGAGTAGTGCCGCAAAAGGAGGGACATGCACACTTGGGGACCCGGGTAAAAGCCCAGATGGCCGTGATCCCAACTGTTAATGTAGTTGCGATGGTTGGGGGACATGTTGCTTGGCACCCCGAGGTTCTAATCTGACAGTGTTGGCCTCGGCACTTGCATCCTTTAGCCCGTTGCTCGAGCGCAGGACAAGTAGTCGTGGTTGGTCTACTAGTGTTTCGCTTGTCACTTAGAGTTAACACTCGTGTACGGGAGGGGGGAGATTAGGCCACATTGATTGGTATTCCGAGTGGGAGTGCTAAGAGGGGAGTTTCGAGAAATGTGGTTAATGAAGTTGGAAATGAGAGATAATTCTCCAGTGCATAAGAAGAATCGGGTTAGTCGCGATGATTCACAGGTTGGAATCTAAATTGTAAATCGGAAGTACAATTGTGAAGTGGAGCTAAGTGGACGTGTTGGGAACTTAATTAGGATGCATTGTATCCCAACATATGCCTACAGAGGCACCCTAACCCTAAGGCTTTCTTTTGCCTTAGAGTCACAGTATGAGGTCTCATCCGGACTAAGACCACAGACTATCCATGAAGCTTGATTACTCATTCCCTATCTATTAAAAAAATTTAAAATGTAATTCTTTGTGAAATCAGTCTACCCAACTAGTTTCTTTTGCGCACTTTTTATTATACCTGCATGTTGTATTTTTATATCGTATTGAGCAACTTTGCTCATAACGTACCTTTGTGTAGATCCGCAGGTTTTCAGGAGAAGCTGTAATAGTGAGTGGCACTTGTTTACGTGGAGTTACTTCTTTTTACGTAGCTTCACTACTTCCATTTTTGTGGTACAATTACTGGTAGCTTTTACTGCTTTACTTTACTCGTAGATTTTTTTAGAGATATGGCATGCATATTGTGTGAATGGGCACACTTTTTGTATACATACATGCATATTTTTGTGGACATGGATGGAAATGGAAAATGGAATGTAATGAGGAACATGTTATGAATGGGAAGCAATTTTTAAATTCCAAAATTTTGTGCTACTTTCTCCTGCTTACTGTGTATAACATGTGATTCGTATGTGGAATGTATGTGCGTGCAATCGGTTTGCCGAGTACCCGGATCGTAGGGGGACGAGCGTCACACTAACCACGAAGCGGAACTGAATACCGCATGTCCCAAACCAGTGCCCGAACCTACAGGCGATCACAATGCAACACATGCGTTGATGGGATAATTGCAGTGCAACCCTGCTGATTATCAAAAACTGCATATATGTGTTGATGCTCCCCCTCCCTCCAACAAGGTTGCTGATTTTGGGGTCTTCTGATAAAAAAATACAAATTCTTTCTTTCTTTTTATGATATTAAGTTATCTTTTGGACTATTCCTCCTGTTATATTGATTACAATGTCTAGATTTTTTTCGCTGTTTTTTTAGTAGTAATTATGTATAGGATATTAGTTATTTGGAGTTTTATGTATAGCAGATTCTTCCTTTCTTTTATGAACAGGAGGAATTTTGTGCCGGTAGGGACCTTTGGGTGGTCTTGAAAAATGAAACCATGTTGAGCCTCTTGAGCAGTGGTAGAGCTTCAGCTTTTTTCATGCTGATATATTTTTTCTGTGTGTTTCATTAGAAAAATAGTGGTGAGTTTGATTGACTGTTTAATGGAGTGGTTATCATATTCGTTAGCCTAACTTTGCCCTCACCATTCCCATGAAGGTTCTCACTTGTCTCTTCAAGCTCTTCTCATATGTTTTATTAACTCTATTGTGCTCGGAAGATGAGGCAACTCACTAGGGGTCCTTTTTGTTACTGGCTTACTTCGAGATACAAGTTATGTGGGTTGACATCAATCGCTTATCCGGTTGACAGGATGAGCGATCTGCACCATGTACGTCCATTCCCACCCAGGTTCAGGCTAACCCCAATAGCATGAACAAGACACATCGACATCATCATGATCAGGTATACTACTCAGATTCTTCTAGATCTGAGCATGAGATTCTTCTGTTTGATAATTAAATCATATCACTTAAGAGAGGAAAGACCGTGGTCATACCTGATCGAGCATAGGACATGGAATGAGGATGTCTCTAAGGTTCACCTGAGGAGACCTTAGGGGATGAGGAAGGAAGGCATCGTCAGGCATATTAGCCCCTTTGTCCGAACATAAGAAGATCATCTGAGGAAAAAGAGAGGATGAAGAGCAAACAAGCACTGAAGTATAAGGGAAAATCCTTAAGCGCGCCATGGAAGCGTGAGAATGGCATCGTATGCGATCAGGAGCGAATAGTCGCACTAGTAGCTCAAGACATTGGAATTTAAAAAAATCAATGATGAAACCACATGATCCCAGAACACTTTTCGGATCGTTTCATATAAACCACAGATAAGTATTATGTTTAACTCTTGAAGTGTGGTTGTGATCAAGTCTCTAAACGAAAAGACCTCTTGGCTCAAGTCCGATCCGACAGAGGAGATACTTGCAAGCGCGTTGATGAGACATGTGCTCCTCGCAATCCATGTTGATGATCCAAGTGGCGAATCTCCTGATCTCATCTCACGAGGTCCGACGTCTTCTTCACGAGCGAGGCGTAACGAAGGAGACAAAGATCTAAGATCAAACGATCCGGCAACATAACAATGATGTTGCAACGATGGCGACTTTCTATCTAGGGATAGAGAGGATGGCCACCCAAGGGAGAGAGAGGTGGCATGAGAAAGAGAGAGAGAGAGAGAGAGAGAGAGAGAGAGAGAGAGAAAGCTTATGGATCGATGTCACTTGAAGAGCAAGGGGTGCCTCTTCTTATATAGTATTTTGGGATCCATGGATCCCAATCCATGGACAACACAAAATCAATGGATGAGATTGATTTGTGTTTCTTTCAATGGTCATAATTTTGTTGTAAAAACACAACAACAATTAATTTGATTAAATTATATATATTGAATAATCAATATAAATTAATTTCAAATCAAATCAGTTATCTTGGAGATAGTTGGAAGGAGATAATCATCTACCAATCAAGGGGGGACAGCCACCCAATCCCATTGGGACTTGGTGGCCGTCCACCACCTTTGGTGGATGGCAATCTTTTCCAATGAGATTACATTATCTCGTTCTAATATTATCTCACAATAATAATTCTCATTTATCTTGAGAACATTGCAATCATACCATTAAAAATTTGTGAATCACATTCACAACCCAAAAAAAATGTAAATTACATTTTCAATGAATTATCCAATGTGAATCTGATTCACATCAATAACTAATCAATAAATATAAATTACAATAGGCTCTCTCTGATACATTTATAATGTATATGATTAATATGGATAGTGCTATCCACATTATTCATATCCATGATAATTAAATCGCATTTAATCATCTTGGATTTCCATTCTCATGTGCCCAAATAATATGAATCACATTCACATTATTCACATCGTTGATAATTAAATCACATTTAATTATCTTAGGTAACTCTCCTTTTAATATGAATCAAATTAATATTATTCATGATAATTAAAATACATTTAGTTATCAGTTTTCTCAATGCTCGGATACATATATCAACAGTGAAATTATCCTTGAACTCTTTCAGGATAATGCGCTTTCTCCGCGGATACTTATAGATAAGGTCAGGGTCATTGTATTGTTCCACGTATAGTGACTTGGATATTGAGATCACATCTCAAATCCAGATCTTGCGGACCTCCCATAGATATTTGATTAAATAAAAGCCGTAAATCTAATCTTCATATTGTATCTGAATCACATTCAGATCACTTTCCAAAATTTTGACCGAGATTAGATTACTTCTCTACTGAGAGGAGTCACTAAAATCCAGACCTGTTTCACCACTCCCTAGGAATGGAAGCATCATGGTTATGCAATCGTTTATGATCACATCACACTCAGGTATTCCTAATACATGTATGATGAATCTCATATTCATCACTCTAAAAGTCATGAATTAAGCTCAAATCCCTAAAAAATCATTGGAATTTCTTCATTTATTCCGCATAATTTGCATTCATGCATGTTTCGATAAGAATTACATTTTACCACTTATTTTCGCACAAAATAAGAAGCTAAAACTCCCAGCCAAATTGATCTGTAAATAGCCTAACTTCTCTGATTTTTAACTAATTCATGCTAACTCCAAATGACCCGAAACCACCTCCACTGTGTATATATAACTAACAGGAATAAATAAAAAATACAAAAAATCACTAACCTAAATAAATGGACAGAAAATCCAAAACCTACTTCTAGGATTTTCGGACTAAAATCTCAATATCTTCCCCATCCAGTATTCTTTTTGATCCTACTCATTTTGAACTAATGTACGTTCAATTACCTTCAAAAAAAGACCAAGTTCAAGTGAATCGGAGTTCATATGTGAAAGTTGGGTTTTGGGCCTCTTTTGTACATTTTGTATTTTAGCGGTTTTTGACCTATTATTTTATGTACATAATTAATCGATTTTATTTTATCTCTTTTTCATTTGTCTTTTTTGATGAAAGTTTTATTAAAATGCGTAAAAATCCAAATCCAAACTCAACTTGAAATCAGAGAAACTAACTTAGTCCGAGTCTTCACCAATTGTCTGTACAAAAATTATCTTTATCATCTTTTATTTTATTTATTCTTTTTCTTAATTAATAAAGATCTAAAAATTTTGATTAATGTGTAAATATTTATCTTTGATTTTATCATATTTTTCCGGATTTTTATCTAGTTTAAAAATGACAAAAAAATAGAAAAACCTAAAAATCAAGGTATTCTATGTACATGGGATACCCCAAAAATATCACTTTGCACAAATGATCGATTTTGGTTTGGTCCCCTTATGAAAGTTGTAGATCTCATCGAGACGAGAAACTTTCGTGAAGAAAATTTTTCGATCCGATGTCATTTTCTATTTCTTTTTTAATTATCTTTATATTTAAGTTTTCGAATTTTCTGGGGCTGTCACGTGGCAGCTCCTGGAGCCGCCATGTGTCATCCATTTTTGGATTTTTTTCATTTATTTTTATTTAAAAAATTAACTAAAAAATATAAAATAATAATAAATAAATAAATAAAATCCTCGCACGTGTATCGCGTGTGCCTCCCGCGCACGCGCACTGCATGTGTCGAACCTCTCCTTCACACGCGCTGCCATGTGGCGAGATCAGGGTTATCCGATCTCGGCCGATCGGACGGCTACTGTATCTCGTCTCCTTCCTCCCCCTTTCCCAATTGGCAGCGTCGCCCCGCTTCTCCACTGCCCTTCTCGCGACCACCTTCCTTCTCCGGTCGCCGCCATGGATCCCTGATCCCCTCCCCCGCAGATCTCGCGTCGGACATGTCACCGATCGTCACCCTCGTCAGCCCTATCTCCTTCCAGATCAGGTCTCCCTGAATCATACCCAGTCTCCGACCATCTTCCCAAGACGTACCACCTTCTTCCCTAAATTGATATGCCACCTCCTCGCCTTCCAAACACACCACTCAGATCAAATCAGATCATCAATCAACAACATTCCATCATCGACCCCCTCCTCGACTATAAATCGGTCATTGCCCCTCTCTATGAAAGCCATCCGCCGATCACCAGCAGCAGAAGAAGACCCTTCGGTGGTGACAACCCGAATTCTACTTCCTCCAACGGTAAGATCCGAGGCTTCGTTGGCCTCGTCGCAGCAGCTCGTTCATCGAGCAGCTGCTCCGCTCTGACTTCATCGCTGTCGAGCCGTACCTTCAGGTACTTCTTCTCCTCCCTCCTCATCACCTTCATTATGCACTCTCGGTAGCCCCCATCGCACTTCAACGTACATCCACCATCCACCCCCTCGATTCCATCTTCGCTTCACCGAACATGACTCAATCCCCAACCGTCGGATCAACTTTGTCATCTTCAAGAACCGCCAGCCTCTTCATTGTCGACGAGCCATACTTTCACCTGCTCCGTCGACATCGACAACATCAGCATAGCTACAGAAGACATGCATATTTCCCTACCAACGAGGATCGCCTGCATCACCGATGAATCTCCATTTCATCAACTTTATTCTATCATTTTGGCCTTAAAACCACAATAAATGTATGTAAATAGCATCAATTTGTGCATAATAGCATTCATTATTTATCGCATTATTTGTGTACAAAATAAGGTTTTCAATGCCAAAATTATAGAATAAAGAGAAGAAAAGAAAAAGGAATAAAATATTGAAGATATTTTATGACCCTAACCCTAAGACCAAGTCCAGAATGGAGTTGGTCAACAAGGAATAAAGTAGGGTAAGATAAGGGCCAAAAATACAAAAATACCTCATTTTATTTATTCATTAATTATGCATTTTGACACCTATTTTATTCCTTATCATTTATTCATCAAATAAAGAAACTTTGTACATGAAAGTTGCATATAATAATGTAAATAAAAATACAAAATTGAGTTTGTGCCAAAATAATATACAATCTTCATTTTATTCCCAAAATAAAAAGCCAAAAACCAAACTTCACAGACCCATATCTTTTCAATAAAAAATCAAAACATAGGAAAATCACTCTAATTGTATATAACTTTTTAGAAGCTATTTTATGGTGGTGGTTTTATATTTTTTGGAGTTGTTGTGTAAAAGTTAGGTTTTTGGGCCCCTATTGTACATTCTACTGATTAAATTATTCAATTTATTCATTATTCATCATTTTTACAAATTCATATTTTTATAATTTTGTAAATCTTATTTATAACACATGCACATTTAAAAATTAGAATAAAATATAAAGGAAAATGTAAACTAAAATAAGTCTATGAAAATATATAGATAAAATACCTATGTTATTATATGTATATAAATAAAAGGGGAAACATATTCTTTAATTCTTTTATATTTTTATAATATTGTAGATATTATACATATTTTATTAAAAATATAAAACTAAAATAAAACTCAATAAATTAAATTAAAATAAAATATTATACATAAAACACAGATAAAATACCTATAAATAAGCCATTAAAAAACTTGTAATAAAATACATCAAAAAATAAATAAAAATCAGAATAAAATACTACATAGAAAATAAACATTTTTTTATTTTATACACAAAAATTAATAAAATCATTTATTTTTTATACTTAGGGATATCTCACCCTAAGTATAGGGGGAGACAGCCCGAGATGTGATCCGTTTAGCTTTATTTTTCATTTATTCCCACCTGTGACCCTCCCTGCGTTGTGAACAGGCTGCTATACTTAGGATTATTTGATCCTAAGTATAGAGAGGTCGGTCACCTTCTTATTCATTCATTTCTTCATTCCTTATTTTTTCAGTCGTTGTAGTATAGGCTTTTCTATACTCACTACGAGTTATGTCTTCTCTTTCTCTTTTTCGATCTATGAGGACATGGCTCATGCTAAGTATAGGGGGGTCATATATATTCTGTATATACTTTAGCCATAACTCATACTTTCATATTACTTATTAATAAATATGGCTAAATATACTATATACATACATATATATTTCATTAAAAATCATTTATTAGCAACAGTCATTCCTCAAATCATTTTTGTATTTACTGATTAATAAATCAGATTAAAAATATTTTTGCAAAATGATTTGAAAAATGATGTCAACCGTTTAGAAAACTCTTTGTGAAATGTTTTCAACCTTTGTAAAAATATTTTGAATTGCAAAAGTTCTTTTCTTTGTGTGAAATAAAAGATTTGAAAACCTATTTGCAAATGATTTTGGAAAATGTTTGTAAAAATATGTGGAAAAATGTATATATTATTCGAAAATTCTTTGCAAAATGGCTTTCAAATGTTTGTAAATATTTGCAAAAATTATTTTGTACTATAGTTTTGAAAATGGTTTTCAAATAAATTTGAGGAATGAATGTATCATTAAAATACGAATAAAATGTGTATATAAATCAAAATGAAATTCATTATCAATTATATATATGTAGCTACAATAATAACTTTATAAAACCTGTAAATTCTTTAAATTCTTAACTCTTGTAAAATAAAGCTCGTCGTGTATATAGCTGTAAATATTTTATACTTTGTATGCTTAAATTCTTTTGCAAAATTCTTTTTGTAAAAAGATTCTTTGATTTTTAAATTCTTTGAATGATTGCATCATTCATTGTGCATAGCATTTGCATAGCATTCATATTCTTTTCAATTGAGCTTGATGATTGAACAAGTCCAATAAAGTCGAAGATTGGAGCTTGGTTGGACCTTACTGCACCTAACTGCACTGGAACCTTATGGGAACTAGGTTTAAGGTACTTTAGGTCCAATAGGACTTAATTCTTTGAGACTCAGGGCTGGGTTCAAGTCACCTCAACTGACTAACTAGAACTTTTCGAGACACACGCATGACTCTTGTCGGTCGTGACCTCACTTGGACACTTGCACCTTTCACTTGGCTCAACTCAGTTGGAATGGTGAGGGGGTTGGATTTGCCAGTCTGAGATGCACACAGGTGGAAACATTCATCCTCATCTAGGGAGGGAAGTGCACCCCAACCTGGTCCAGTTCCAATGAAGTCTAAAGACAGGAGAGTGTGGGTTGCAATAAAGCTTCAAAAGAGGGATAGTCTTCTGGCTCAAGAGGAAAAACTCCTTATGTAAATGCTACTGTGAATAGTATGTTTAAAAAAAAAGAAAAAGAAAAAAATCCAAAAAAAAGAGAAGTGGACATGCTTGAAAATAAAAATAAAATGCCCACCGGAGTACGTATATATGTTGTATAAAAAATAAGCAAGCTTGAGCATCAATGTTATACCATGTGAGCCTGCAGTTGGATGACTTGACTACACTGGTCTTGCATTCCAGGATAGGTAGCTACACTGGCTACCATCCATTCTTTCCTTCGCCTCCTCCTCTTGAGTGGGATGCCACTTGAACTTAGAAGGGAACACCCCGCTCCTCGAGGACAGAGTGCTGGATTGGGAAATCCTTGGGTTGTCATTCTAGAGAAGTCAGTTCCTTTGTCATTTTAGTTGGGGAGAGCCACTATCACTTACACTATAAAAGTCAACTTCATAGTCATAAGGGTTTGCGTATGATGTAGGCTAGTTCTGATTGACTATTGAGGTTGTTTGAATCGAGGTCTGTGATCCTCGAAGGCTGTTGTGTTTTAAATTTGGTTCCCGATAATGTTCCGCATACATTCTCACACTAGGTCTAACCTGAGCTCCAAACTTTGACTTTGGACATATAAGTTTAATAATCATGATCAATTCCATTTATTCTTTGATTCTTTCTTTTTCTTTTCTTCTTATTCTTTTTTTTTGTACTTATTGCATAAGTATTTGCTAGGGACTAGCAAAGGCAAGTATAGGAGGGTGATGAATCTCCATTTTATTACCTTATTTCTATCATTTTGGCCTTAAAAACCCCAGCAAATGCATGTAAATAGCATCAATTTGTGCATAATAGCATTCATTATTTATTGCATTATTTGTGTACAAAATAAGATTTTTAATGCCAAAATTATAGAATAAAGAGAAGAAAAAAATCAATAAAATATTGAAAATATTTTATGACCCTAACCCCGAGACCAAGTCCGGAATGGAGTTGGTCGATAAAGAATAAAGTAGGGGGAGATAAGAGCAAAAAATACAATAAATACCTCATTTTATTTATTCATTAATTATGCATTTTTGACATCTATTTTATTCTTTATCATTTGTTCATCAAATAAAGAAACTTTGTACATGAAAGTTGTGGATAATAATGAAAATAAAAATACAAAATTGAGTTTGTGCCAAAATAATTTACAGTGTTCATTTTATACCCAAAATAAAAAGCCAAAAATCAAACATCACAGACCCATATCTTTTCAATAAAAACTCAAAACATAGGAAAATCACCTATAATTGTATATAACTTTTCACAAGCTATTTTATGATGGTGGTTTTATATTTTTTGGAGTTGTTGTGTAAAAGTTGGGTTTTGGGTCCCCATTGTACATTCTACCGATTAAAATATTCAATTTATTCGTTATTCATCATTTTTACAATTCATATTTTTATAATTTTGTAAATATTATGTAAAACACATGTACATATTAAATTAGAATAAAATCTAAAGGAAAATGTAAACTAAAATAAGTCTATGAAAATACATAGATAAAATACCTATGTTATTATATGTATATAAATAAAAGGGGAAACATATTCTTTAATTCTTTTATATTTTTATAATATTGTAGATATTATACATATTTTATTCAAAATACAAAACTAAAATAAAACTCAATAAAATACATTAAAATAAAAATAGTATACATAAAACACAGATAAAATACCTATAAATAAGCCATTAAAAATAAACTTGTAATAAAATACATCAAAAAATATATAAAAATCATAATAAAATACTACATAAAATAATAAATATTTTTTATTTTATACATAAAAATTAATAAAATCATTTATTATTTTAAAATAATTATTTTCGAATAAAACTACTATTTTGTCATGTAGCGTGCCTACGTGGACCAATGGCAGGCCGAGGAAAGTTGACCACGGTCAACTATCCCATCCAATCTCTGACTCGTCAGAAGTGTATTTTCCCCTGATTTCGGGTATTTTTCCCAGTCGATCTATCCATCAAATGACCCCGATCTCTTCACGGGAATTTCTCCTAGATCAATCATGATCCACGCCCATGTATTATATCACTTGTACATAGCCCCGATTCTTTAATTTCTGCCAGGTAATATAAAACCTCCATCCCTCCATTGCAAATTTGGTCATCTTCAACCCCCTACACCCCGTGTCTCGACCAAAGTGAGGACTCCACGTGACAGGTGGAGCAACCCCTGAGCTCGCGACGGTGGATGGAGGGCGGAGTTGCACCCATGCCACCACTCCGGTGAGGCCCTGCTCCTTGGCTAATACCCATGTATGAGTTGCGCCCTTTTATTTCTTTAGGTAGCTTTTAATTCATACTTTTCATTTATGCCATTAGTTTAGTCTTTAGTGTAGCACATTGGCGTAGAATGGCCGATTTGTAATTTGCCGGAGCTCCAATCTCTGACTCGTCAGAAGTGTATTTTCCCCCGATTCCGGGCATTTTTCCCGGTCGATCTATCCATCAAATAATCCCGATCTCTACACGGGAATTTCTCCTAGATCAATCATGATCCACGCCCATATATTATATCCCTTGTACATAGCGTCGATTCTTTAATTTCGGCCAATTAATAAGGGTGTGTCACATTGTATATAAATAAAACCTCCATCCCTCCACTTCGCCTCCATTTCCTTCCCCATCATGTTCTCCACCTCCCAGCCACCTTTGACCAACCAGAACCTTCTTGTTCTGCGAATCGAGATCTCGTCCCGTCGCTTCGTCGGAGACCTGGATACCTGGATATTAGCCAAGGAGCAGGGCCTCGCCGGAGCGGCGGCCTGGGTGCCCTCTAAGTAGAGGAAGGAGCACTGTTGGATCACGCTATTATGGGGTAAATTGCATATATACCCCTGCCTTTTTTTATTTAATGATTAGTTCTGTAAATAAAATATTACGTGTAAATAAAATAGGGCATTTTGCACTTAAGCCCTTGAACTTTTTATATTTGCACTTTGGTCCCTACCAGTGTCACATACAGTCCTCACGTGACCTTGGAAATTTTGCATAAATAACCCTGGTAATTTTATATATTGTAAAATAGTACCAGAACATTAAATAAAGGATATCTTATGTTGGGAAAATTGCATTGTGCCCATGTACTTTTATTTATTTACAGTTATGCCCTTACGATGATATTTATTTTTGTGACTTTTATCTAATTATTAAAAATAGCTACATAGCTCCTAAAAATTCCCAAAAATAGGATTAGGTGCTCCATGCAGTGTACTTACACGTCACATGTCCACTTTGCATTTTTTGCATTTAATCTATTTATTAAAATTTAAAAAGAGCCTAAATAATCCTTGTCTAAGTTATAAAATACTAAAAAATATAAAAACTTTTAAAAAATACAAAAATATTACATATGGTATATTTTGATATTTATTGAGTCCAGAAAACAAAAACCCCTAAAAATAGTAACAGAAAATGAAAAAAAATCAGAAAGTTCTAAAATCCAACAAAAAATATAAAAATTCTTCAAAAATACCAAAAATAAGTGTTTCTATTTTATAATTATCTATATATTATTATTTATGTATTAAAATTAATTTGGGTAATTTTAGAACTTATTTATCATTTTTAAAACCCAAATGAATTTCAAATTATCTATTTATACCATATTTGGGATATTTTTGACGTTAAAAATACATAAAAAGTAGAAAAACTTTCTAGAAAAATACAAACATTAGAAAAATTTTAAAAACCACAAACAAATTATTTTCTGATTTTTTTATATTTAGTAGTATTTATAAATATATTTCTATGTATTGTGTAAATAAAGCCTTATATAGGCTATATTGTTTTTTATAAAAGGAAAAGAAAATATAAAAAGGTAAAAACATAAAAAGAAAATACAAAATCAGAAAATTAAAAATCAAAATATAAAAATATAAAATAAAAATTATAAAATATAAAATTAAAAATGCACAAAAATAATAACACGGATAAGAAAAGAATTGAATAATTTTGTGCGCATATTTTTACCCCTAACTGTTTGCTCCCAGTGTTCGATACTCTATACATGCTTACACGTTATACACATAATGTATAGTTATAATAAATTTTAACTCCACATTTTTCAGATTTAATTACTTTATTCATATTGTGGGTTAATTGTTAATTAATCAGGATTTATTGAGTGGTCAACGCATCGACTATTGATCTGCCTTGTGGATTAATACGACCCTTAATTTATCCTTGTTATCAATCACCCAGTGCCCACTCCAGGAACCACCATTATCATCGACGACTTCAGTCGCTTCATCGCCAGCGACGAGCGCCCGTCTTCATTGACAGCTGGAGTCCTTCACACCTCTGCACCCGTCTTCCAGAAGCCACCACCCTAACGACCCACGACCGTGTGTCGGCCGCTCCAACCAATAGCTCCAGATGTACTTCCTTGCTCTGCCTTGTATATGCTTCGATCCTCAGCCGCTTCCTCAATCAGGATCAAGCTATAGTAACCGCCAGATGAAGAACTCCAATCATCAGAGCCATTGACGCATCCTCGAACCCAGTCACCAGATCAGGCATCATCAACATTCCAGATTAAAAGCTAGCCTCGGGTCAAAACCTGGTGCATCGGGTGTCCCCGAAGGAAGTCAAACCGCCACGTAGAGCTTCGTACCGAGCCACTTCTCGAGACAACCCACTTGCATGCGATCCTCACGTGACTCTCTGGAGGAAATACACATACACCCCCGATGCTGAGCATATTCGCACATCAATACCCACCAACCAAGGGACACGTGCTTAGCACGTGACCACTTGGAAATTTTACTATCATACCCCTAGCAAATCGGTATTTACATTTTAAGACATTCTCTGCTTATTTTCATTTTTATTTATTTACTGTAATTGCAGTAATACCCATGTGTTCCCCCTTTATTTTGAACCTCTACATATTTTTATTATTCAAAAATAACATGATGTTCCTCAACTAATTCTCTATATTATGGCATATGTTTGACATTTTTGTGATCTGTGGTTAATTAATAATTAATTATTTTGTGGAAAATTGTATATTTTGTCCATTCCGTGCTTGAAAATTCATAAATAATTAACCATTGCTCTGAAAATTGCTGAAAATTCGGATTGAAGGATTAGTTGTATTTCACGTCATGCCCAAAAAGATTTGCATTTGCGTGTATAATTTGCCTTATAAAAATCATTTTGTATATTTCAATATTTAATTTTTAGTAGGTATTAAATCTAGTATTTTTTAGGTTTAAGATTTTTTTTGAGATCAATCACTAGTGATAGATCTTGGATAATTTTAATTCTTGAAAATAATTAGGTGTAATATTTATTATAATTAATTATTGAGATTCATTGTGTTTGCATTCATAAATTCATAAAATATTTATTTTTCATTTAAAAATTCCAAAAAAATTACAATGCATTAATTTCATCATAATTGTCATTTTGGCCAAGTTTCATATTTTTCGGACATCGTTTGATTGATATTCATTTTCTAGTCCTTAAAATCAGCCAAGGTTGCATTTTGCATCCCAAACTTGCATTAAAATTACAAAAAAAAAGACCATCTCGAAAATTGTACTTGAACTTTGATAGACAAATTTCTAGGTTGTTCCTTTGCCCCCTTGAGTTCGACCTTGGGACTTGCCCAAGTAAAATAAACAAAAATCACGTGATTGAAAATTGAATTAATTAATTAATTGTGGTTATTTCTTGACCTTCGGACTCGTCAATGTACATCCTGCATACTGGAAGACCAAGAACAAACATGAAGTTTTAGATCTACTTAGACTGTCTCCTTTAAAGTTTTATCATTAAGTTTCTCATTTGACTATCGGGAGCTAGTATCGATCATATTCTTTCCAAAAACATATATCATACCCAGGTGTTGATCATATACTTTCCAAAAGCATATATCAAACCTACAAATTCAGTCAAGCTTCCAAAGCAAGACGCCCGTGTACGGAATTTGATTCTTCCGAATATCTCATGAGTGAGCTCATGTCTTCCGGTTTAGCAATGAACATGTATGATACCTTTGAGAGATCGTATTACTCATATGCCCTTGCATGCACACCACCGCACCTGTGTATAGACCTTGGTTAGGTCATCAACCTATTGGTCTACCAAATGTACATACTCAGACATATAGTAACACATCTATCTCCGATCAGAGGATGTGTGCCTATATCGTGACATCATACGACATGGGTCTTTGGTTATCTCGATCTCGTTAGGTCAACTTTTTGACCTACTTATCTAACACCTCCGAATCTCTATTCCTATGCAGAGGACCTGCATCAAGAGGTCGGTTAGATATCAACCTTTTGAGAAAGGATTGTCATCTCCTTCTTAGGTTGGAGATCATCTTTTAATAATCATTTGATGGTGCTTGATGACTCCTCAATCTTACTCTTTAGATATTCATCCAAGCACCAACCTCTACGATTCAATAATTGAATCAACATCTGTATGATCATTAAGATGGCCATGGTACATAGCCCTAATTGTACTAAGGGACCTGTTATGAAAATTAATTATTCTTTATTTCAGGTCAGGGAATGATATTTGCAATAACATTTGTTGCATAATGGCTCATCGTGGGCTCGCATGTCCAACAAGCACATCATGATGGAGATGCAGATTCTAAGTCTATAGAGGACCTTACCCCTTCGGTTGAGGAGGATATACCAGCAACAGACATTCCCTAACCTGCAGTAGACAACAATAGTTGAAATTCCAAATAAATTTAAAAGATTCATGTTTGAAAAACTCAAATTCGTTGAATAAAAAGAAGTATATTTCAATGTATGATTCTTCTTCTTCTTCTAACGCTTCAATCACTTTCCCCCATGGTCTAACTGTAGGAAGGCACATCATTAAGAAGACTCAACATGGTTTTGTAACAAAATCATCATGGTTAAGGTGCCATTTGATTAGTATGTGGCTAGTAATCCTACATTTCAGAAGTACCTTAAGGTGTGATGCACACCTACTAGGGTAAGTAGGAAGAAATCAGACAAACAAGTGAAGACTCGTGTCTTAACAGTATCCATGACTTATTGCATCAAGAACAAGTAGCTATCGAGGAAGAAGAGAGATATGGGCGCACATTATGTGGTGAGTCATCTTAGTGACATTGCGTTTGCACACACTCTCATTGATTATGATTTTTCAATTAATTTATTGTTGTTAGCCTTGTATGAGAAACTTGAGTAAGGACCACTACACAAATCAAGAGCCTTACTCCAGTTCGCAGACAAGTCAACTAAGAAGGCTAAGGGTGAAGTGAAGAACATTGTCATCTCGATTGCGGGACAAGATTAGATGGCGGACTTCACTATACTTGATATGAAAATCCCCAATTACTAGAGAGAATCTCAGATCATTCTAGGGCAGCCTTTCCTTAGGACTATCGGTGCTTCCTTTGACTATCAGACTTGAATGATGAAGTTCCATTCTCCAGGCGGAGAAGTGGATCTAGAGATGCAACAAATGAAGTGGCAGCGACCAGACTCCGAAGCCATCACAAATTACTTATCTTTAGAGCCAGAGTGCGAAGTGATAGGCACAATTGGGCCTCGAAAACAGATCCGATAGTACTGAGCGAGACCCTTCATCTGGAGAGGACAATGTTCACGGTGCAGTTTACCAGGTGTTGCCAAGCTTCTTTATAGGTGCATCACCGTACTCCCTTGACGACATAGAAATCCCTTTGGAATTATTAGCTCCATCTTTCATTGAACAATTAAGGGGTGAGGATGTTGAGTCGGATGCGAATTCGGCCCAACTACTATAGATTTTTGGCGATCCGACTCAAGACATATTAGAGTTGGTGGCAAGCATGGCACAAATAGGCCCACCTTCATGCAACACAAAGCTAGATTCAGAAATGGTACTTCATGATTAACTTGATGATACAACATTGCCAGAGCTAAAACCATTGCCTCTTACACTTAAGTACGCCTTTCTTGCGAGACATAAGAATAGATTCCCTTCCATTATTAGTTCTAAGATGAATGTAGAACATGAGCCTAGGTTGTTAGAAGTTTTAGAGAAGAACCACAAGGTGATATGTTGGACATTGTTGGACCTCGTGGGTATTAACCATGCTCTCGGTTCACTCCACATATCAGTTGAGGGTAATGCTAGACCTTCCCGAGAATTTCAAAGAAGACCGAATTTGAATCTAAAGGGAGCCATAAAGACAGAGATGAGAAATGGTATGGAGTAGGTTTTATATACCCCATATCAGACTCCAAATGGATGGCTCCACTATATGTTGTCTCGAAGAAGTCGGGAATTCAGATAGTCACCAATAAGGAGGGAGTTGAGATTGTGACACGAGTATCCACATCGTGGCATGTCTGTATGGATTACAAATGCTTGAATGGCGCGGCCAAGAAAGATCACTTTCACTTACGGTTATTCATCAGATTTTGGAGATATTAGCAGGGAAATAGTTCGTCTGTTTTCTTGATGGGTACTCGGACTACAATCAAGTAACCATCTCCTTTGAAGACCAGGAAAATACCACATTCACATGTCCATTCTGCACATGCACATTCAGGCGTATGCCATTCGTGCTCTGTAATGCTCCAGGCACTTTTCAACGATGCATGATTGCTATATTTTTCGAGATGGTACAGGATTTCCTAGAGGTCTTCGTGGACAATTTATTGATTCATGGCGACTCATTTGATTCTTATCATGTACACTGTCTTGAAGATATGAATGCTCAGTCAATCAACCTCCCTATCAACTCATCCTCGAGGAGTCGAGTATTCTTTTCTAAGTTCATGTAGTGTCCAAAGCTTAGCTATTTTAGCCAAGTCTTCTCTTTTGAATCTTGACCAATGTAGACAAGTTTTTATTTTGCAGGAATGTTACCATCCTGGTTAAAATTCTAGCTTGTATTGTACAAAAGGGTTGTAAAGAGTTTTATATAAGTTATTGTTCCTCTTAATTACGTAAAAGGTTATCAAAATATTATGAAAATAATTTTACAAATATCTAAAAACTTATTTTTGCATATAATCTAAAAAATAATTTTTACAAATACTTACAAAATTTGGAAATATTTTGCAAGGTTTTTCAAACAGTATGTATAGTTTTTTCAACATATTTTGACAACTATTTTCCAAATCATTTGCAAATTCAGTGTTAGAGTTTTAATTTATATTAAGCCAGATAAATCCACAACTCAATTATACAAATCAATTTGGATGAGATACTAAGGGACCATACATCCTATCAATGATCACCCTGATTCATGGTTGATTTCTATCACGACATGGTAATTAGGGCTGGCTATTGAGTCACAGCTCGATGAGATAGGATCGGGCTCGACTCGATAAGGGCTCGTGAGCCTGGCTCATTAAGCTATTGAGCTGAGCCTGAGTCAGATTTTGGGCTTAATATCTTAACGAGCCGAGCTCGAGCCGATCCCTGCTCGGCTCAATATCTCGATAAGGGGCTCGATAAGGAATACATATATATATATATATATATATATATATATATATTATAATTCACATACAAAAACTTGGCCCATTTGAAAATGTAATGATGTTTATTTTTATTTGTATTAGTTTTGCAATATTGTGAAGGTGGGCGGACTACGTGGTTTATGGAATGGGAATGTCGTTTATAGAATGACAATGTTGGGTGGACTATGTTGTAGACTTGGACTTCCTAGACTCTATATATGTTTTTCTAGGTTATAATTAGCAACTTAGTATTTTTTATTTTTTATAAGCAAATGGAATGTTACAATATATAATATAATTTAATGTTTATTATACAACTTAGATAGTGGCCTAAGCCAAGGAAGACATTCTTTAAAGAAAGGGTTGCGGGTTTGAGCCTAGGCGATGGACTTTTGTACCAAAAAATGCTTATTTTCCTTAACGAGCCTGACTTGGCTCGAGCCGAGCCTGGGCTCGATAAGGGGCTCCGCTCGAGCCTTATCGAGCCCGAGCCGACTTGATAGGAGGCTCGAACTCATGAGGTTGAACCCGGGCCTAGCTAGGCTTATCGAGCCCGAACCATGGCCTGGCTCGACTCTTTAAGCACGATAGCCAACCCTAACGGTAATATCCTCGTACTCATCACATTCATCGGAGTCAATAAATGTTAAGAGGAAGTTGGCGAAAGTAGGGAGAGAGGGAGTGGATAAGGGAGAATAATAATGCAAGATGGATAAAAAAGATTTCCTCAGTTTTTTTTGATGATTTCGATGTTTTCATGAATAAAAATAAAATATTTTGATTAACAAATTATACCAATATCATCGACTGTGCATCATTGAATTACAACATGGACATATGATTTATCATATATATATATATAGAGAGAGAGAGAGAGAGAGAGAGAGAGAGAGTACATACTCTTTATTTTATATAATACGAAGTACGTTCTCTCTTTATAACCCATTTTCAATTTATTTTTTTGCATATATTATATATCATAAAATTGAATAATGATATGAAATACCAGGGAATCAATTTGTCATCCGACGGTTTGCTGGACTGCTGCAGCAAGGCTTCAAGTAGTCGTGGGACGGAGGAACACCGCAGTCACCACATCCGTTCCCACTCAAGTCCATACATCTTCTCTTCCCGACCCTTCCCAATTGGTGCCACACGCTTCCACGACAGGCCATGGCCGCTTCCCTTCTACCAACGCCTTCACGGCTCCTCCCGCTCTCTCCCTCCTCTCTCCCTCCACCCTCTCACCCCTCTTCCTTCCCCTGCTCCAAAACCACGAACTGGGTGCTCGGGTTTACCGCCCTACATGGCCAACAGAGGCATTCAAGCAGGAGCTTTCATGTCAAGGCAACGGCCGACAAGGCTGCAGTGCTCGACCCCAGTGAAGTGGATGTCACTGCCCTCAAGCTAAAGTTGCTGGTGGGTGAGCTTTTATATCCATTTACTGGTTGTGGGTCGTAATAAAGTTTGCGGCTTTATGAGTTTCTCGATTGATATGGATGTTTTAGATGGTTGATGTGTGTACTTTGGGGATTCGTGAATTTGAGTAGTCCGTAATTTCTCTCGAGAAGCTGTGGGTTGGAGTTGATTCGAGCAGGATGGAGTTAATCTAGGCATTAGGCAACATTAACGGCACTGGAGTATCATTAGGTCGATTGTCAAGATCGGTTGCTTTGAAAAGAGATGCATTTTTGCCACTAAAGGATCAGTTCTTAGGGAATAATTTAGATTGTGGTGTTAACATTTGGTCCCATCAGCTTATGACTAATCGGTCCAGCTGTAAGTGAAACCTTTACGTTTAATTTATCCGAGGCATGTAGTATAAGATGCTGCTTTATAGTCTAAATCTGCATCTACAAGCTACTGAACCTTCTTGTATATTAGATGGGCATCGAACAACTCTCCAAGGCTTCATCACGGGAGTAGTCAAGATTGGTACTTTCATGCATCAGTTTATATTGCTTGATGTGGTTCTGCTCAAATGTATGAGATTGCATGGGAAGAGACTTTAGACATTTTATTATTTTAATGCAGTCTTAATTCCTCTGGCATATGGTCTGCAGTTATTTTTGCCGCTTGAATTCACTTCTTGCCTCAGAAAACTTCGACCAAAGAAGTAATATAGAAAACTTCGATCAAAGAAGTAACATGTTCATTGGGAAAATAAACCTAATGTCAATTTATTTGGTACAGGGTTCGATCTCTCACATGTCAAACTTCAAAAACGAAAACAAAAATGCTTAATCTGTAGAGGGGTCCTGTTATGCGATGTTTCTTATAATGTCTTATATGAACGTGGCAAAGCAAATTCCATATGGAACTACTCGTTGTTCTTTTTCTTTTTTGAACTCCTTTACATCAGAGAATTTGGAACTTTGTTTCTCATTGCCTCTGACTTTATATTTGCTGCTTGTGATTTCTATTGAGTATATTTTACCCATGTTATTTCACAATAAAAACCAGCAAGGTATTGGTAGGGTTGAAACAAAGATGTCCTGATCTTGTAGTTGTATTTGTGTTGATATTCCTTGAATCCTAATCATCTGACCTAGGTTGAAGAACCATTGTATGCACCCCTTCTTGCCGTACTATATCCCAATAAGATGGGGATCTTGTTGCTTGGTCAGTGAGCCTTTGGGGGGGGGGTGTTTCTAAGGGAGGAGCTTGTGCTCTCCCCCCACCCCCCCTGCGGGTGTGTGGGGGCAGCTTCCTAGGCGAATTTTTTTATGAGCAGTTCTATTTGTATTCGGCTATATGGATAAGTTTGTTTCAGGGATTCGTCTATACGAGAGTTGTATATAAACTCTCTTAAGGTTAGGCCTATCATTACCTATGTATTTTCTTCTTCTCTATATAGTGAAAACCGATCGCTGTTGCCCAAGGACATAGCCCAGTTATGGGTGAACCTTGTACATCCACGTGTCTTCGTGCTTGCGTGTTTGATCATGTTTGTGTGTGCTTTTGCAATTCGTAACAGTTTGAAAACTGGTATATTGCATTGTATTAGATAGCGATATATGTATTGTCCAATAAGAACTTTTCAATTTCCACTCTGAAACTGCCATCTGTATTGTCCAATTAGACCTTTTATATACAATACGTCTAAGCTGCCCGCAGTTCATGATGATATTTGTACTTCTCATATAATGGTATTAATCAAGAAGCATCAATTTTTCTCTTATTATATAACTTCTGACAACGGTTAGATGTAATACAGAGTGCTGTTTCTGGGCTAAATAGAGGTCTTGCAGCTAATGAGGATGATCTGAGAAAGGCTGATGCTGTAGCAAAGGAGCTTGAGGATGTGGGAGGGCTTGTTGATTTGAATATCGACCTTGATAAGCTTCAGGGAAGGTGGAGATTGGTTTTCAGTAGTGCCTTCTCTTCACGCACGCTTGGGGGGAGCCGTCCTGGACCTCCTACTGGGCGACTGCTTCCTATCACTCTTGGCCAGGTACTTAAAACTTAGAAGTATGAAGAATACTTCCTTTCTCGTCTCCTGACATTGCATACATAGAAGGAAGTCTTCATTGTGACGGTTGATGCCCCTATACTTTTTAGGGTAAATTACAGAAACAGCTCCAACTATATCTTGATTTCTAATTAGGAGCCTTATTTTTCAATTGTAACAAATAGGGACTTGACTTTCAACTTAAGGGTTTAACCTTGACATATAAGGGTCCTTGAAGCTTACGGAAGCATGTATTTGAGACAAAAACATAGGATCATGTCCATCTTTTTTACAATTGAAAAATGAGGCCCTTAATTGGGAATTGAGGCATAGTTGAGACCCTTTTTTTTTGTAATTTACCATATTTTTTATCTTTACAAATCTTGCACTGCTATTCTTCACACGGTTTGACGTATTCAATAGACTGTCAAAATTGGTCTATATATCTTTGTGTCTGTCTTGTAACCTTTCCAATATTTTAACAACAACAACAACAACAACAAAGCTTTTTCCCACAATTAAGTAGGGTCGGCTAAATATTTTAACACTTGAAAAAAAAATCATACAAGTTTGTGTAGAAATCAATCAATCATAAAAATAGAACATAAGTTTGACATGTAAAATCATCTATAATGAGAGGAAACAACCATATAAATGTGATGCCTTATCATCCACTTGCATATAAAAATTTCTTCTCCAAGCTGATAAAAAAACTGGAATAGCATGGAGTGCGAATACAATATATAAGCACTCATGGTAAATGGCTTCCTACTAAAGATGTGTTTATTTAAGTATATATGTCATCGATCTCTTTTTTTATACTAATCGAAGAGAACCGCCTATTATTACCTTGTCATTAATGTTACACTGCAAGATTGTCTCCAAGTTAGGTGCAAAAATCGATGGCGAGAACTGCCTATTCATTACTTTTCATAATCCGTATCACAATTTGCTTTAATATCCAAGGGATGATCTTGCTATAATATTCACGGGATGATCTTGCAATAAGGAATAGCATCTTTCTAAGGTAAACTTGATATACGTTTAGACCATCATAGGAACATCCTAGTGGACCTACGTACGTTTTTCAAATGTCCACGGATGTCAGTTTTGGTTAAAATAAGATAAAGGGGCTTCCCAATTTAATTAACCATAATGTCCCTCACCTACTAGCTTGTCCTCCTTATACAACCAAACCTAGCGATCTATAGTATTGATATGCCTTGAATCCTAACCATCTGACCCAGGTTGAAGAACCATCGTACCCTATTAACGAGCTTGTGGGGTCTAGGGGGGAGCATGTGCGCTCCCCCCTACGGGGGTGTGGGGGCAGCGCCTCCGACAAAATTTTTTTATGAGTGGTTCTATTTGTATTCGGGTTTATCGATCCGTTTGTATCAGGGATTCGTCTGTACGGGAGTAGTATTAAACTCTCTAGGTTAGGGCTCTCAATATCCTATGTACTGTCTTCTTTCTCCACATAATGAAAGCTGATTGTCGCCACTCAAGGACACAACGTAGTTATGGGTGAACCTTATAAATCCGCATGTTTGTATCTTGCTTGATTGATCTTTTTTGTACGTGTTTGCTTCCGCGATTCGCAACACATAGGGATTCGAGTCAATTTGATATCTAACATGCAAACCTCTGGTATAACATCAGTTGCATATTTCGTCTAAGAAAGAACAACTCTTCAACAATTGTGTGCTACCTCTAGCCCAAGGAAGTATCTCAATGACTATATATCATTGATTATGAAGTGATCCACTAACTTCTGCTTCAACTTCATTTCTCTGATCCTTTAATTTTCATCTCCAATTAAGTTAATGTCGTGTACATATACCAACATGGACATTGTGCATTTAAATCTACCCTCATTGTGTTCGAAAAGTTATGGGAGCACCTCCAACTAGTGACTTCACCATACGTGGGGGAGTCATTGCCCCGTCTTTGATGATTAATACCATATCGAGGTGGCTCCTTTATAGTTGGGGTGACCTTACGATCACCTTTGACCAACTGTTGATATCTCTTCTACAACCATCTCCAATGATCATATATATATATTTATATCTAGATTGTTTTGCATGATGCCTATATTTCATCTATACCGTTTGTTTTCTTATGGGAGGTGTTGGATTCTTAAGCTTCCTTCTATTTAAACCTCCTTTACATGTTACGAACTTCATAATTTATCATATTCTTTAAGGTTAAGCAAAGCAGTTCACATGATGTAGGAGATGCTTGATTACATCTACATTGATTGCTTGACCCATTCCGTGTTCCATTTTTGGGCAATGTTAGATATTTCTTGCCCATTATTGATGATTACTCCGTGTTGGTTTTGTATTTTCAAGATGAGGCACAAGAGTGATACATTTAAGAATGTTAAATAGTAGAATATCATGGTGGAGAATCAGACTTCAAGGTCTTTGTCTGCACAATGATAATCACATGTAATTTTGTTCCTCAAATTTCAATGAGTTATGCAAAGAGGATGATGTTCGAGACACCACATTAACGAGGATACTCCGCATTAGCATATAGTTGCAGTTCAAACGAACAAGACACTTCTAGAGAGAGCAAAGTGTATGCTCTTAAATGTTGGCTTTGATAAGGCACAAATGAACAAGATACCTCTGGAGAGAGCAAAGTGTATGCTCTTATGGCTATGATAAAACATTGTGGGATGAAGCTGTGAATACAACTTGTTACTTGGTGAATCAGAGATCTACACCATTGTCAGATGCAAGATGCCCCTTTAGGTATGGTCTGGCAATCTTGCCGACTATTTTATTATACATGTCTTCAGTTGTGATACATATTATCATGTCAGTGAAGTAGAGTTGAAACCAAGGGCAAGGAAGGTGGTGTTTAAATATTATTGTGCAAGAATAAATGGATACCGACTTTGATCTTCTTCTACATTAGAATAATTGTTATTAGGAATGTTATTTTTGGTGAGAACTTTATTCTTCGCTCGAGTTTCGAATGTGTTGATGCATGGAGATGTGATGATATCTCGTAACATATGGAATTCGAATTGGCATCAAGTATTCTTGAGATATTAGTTATCTTTATTATTGTTTTCTCTGTTTCTATTTCTTTTGTCCTCTTATTGTAATTTGCCCAATAGGTTCCTCTCCTATATAAGAGAACCCTCGGACTTTTCTTCATGCAATCAAGTCTTTCCCTCTACATGGTATCGGAGCGATGGTCCTAGACTGGAGTTCCCGTATCCCACCAAACGCTAACCCTAACCCTACACGCCCGTCCCACCCCCTCTCACCTCTCTCGGCCTGCAGCCCCTCGGCGCTCGGGGCACCGCCCCACCCTCCAGCCACCGCTAGGCTGTAGCTCGGCTGAGGCCGAGTTCAGGCCGCCTCCCTCCATTTGCCATCGCTAGGCCGTAGCCAACGAGAGCCCATGCCACTAGGACTCCAGGGATCCACCACGGGTTGCATCCCCGGCCTCTCTGGCCATCATCTTGGCTGTCCAGTTCATCTCGACCGTCATCTCGATCGCTGCCTGCACCCCATGTGCCTCCACGCAACTCTGCAAATCCTTCTATGATCTGAACCAATCTGATTTTGCTCGGAATATGTGATTTCAGACCTATATATCACATTTTCCAGCCCTAACGAGCATCAGAGATTGGTGAGGATGGTTGTATGAGTCTGCACGTACAACCAATCCTCCGTATGATTGTGTAGACTCGTTTATATCGGTCTACTCCCCAGTTCAGTTACGTTATTCGGCCATTTTACCATCATGTCAGAGAACAAGGGTGGCATTTTTTCGTCCGGAGTCTTCAAGGGCCCGGCTCCCATCGCTAAGATGGATGGGACCAACTATGAGTTGTGGTCCATGCGATTTCTCACTCTCATGTAGTGCAACAAGGAGCACATCTTGACAGATTCAGAGCCAATGGATATGACTGGGGTTAATGCTTCTTTGAAGCAAGATGACGCGCATGCGCGTGTTTGGTTACGCTGGGCCCTTATCACAAAGATAGCTAATGATATTCTGAACCAGCCCACCGCTAAGGCGATGTGGGAGACTTTGGCTTCCACCTATGATCAATCAAAGAATGAGGTCAAGATTCTTCAGCTATAGTTTGATATCTACAAGGCCAAGCAAAATGGCCGTCCTCTGCATGTGTAGTACAGTTCACGTCGTGGCATGTTTGAGAAGCTTCATAGCTATATGCCTATTACGACATCACTTGAGCAACATAAGGCATATAGGAACTCCACGATGGTTGGAGTTTTTATGGTTGGCCTCGATACAAAGTATGATGCAACACATACTCAGCTTCTCACTGGAGCTACCATACCTCTCATGAAGGAAGCCTATAGCCATCTCAGCCGGATTATCGTGCCACCTACGACAACTACTCTTACCTCGTCTGCCATGGCCGTCTCTCGTGGTCGAGGAGTGACGACTCAGTCTAGAGGACGTACTCCTCGTGGCAGAGGGGGTGGACGTCCACGTGGTCCTTGCACCTTTTGTCATCGACCGGGACATGCACAGGATACATGCTACCAGAAGCATGGATATCCTGTTTCTGGTCGTGCAACAGAACAGATTGAGCATGAGATATACTAGCTTCCCAAGCCGATCCTCGCTTGAATGATATAGTCTTTCGTATTCGAGAGGTGATGACTATTGTTGCAGGAACACCCCTCCCCACTACAGATACAACAACCGCATCCAGAGCCTCTTCGAGCTTCTCATGTGTCGCTCATGCTTTCACTGGTAGTACTGCTACATATGTAACATAGTGGATTATGGACTCTGGTGCTTCCCATCATCTTTATGGAGATAGAACACAACTGAGGTCCTACAGGACCATACCACCTGGTAGATGGGTTGTCATTGCAAATGGCAACTACTTACCTATTACAGGACAGGGGGAGGTGCAGTTGACGCCATCCACGTGTCTTCAGAATGTTTTATATGCTCCTGACTTTTAGATGAATTTACTTTCCATTAGTTAGATTAATAAGGATATGCATTGTCGTGCTATCTTTGACCCTTCGTCTCTTGTGTTTAAGGACATACTCATGGGCAGGGTGATTGGATGTGGCCGTGGGTAGCGAGGACTCTAAAGACTGGTCCAACCTCCTCATGTTGGTGTTTCTACTATTTCTACTAGACCAGTCTCTCCATATATGTGGCACCTTCGTTTTGGACATCTTCCTCTACAGAAGCTATGTCATGTTCTCCCTCAGATTTCCACGAGATCCTCTTTTCAGTGTGAGGCATGCCAGCTTGAGAAGCATCACCGTTCCTCTTTTCCATCCTGCCGGAGTCGGATCAGTTCTCATTTATTTGAGCTTCTTCATTTAGACATTTTGTGATCCGAGTTGTGTTCTTGATCACTAGGGACACCGTTTTATTCGGTTGTGGTCGATGATTATTCTAGACTTACCTGGGTCTTTTTATTGAAAAATAAGTTTGAGGCTGGATCTGTGATCAAATATTTTATTAATGAGATTAAGAATATCTTTTCTGCTAATGTCAAATATCTTCGCTCTGATAATGCCTTAGAGTTCTGCACCTTACAGCTTTCTGAGTTTCTTAGATCTCTTGGCATTGTTCACCAGATCTCTTGTGCCTATACTTCCCAGCAGAACGGTGTTGCCAAGCGTAAACATCGTCACTTACTTGGTGTGACCAGAACCT
This sequence comes from Ottelia alismoides, assembly GCA_037367405.1. NCBI lineage: Eukaryota > Viridiplantae > Streptophyta > Magnoliopsida > Alismatales > Hydrocharitaceae > Ottelia > Ottelia alismoides. The sequence goes on from JAZKJV010005006.1 coordinate 410,691, forward strand.
TGTTGATACAGAGTCGTGCTCCTCACACTTACTGGGGTGATGTTTCCTTACTGCATGTTATTTGGTGAACCACATGTCCTCGTCTGTGTAGGGAGAGAAGATTCCTTTCTCGATTGCATTTCCCGAGAAGGATCTTTTCTCCCTTATACCTCGAGTGTTTGGATCTCTTGCTTTTGTTCATGATATCTCTTTAGGTTGTGACAAGCTCTCTCCTAGAGCTGTCAAGTATGTTTCATTGGCTACTCTCGTACCCAGAAGGGGTACCGTTGCTTTCATCCGCTAAGGCGGAAGTACTTTGTCAATGGTGGCATTACTTTCTTTGAGTATGTTATGTATTTTTATCCTACAGGTGACAGATTAGCACAATCTGATTCTGACGATGAGATCTACATGCCTCCACCTCCTACTATCGTTCCTTCACCTCCCTCTACTCCTGCTCTACCACGATCTCCTCAGATACCACTACCACCACCACCACCACCACCTTCACCTGCTCTCGTGGCTCCACCTTCCACTACGACTCAGTTTTTGCCACGTGTTGTTACTCGCAGGTCTCGCTCGGTTCCCCCTGCTCACAAGTCTCGCCCGTCATCCAACACACCTCATGTTTATGAGCACATTGTTTCAACTGATGGCACTATTGAATTGTCTGTGCAACAGGATACCATACAGGATGAGCACGTGCCCTCTCAAGAGGGGAACCCATAGGCTACGGACTTGGCAGATGATCTTGATGTGCCGATTGCTTTGCGTAATCCGGGATGTAAGTGTGCTACTTATCCTCTTGCAGCCCAGGTTTCCTTGAACATGCTGTCAGAGGATTTCAGGAGATTTACCTTGGCACTATCAACCGTGGAGATACCACAGCCATATCAGGAGGCTCTAAAGGATAATCAGTGGAGGTTAGCTATGGAGGAGGAGATGGCTGCGCTACAGTCACGTGGTACATGGAGTCTTGTTTCTGCTCCAACCGATGTATTTGTTGTGGGATGCAAATGGGTGTTCACTGTGAAACACCGTGCGAATGGCAGCGTAGATCGCTATAAGATGAGACTTGTGGCACATGGGTTCACCCAAACATTTGGGGTGGACTATCATGATACTTTCTCTCCAGTTGCCAGGCATTTTACTTTGTGTATTCTACTTTTTGTTGCTGTAACACGTGATTGGCAACTTTATCAGCTTGATGTGAAGAATGCCTTCCTCTATGGTGATCTGCAGGAGGAGGTCTACATGCAGCAACCACCTAAGTTTGCTGCTGAGGGGGAGTGTCAGAAGGTTTGCAGGCTACAAAAGGCTATCTATGGCCTTAAGCAGAGTCCAAGAGCATGGTTCCAAAAGCTCTCAGACTTGATAGAGCGGCAGGGGTTTGTGAGATCGACTGCCGATCACTCCTTGTTTGTGCAGAGGACCAAGAGAGGTACCATTGTCATTCTTGTTTATGTTGATGACATTATTGTTACAGGGGATGACGAGCAGGGCATTTAGGATGCAAAGGACTTCCTAGGTCAGTAGTTTGTGACCAAGGACCTTGGACATCTACTTCCTTAGACTGGAGTTTGCCAGAAACTAGCGAGGTCTTGTGATGACCTAGAGGAAGTACGATGCAAATCTTCTTTCAGAGACATGCATGGCAGATTGCAGACCTGCCACTACTCCTATTGACCCAAGCATGAAGCTCGATGACGATGATATTGAGGAGGTTGACAAGAGGAGGTAGATAGCTTGGCAGCTACTATATATGAATATTATCAGGCCCGACATATCCTTTGCCGTGAGCAAAGTGAGTCAGTTTATGGAGCAACCCATACATGCACATATGGATGCGGTCCATATGATTCTGAGATACCTGAAAACTTCACTTGGTGCGGGACTTCTTTTCAGCAGTGGCACCTCTCTCTCAGTTACAACATGTGCATATGCAAATTATGCTGGGTGTCCAAAGGATAGAAAGTCTACATCAGGCTTTGTTGTGTTCATAGGGAATTCCTTGGTTTCATGGAAGTGCAAGAAGCAGACTGTGGTTGTCAGATCAAGTGCTGAGTCAGAATGCAGGGCCATGGCGCAGGCTAGCACATAAATGATGTGTGTCAGATTTGTTCTTACTGACCTGGCTATAGAGGTGCCTCTTCCCATGCACCTCTAATATGACAATCATGCTGCTCTTTTCATTGTCAACAACCCAGCCTTTCATGAGAGGACGGAGCACATAGAGGTGGACTGTCACTTCACTCATGACATGATACAGAAGGGTCTTATTGCCAATACACATGTCAGCTATAGAGATCAGACAAGAGATGTATTTACAAAGGCCCTAGCTAGAGGACCGTATTAGAGGAGTTGTTCCAAGCCGAGTCTGATCGATATATACGCTCCAGCTTGAGGGAGAGTGTTGAGATATTAGTTATCTTTATTATTGTTTTCCAAGTTTCTATTTCTTTTGTCCTCTTATTGTAATTTGCCCAATAGGTTCTTCTCCTATATAAGAGAACCCTCGGGCCTTTCTTCAATGCAATCAAGTCTTTCCCTCTACAAGTATTGGTTAAACAATTGAACACACTACTTCAAATCAAGTTGAATGACCAGAAAAGAGGCCTCATGGCATTACTCTTGATCGGTCTCGCAGCGAGATACATCCTCTTCAAAGATATTGTTTTCTGGATATGATCGCACTTGCACTACATGATACCGAGGATGCAACGTCTTCAGAGCCACCCAATTATAAGGAGGCTATAACATAAGCAAATTTCAAAGAGGATTGCTACTATGGGTGCACAAATGGAATATGTTCACAAGAATCAAACATGGAAGCTTGTCAATTTGTCAAAAAGAAGGAAAAAACTCATTGGCTATAATGGATGTTCAAGAAAACACAAGAATTTTAGGCGGTGCATGCATGGTATTTATGGCATCTCTTGTTACAAAAGTGTTCCAACTGAAGGAAGGTATGCATTACAACGATATATTATCTTTCATGTGAGATACATGTCCGTTAAGGTGTTACTAGCTTTTGTCACATGTCAAGACTGATAAATCGCTAGTTCGCTACTTTAAAGTGGTTATGTTGCAGTACATATGAATAACGATTTGTACAGAACCACACTTACAATATCTCGATGAAGAGAGCGTGGCTTAAATTTATTCTAGGTAAGTTCATGGTCGAACTCAGGGATAATGAACGATTAAGTTAATGAACACATGTGAAAATATATATTTAATCAAGCTTAATGCAATGTCGCGGGGAGGGGGGTTTGCCGTGGCCACTCTTAACAGAGCGAAGTGAGTTTGTCGCTTTCGGCTTAGGGGATGGGGAGGTTGACGTTTGTGTTGAATGGTTGTGCTCCCCTAGAAAAGATTTGCCGATTTGTTATCTTGGGGTCTTGCTGGTGGTTGGGAGAATGCTTATGGCTAATTGGATACCGGTGATGGAAGTCAGCGTGCTTATCTAGAGGTGGTAGGTTGATATTGCTCCAATCAGTTCTCTCTGCGATCCCCATTTTCTTCATGTCGTTGAGCCTGATGCCGGTTGGGGTCCGGAGGAGGTTGGAAAACATCATGATGAGCTTTTTCTGGACATTGCTTGGAAAGACGAATGCTTATCACTGGTGGATTGGAAGATTGTTACTTGTTCAATGGAGGATGGAGGGCTCGGTGTACGCATCCTGGAGGAGATGAATAAGACCTTGCTCTACAAGTGGATCACACGTATCTGGGGTGCATGCGACAGTCTGGTCCGCTTGCTTATCATGAGGATATACGGGATTGGCTCTGCTTTGCCTGGGATAGGGGATCGTAGGCAAGCGCCTTCATACTTTTATAAATGAATTTGCAGCGTGATGCATGAGATTTGTCCATTCTTGTGGCCAATTGTGAGGGATAGCATGAGCTTTAGATTTTGGACGGACAACTGGAGTGAAAGAGGGGTATTCGGTGAGCGGTTTCCACGCCTTAAGGCTTTGGCGATTGACCCAAACTGCTCGGTGGCGGAGGCGTGAGATAGTCATTCTTTTGTCCCAGGCTTTAGATCCGATCTCTCTGATTAAAGATTGGGGGGACTTTTGACAATCTTGGAGGAGTTAGAAGATGTGGAGGGGCTTGATGAGGGCAGAGATTGCTGGACTTGGTGCGATGAGAGATTTTTAATTCGTAATGCGTACAAGATGCTGAAGGGTCCTTTGATTTTCGATCCAGGGGGTTGCATAGCTGATTGCAAAAACATATGGAGCTGGAAGATTCCCACTCTGATCAAGATTTTTCCTGTGGCTCTTCAGGAGAGGGAGGCTTCTCACAGGGGCCAGATTGGCTTGTTTCGCCCAAGTAGTTTATCCCAAGTGTTCTCGGTGTTAGACGCATGTGGAAGAGATGGATCACCTATTCCTCGGTTGCGAGGGCTCAACGGAGGCATGGAACCTATTGGGAAACCAAGAAGTCTGCCTCACAGACATTGCTGGGTTCTGGAGTTCTATTAGTCTTTATTGGAGTGGCATGATGAGGGGAAAAATGGAGTGCATCACTTTGGTTTGATCAATTTGGGTGACGAGAAATGGTGTGGTGTTCCGTCAAGATAGATTCCATGTTGGAAATGTCTGATGCACTCCCTGTCCATGGAGAGTTGGTGTCTATAAATTTTTATTTTTGCGAAATACCTGATAACGAGTACAATTTTTATTACTGAATTACTGGTGAAGTTTTTTTGGGCACACACCTATACAGTGGCTGCCTTTTTTCCTTTCAAAAAAGTATGAGCTATGGATACAATATATATGTATTATATACACCCCCCCTATACTTAGCTTGTGTTATGTCCTCATGGCACTAAGTGAAATGAACATAGCTCGTACTAAGTATGAAAACATAAACTGACTCATCCCCCTATACTTAGGCTTTCTAAAACTTTAGTGTAGGAGGAGATAAAACTTTAGTGTAGGAGGAGACAGAAGACAATTGAACAATTTGGAATAGAAAATGAAATATAAACAAAGGAAACACCCTCCCACCCATACTCATGCTTTTATCAGCCTAAGTAAAAGAAAGAATAATTACAAGTAGAAGATCGAGAGATACGAAATATAGACAAATGATTATAGATTGAATCTATGAGCTACTGAATATGCAATGATCTAAATCTGTGTTGAATGTCGAATCTTCATTGATGAGACACCGTGTACTTCAGAATGATGTCTAAATCATCACACAATATAAATGTAGCTTCTTCAATTAGGACTAACTATTCATTGGATTCAACAAAATACTTCAGCAGCTGTCCATTAACTAAGAAAGATCGTGCACCATTTGTGAGATCAGATGTTTTTACACCGCCGTTACTGTGTACCTCTCTGACAATATACAGATCCGTTCACTTGGACTTCAATTTGCCATGAAAGGTCTTTAACTTCGGATTAAACAACCATATCTTCTGTCTTGGGACAAAGCTCTTGCACCTGATGCATTGATCATTCTATTTCTTAACTTTATCCTTATAGACCATGTTGTTGTCATATCCTCTATTTTGGATCTCTGTAAGCTCATTCAGATCCAAGTCTCTGCTCTTCTTACCTAAGTGACTATTCCGGTTAACTTTCCTGATTGCCCATTCAAATTTTTGTACTAATTCTGCGGGCAAATGACACGACTTGCCATATATCATTCCGAATGGGGAAGTTCCGAACGGAGTCTTGTAGGTTGTCTTGTAGGCCCATAGAACTTGGTCCAAAAGCTAGGACCAATTCTTCCTATCAGGACGAACTAACTTTTGCAATATGCTCTTTACTTCCCTATTGGATACTTCTACCATGCCGTTAGATTGTGGGTGATAAAGACTAATAACACGATGATCACAAAATGGCTATCCTTATCAGAAATAAGAATCTTAGGAATATCAGACTTAGAAATAATGTGATCTTTCACAAACTTGCATATAATCTTGCTGTCTTCGGTTCGGGTTTTGGGATAGCCTCCACTCATCTAGATAGATAATCAACCACCAAAAAAATATGCTCATATCCATTATTGTTAGGAAATGGATCCATAAAATCAATGCTCCATGCATCAAAAACATTACATAAAATCGCCGACTGCATGGGCGTAGCATCCCTCGAACCAATTGTCTCTCCCATTCTCTGACAAATAGGACACGACCTAACAAAATCATAAGCATCATGAAATAGGTCGGCCAGTAAAAGCCACATTGGCGCACTTTATGAGCGGTTCTCTTTCTCGAGTGGTGTCCTGCCTCCAGAGTATGGCAATGGGTGATGACACTCTGGTATTCTTCTTGAGGAATATACCTCCTCTAGACACAATCCAACCCCTAAAAAAGGGAACGGATTCTCCTACTGGTACTTCCTCGAATCTGACTTCAGTTTGTTAATATTGTTTCTAGTCCAACCTTGAGGAATCTGTTCGGAGACAAGAAAGTTCACCATGTTAGCATACCATGGAAGAGAGTCAATAACACAAATTAACTCATCCGGAAAAGATTCACGAATAGGTCAAGGCTCAAGGGAATCCTTCAATTCAAGTCGGTATAAATGACCAACCATAATATTCTTAACTCCATGTTTATCTTTAATCTCCAAATCAAACTTCTGGAGTAATAAAATCTACCAAGAAGACGCGCCTTTGCGTCATTCTTTTCTATTAAATATCGGATGATTGTAGATCGCTGTATATAGTCATCGTAGAACCCAAAAGATATGATCTAAATTTCTCCTAGGCCCAAACTACTTCGAGCATCTTCTTTTCAATCACTATATAATTTTTCCGTGCAAGATCTAAAACTTTACTCGCGTAGTGAGCTGCAAATAGAATCCCATCTCTCCTCTGTCGTAACACAAATCCTATGGCAAAATCCTAAGCATCTGTCATGATATCGAAGGGAAGAGACCAATCAGGAGCTTGTAGAAGTGGAAAATATGTGATTCTTTTCAAGAACTCAAAGGCATCTAGATACATGTGATCTACAATAAACTCAGTGTCCTTTCCTAAGATCTCCCTAAGATATACAATAAACTCGGCGCCTCTAGATACATGTGATCTACAACAAACTCATGCTCAAAGGCCTCTAGATACAACAATCTTTGAAAAATCTTTGATGAATCGTCTGTAAAATTCAACATGCCCTAAAAGGGAACGAACTAACATAACGTTGGTTGGTGGTTCAAGTTTCTTTATCGCATCCACCTTAGCAGGATCAGCCTCCATTCCTCTCTTGGAGATGGCATGCAACATGATACCCTCATGTACCATAAAATGACTTTTCTCTCAAGAGAGCCAGATTACTCTCCCTATACCTTTGAAGTACTCGGTCCACATGTAAGAAACAAGCATCAAAAGAATCACTGTGGACCGAGAAATCATCCACGAATACCTCCAAGAAATCTCCAACCATCTCGGCGAACACATCAATCATGCATCTCTGAAAAGTACCTGGGGCATTACATAGCCCAAAAGGCATGAGCTTAAATGCATATGTGCTGAATGAACAAGTAAAGGTGGTCTTTTCATGGTCGTCAGGAGCTATGGCTATTTGATTGTAGCTCGAAGTCGTCGGGGTCTGTATGCAAAAATCACAAGTGGGCACGTACGTGGGGCGTGCAGGTCTAGCTTCGACTGGAGGCTAGGGTGCAGTTTAGTGGCTCGGGCCACGTATCTCACTGCAGTGCCTTGGGCAAGGCTCGGGTCTCCCACGGCAGAAGAGGTGGCGAGTCCGGCTCAGGTGAAATTAGGGCTGTGGGATTAAAGCCCAAGAGGCTTGATGGGATGATACTTGTACGTAGTGCTAGGGTTGCTCCTTCATGGATAATGGTTCTCCAGTGGAGCTTCGATGATGCTCCTGCTCCTCCATCCTTCTCAAGCTGTTGTGATGGTTTGGGAAGCTTTCAGGAGGGATGACGAAGATGGTTGTAGATCAAAGAAGCGACGAGGATGTTAGGAGCTGCTCGTCAATGAATAGTCATCAGAGGTGAAATTAGGAATCGGAAAAGCGATGAAGCTTCCTATCATTGAAGACCCACGATCTTTGTAGGGTTAGAACGATAGTCAAAGTAAAGGGGGATGCTTTGGGAGTGAGATGAAGGGTTGCGTTAAGGTGAAGAAGGTGGAGCCCTAATAGGTTTCTCTTCTTTCCAAGAAGAGGATTGAATCAAAGTGGGGAGAAATATGGAGGAAGGGGAGGGATGAACAAAGTAATGCGCGAAGAAGAGCGATGTAGGGTGATGGTGTAGAGTTGATCAGTTAGAGGTGAGGATGTGTGTGTGCAGTGAATTAAATAGGCGATGAAGAAGTGGTGAGATCAAAAAGGGGCACAATGGATGATTACCTAGAAAGCCCGATTGGAGTTTTTAAAGCTCATGGTCATTGCTCAGATGCGCATGGCAAGACTGGAGCTCGAGTAGCACTCGAGTGTAGGTTGCGACACGGTGGTTAGAACTATGGATCTCGTCGGAGACATCGCTCGGTCTTCACTCAACATCTCTCTCTATCACAAGAGGCAAGGACGTAGCTCAGAGATGTCTCACGTGAAGGCAGATAGCCGACAACTGTTGCCTCTACCTTGGTTTTGATCGACAAAGCAGTTGGTTGAGGCATCGGTTTCAACTGACGACTAGTTGCTAGGTTGTTGTCGAAACCGACAATGGAGTTGATGAAGGAGTATGCTATCGTTAGCTGTTGGAACGAGTAGCTGACGATACGTGGTAAAGTAGCGGTTAATTGGTGAAGAACCGTCAGCGAAGGAGTTCTCGCACGTGAAGGGTAGACGACGGAGGTTGACGATGAAGGCTAGCCATTGTATCTGATGATCCAACGACTCCGATCGAGGCACGATGGGGATGAGAGGAGTCGTATGATGGGTTAGATCAGGCGACCTCTGATGAGGGGGGCTTGGATGAAAGGGAGCCGTCTGTTCAAGTAATCAAATGGCATAGGTGAGATGCAGGTGACATAAAGGGAATGGGCCACATGGCATGCCTTGATGCGGCCACGTGGCCCAATGAAATAAAAGGAAAATGAAAAATAAAAGATAAATCAAAATAAAATAATAAATGAAGTCAAATCATAAAGTGTTCAACATGAAAGTTGCGTATCTTTATGAGATCTACAATTTTCATGTAGAATTCAAAACCAAAATACATCATATATACATAGTAGAATTTTTATAGTATTTTTTAATTTTTTTAATTTTTTTGATATTTTAAATAGGATTATATTTACATTATATTATGTATACTTTTATTCTAATTTTTATGGATTTTATAAATAAATAGAAAATACATGAAATGAAAGGGAACACAAGTTCGTCTTTAATTTATTTACATTAATTAACATTAATTATATACATAGTGTAGATTGTTAATTAACTCTAATTAATAGGTTTATTTGTGAACTTGGTTTAGTCCTTAATTTATTTACATTAACTAACATTAGTGGATTTACAAAATGATTTAATCTTTAGTTTATTTACATTAATTAACATTAATTATATACATAATCTATATTGTTGATTTACTCTAATTAATGGGTTTATTTGTGGACTTGGTTTAGATAAAGGGCTAACATCTCAATAATAAGATGATGGATCTAGGATTCATCAAAGACTTGGAGCTATAGCAGTTACTATAGTGATTCATATTTCGGAGCAAGGAAGACCATGTGTACAATAGTAAGATGTCCTTGTATGGAATCAAGCAGTTTCTCAAGCAATCATATAAACAGTTTGTAGCTTCATGGTTAGTCTTAGGTTAAATTGGAGCTCATATGATTGCTTCTTTTACCTCAACAAGGTAGAGGGTGACTTCATTTATCTCTTGCTTTATATTGACAATATATTAATTGTTGATAAGAAGAAAAATACTAATGATGATGTGAAAAAGCATGAGGATCGTACAAAAAGAGCTCTTCTCATTTCAAATGAACTAAATTAAGAAGGCCGTAGAGAGATTTGGATGCTCGTAGCAAAAATCCACGAATACTCTGTCTGCTGCAAATGCTCATTTTATAGTATCTTTCGTACACTTTAATATAGAGGAGGAGCACATATCATGAATTTCATATGCTAATGCAATCGGGAGCAATATCACAAAAGATGGTATTTGATATTTAGTCTGGTCGCTAAATAAAGACTAAACAGTATTTGCGTAGCTAATTTGAAGTATTTGGTTATGTATTTTTAATTATTTTAAATATAAAATTTACGTCTAACGGATAAAATTTTATATATTTATACTTATATGTCCATTAGTTAACAAGATAAAAGTATCAGTGAAATTACAATCAAAGTATGCACATCAAACTTTTACTTTGCATTAAAGATAAGTATGAAAGTCCAAAAAATAATAAGAATAGAATATTAATTTTCATTAATCAGTCAAATAACCTTTTGAACTTGTTCTATTCAGTCATCTCGTCGAATAACATAGTCGGACTGATAGACTGATCTAATTGGGTGATTATTGCAATATGGTTGAGAGTTTTATATATGCCAAGGTATGCATAAGACCAACTATCACTGTTGTTAGCATGTTTATAGGGAATCCAATGATGGAGTTTCGACATGCAACCAAACAAATCTTTAGGGAGCTGAAAGGAAAGGAACACCTGATATTAGTCTCAATGGAAGTGATTCAAAATGTTTGATTGTTGTTGCTAGATCGTTAGATTTAGACTATGTTACAGATGCTGATGTGAGAAGATTAATGACCAGATATGTCTTTATATTACGGAAATTTATCATTGGTTGGAAGGCTATCTTACTATTTTAGTTACTTGTTCTATCACATAAGTAGAATATGTGTTGACAGAAGATCCAAGGAAGACTTAGTTGGAGATCTCAGTGTACAACATAATTAACCTATCATATATTGTGACAATCTTATCACAATATACCTAGTCAATGATCAACTACATCATATGCGGACCAAGCATATCGATGTTGTTAGAGATTAAAATAGATTGCGTTGATGAGAGTATATTTGTTAAGAGAATATTCTGTAGAGAATATTCTGTAGAGAATATTCTATGTGGTAGAAGTATATTCTTGTAACCCGTAGGGGTATTTATGTATTTTTTCTCCTTTGAGCACTCTAGGGTTTTGTCCTATATAAGGACCTCTAGACCTCTCGAATAAGACTAGCCTTTCTATTCTTTCATACTTTCCACATGGTATCAGAGCAGCTGTCCTAGACCGGTGTTCTGACCTAAATCCCTCCGCCACCGCCAACCCCAAGTCTTCAGGTGGCCCAACGCCGCCCCAGGCGTCATCCCGCACTAACCCAGATGCCTTCGTGCGCTCGTGCCCTAGACTAATCCCCTCGACACTTCCACGGTGCCCTAGGGAGCACCACCTCTAGCCCCTAGCGCCCTTGCGCCTCCCGCGCCTCATCCTCGCATCTAGCGTCAACGCGTCTCGTCCTCGTAACCCGACTCGGGCCCCTTGCGCCTCTCCCTTGCACGCTCGACCTCCCTGTGCGTTCGCAGGACCTCCCAACAGTCCTCCCTGGCCTCGCCTTGGCCCCTCTCGCATCCACTGGCGCCTCCGCCTCACGCCTGTGCTGCCACAAGCACATAAGAGCCATCGACAGCCCCCTCCCATCAGCCCTCTTGCTCACTGGAGCCGCCGCCAAACCCCCCCTCATGCTCCCTAAAGCCGCATGAGCAGCAATCCTCTGTATCACCGCACGCCTAGGAGCGATATCGTGGGCCCCCACTGCGCCATCGGTCCATGCGACGTGTTTCCAGCCCTCCTTGCGCAACAACGTGGGCTCATGATTGCTATTTATTGTCTATTGCTGCAAACGTAGGCACTTGATGTTTTGTTAAGAACAAAATACATTCTCTAGGTCTCTTCTTCTTGACCTAAGACGCCGCCATGACGACCACTGAGACCAAGCCTGTGTACCATACTTATTCTTTGATGGCACATGGCACCACTATCAAGCTTAAGGGGTCTGAAAATTATGTTCTATGGTCTCGGTCCTTCAAAGTATTTATCGGTGGCCAACACAAAAACTATATTCTTATAAAAGACCCACCTGCAAAATTGACAAAGACGACACATGGTTTGTTGACAACTGTCAAGTTATCACCTGGATGACAAACAATGTCGATCCAAATATTGCTGCAAATCTTCTTTACAAAAAAACTGCTAAGGTGATGTGGGAAAACCTTGAGCGCACATACTCTCAGAAGACAACCAAGTCTCGACTTTCTGACATATACATGAGGATCTGGCCAGCCACTCAGGGAGATTCGAGTCTTATTGAGTGCTACATGCTTCTTACAAGCTTATTTGAGGACCTCCTTATCTTTCAGCCTACATGTTGTGATAAACAAGTAGACGAACGCGCTGAATGACAAGTTTATCGATTTTCATCATGATTGAATCCAAAATACAAGCCGGTGAAAGATCAGTTTCTAATAGCGGCCACTCTACTGAGCCTTGAGACTATCTTTGGATGCTTACAGGAGCTTGAGGCTCCCATTCAGCAATCTACCATCTACGCTACTACAGAAACAACGGCTCATTATACATCCTCAGGTTATAGAGGGCGTCAAGGCAGCATGGGTTGAAACTTTGGACGTGGGCGTGGTCGTGACTCTGGATGGGGGCATGACCGTGGTCGTGGTCGTAATTCCTCTGTTGCTCGATATCCAGCTTGTCTACACTGCGGACGTTGGAATCATCCTTCTGACAGGTGTTGGGCAACTTTTGGCATGCAACCTAATGCCAATAATGCCTATGATGAAGCATCTTCTGATGTAATTGAAGATACATCTGCTCAGCAAACTGGAGAGGTACAGACCCCATTTACGGTTCTGAATATACTCGTCAGCGACAACTGCTACAAGACTCTGCTTCCTCTGCTGGAAATAATATAACTTCTGCCTCTTCTGCTAGTCTAGCTACTACCTCAGGTACAGTAGCAAACTCAGTCTCTACCTATAAACATGCATGGATTATTTACTCTGGAGCCTCTACCCATCTGACGGGAGAGGAAAACCTGCTCACGTCTTCCCAACAGTCCTCATCAGTGAAGACTAATCGTGTTGCTAATAAGGATCATTCCCCGATTACTGTTGTTGGTACTATTGATTTCTCTCCCAAGCTACGATTGACAGATGTTGATTGTGCTCCTGCTTTTCCTCTCAGTCTCCTATCTGTACAAAAGCTATGTCGTGAACTTAACTGCTGTGTTATTTTTGACGAGTTCCACTGTTATTTTCAGAACATCCAGATGAGGCAGATCTTTGGTTTGGGACATGAGACGAACGACCTCTATTGCCTCGATATCCCTTGTGATTCAAAAATTTTGTTAGTGCAATATCCATGTCTGACGATCCTCTTCTGTGGCACCTTCGTCTAGGTTATCCTTCAGCCAAAGCTCTCTGCATGATGTTCCCTGAACTTTCGACACTCAAACCCTTTGAGTGTGAGGCGTGTCAGTTCGGGATCATAGAGCCACATTTCCTACATGAGCTGTGCCTCGCTGTAGTTCTTCTTTTTCTCTTGTTCATTGTGATATTTGGGGACCCTGTTCTGTCCGAACAGTAAGTGGTCATAGATACTTTACTGTCTTTGTGGATGACTACAGTTAATTATCTTGGGTCTTCTTATTGAAGGAACGATCAGAAATTCATAACGTTGTCTAGAATTTCTTTCATTATGTCAAAAATATATTCTCCACTACTATTAAAATATTTCGTTTTGATAATGCCTTGGAATTTACAAACAAAGATTTGACATCTTTTTTGCCTCCCAGGGCACCATCCATTAAAAAACTTGCCCATATACCTCTCAATAGAATGGAGTAACAGAGAGAAAACTAAGACATCTTCTTGATATTGCCCGCTCTCTTCTTACCCAAATGAAGGTTCTTAAGAATTATTGGGGAGATGCTATACTGATTGTTGCCCACCTTATAAACATGGTCCCCTCGGCATCACTTAACAACTCTACTCCCTTTGGCTTACTATACCCAAATGACTCACCCTTCCCCGCCTCTGTGGATTTTTGGATGCACATCATTTGTTCACAAATTTTATACTCTCGATAAATTATCTCCTCATGCGATTAAATGTGTTTTCTTGGGCTACTCTCATACTCAAAAGGGTATAATGCTATGATCCTTCTGTCCATCGGTATTACATATCTGCCGATGTCTCATTCTTTGAACAAACTTCCTTCTTTACTCAAGACATGTTAGATATACCATTAGACCTTCCTGCTCCACCTATTGTGTATAAAAGAAAACATATCTCAGGTCTTGTTCATGTTCCTCTACCAGTTTCTTTGTTGCAGGGGAATACACCAACTTCAAGTGCTCCCACCAACCCTGTACCGAATGATCTTCAAGAGCTTCCCATCGCTCTACGCAGAACCAAGAGGCAATGTACACTTCATCCAATATCTCATTTCACGCCCACTAATAGATTATCATACTCTGACAAGAGATATGCAGATGCTCTTATGACAATTTCAGTTCCCAGAGATCATAATAGTGCACTGAAAGATTCTGGATGGCAAAAAGCAATGGATGAAGAAATGGACGCTCTTAATTCCCGAAGGACATGGGATCTTGTGTAGTGTCCCCATGGAACAAAACCTGTTCCCTGCTGTTGAACACAGAAATCGCAGAGGTCGTGTTGACTCACAAGGCGAATCAACAGTCGCTGATTTGACCTCCGACGAAATCCGAAATTCAAACAACAATTAACCCACGACAAATATATCAAGCAATGAAAGTAAATGTGCGGAGTTAAAATTTATTATAACTCTACAACAAGATGTGTATAGGTGCAAGTATGTGTAGAGGTCGAACACAGGGAGCAGACAGGTAGAACGGTGCAAAAATTGCTCAAAATGTGTGTATGTGATCAAATGTCTCTGATGCTATTTTTTTGTGGGTTTTTAATTTTATATTTTTTATTTAATTTTTAATTTTATATTTTTGTATTTTGATTTTTAATTTACTGATTTTATATTTTCTTTTTGTATTTTATATTTTTATATTTTCTTTTTCAATATTGGAATATAAAAGCGAAGTAATAAAAGGTAAGCTAAAGTATTTATAAAAATAGATAAAAATACTCAAAAATAAGGAAATAAAATGTTTTTGGTCTTTTTATACTTTTTTACTGTTTTTGTGATTTTTGGGTAATTTTTAGAATGTTTTTGGTATTTTTAATTATCAAAATAAAGAAAACAGTAGTAAAATACAAGGCTGAAACTAAAATGGAGAAATAAAATAGCAAACAGTAACAAAAATTCTCCAAATTAATTTTCACTCAAAGACAATAAAACCAAGAAAATTCAGAAAAAGAAAACACTATTTTTGGATTTTTTATGGATTTTATAAATTTTTATGAAGGTTTTTAGAGTTTTGCAATTTTTTGGAGTTTGGTTTTATATTTTTTAATGATTTTTGGCTGGGAGTTAAAACTAACTAAAAGACACAAAATATATTTTTTTGGGATTTTTCTGGAGTGTTTTTATATTTTTTTGGTATTTTCTAATGCAAACAGTGCTGAAAATGGCTATTTTTGATTTTTAATAAATATAAAAATGCAATAATTATGAAAAATAAAAATAGGCCGTTAAACTACACCACAGCAGGAAACTACTTTGATTTTTGGGGATTTTTTGGTGTTTTGTAGATGCATGCAAAAATTACTATGAGCAAAAAGAAAACCACACACAGCCAGGGGCGTTTTTGTAATATCAAGAAAATGCAAGGGCCTCTGCGCAATTATCTCAGAAATATTATAACTACATAAAAACTTCATGCACTAAATAGAAACATTAAGAAGTAGCGATGGCACCCTTGCAAAAACGCCAACAGTCACGTGTTTTGCACGCGCCTGGCGGGGGGGGCCTCAACGTAATTATACAAAACGTAGGGGGCAAATTCGCAAATATACCAAAATTTCAACCCTGCAGAGGAAGGTTTGAGAAGTCTTAATTAAATACAAAACAAGGTGGCCGCAGGTTGCAAATTACCCAAAGAAGGGGGCCGATCGAACGGCGGGCTCGCCCCCACTTAGACACGTGCCGCGCCACTAGCGCACGATGCCCCTTCGATTCTGCGGCTTGGATTAGAACGGGGGGCTCGATCGACGGCTGGGTCCCCTCCTTAGGTTGACGGTTCTGATCAAAAAAAAGGGGGGGGGGCGAGATCCAACGGCAACTGTGCGTTGCCCCCTCCCCTTCGTTCTCTTCAGCCCAGGCCCGCGCGGCGGCGGCGGGGCTTCGTCTCCGGCGAGCAAAAATCGACCCCACGCGGGGGTCTCTTGCGCCTGGGGACCTGCAAAAAGAAGGCACGACAACAGTAGATGGTCCCAAGGGCAAAAAAAATGGACGGCGGGTGTAGGAAGGTGATGACGATGGCTCGCCGGCATGAACTCCGGCGATGGGTTGAGGAAGAGATCGACGCGTAATGACCGCAGATGAAAAGAACACAGTAAACAAACAACCTACAGCTTGAGAAAGGCGAAGAAAAACGGAATAAAATCCCCTCGATTGGTCGGGACACCAAGAGGAAGTACCTCGACGGCCGGTTGGCCGGAGATGGGTTGGAACCACGCCAAAGACCAGCCTAACGCCTCCTCATTCGGCTGAAGGTGGTGCTGTCACCACGACCTCCTGAGCACGAGAGAAAAGGAGCAAAAAGGGGTCAAAAGGGTGTTCGAATTCGAAATGGGATTTTGGGTGGCCTTTTGAAAGAATGGTCAAGAGGCGTGATAGACGAGGTGATAGCGCGCGCATCGATGGTCCTCGGCCCCAGACAAGCCCAGGGCGTGAAAGCCCATTCCACGAGGAGCAACTTTGCTGAAGACCTCGACATGAAACGGTGAAAGACCACGCCTCGAAAAAATCGCGAAAAGAGCCAAAAACGCATTCTGACAAGGGGCACAGGCTGGGGTCAGAGAGTTGACCCGAGGTCAACTCTCCAGCCCACCTGGTTGGTCCACGTGGACCAACCAGGAAAAGCCCGGAAAAATATCTTCTAAAATCAAAATAAAATAGGAAACCATTTTATTTAATTATGATTACAAAATAAAAAAAGCTTATACTTTTATAAATTATTTTATGGTGATTTTTATTTATTTTTATGATACTTATTTTTACAAGTTTGCATTTATGCCCCTATAGGTATCTATATCTATATATTTAAGTATTTTATTTTTATTTAGGTATTTTTAATTTATTTTATTTTGGTTTTTATTTTCTAAAATTATAAAATACTTTTATATACATAAATATATTTTTATTTTATTTTTCTGATATGTTTTGTATATTTAATAAAATACAAGTATGTTTCATATAGGTATATATATAGGTAATGTATCTATGTATTTTATTTTTAAGTATTTTATTTTTGTTTTTATTTAGGTTTTTATTCTTATTTTAATGTACATAATTATTATAAGTATTATTTACAACATTATAAAAATATAAAATTATAAAAATAATAAATAAATAATAAATTGAATATTTTAATATGTACAAGTATACAATGAGGGTCCAAAAGTCAACTTTCAAACCGTAGCTCCGCCAAATGCGAAACCACCACCATTAATTAGATTATTTTCTTCTATATACAATTAAAGGTGAGTACGCTGCATTTGGAGTTTTTATTTGTGAGATACGGGTCTGGGAAGTTGGCCTTCTGGATTTTTATTCAGACCATAACTTTTTATCTGTACATTATTTTTCTGTGAAATCAATTTTGTATTTTTATTTATTTTATTATCTACAACTTTCATGTACAAAGTTTCTTTATTTGATGTACAAAAAGTGGAACCAAAAATAGGTCCCAAAATGAATAAAGAATGAATATAAACTATAGGTATTTTATCTGTCTTTTAGCCCTTATCTCCCCCTACTTTATTCCTTGTCGACCTATTCATCAAGATGCCTAGGTCTCGGGGTTTCGGGTCATAAAATATTTACAATATTTTATTCTTTTTCTTTTCTTTTCTTTATTCTATAATTTTGGCTTTAAAAACCGCATTTTATACAATATTTACATACATATGCATGAATGCTAAAATGCATGAATAAGGCCGATTTACACGCATTGACTAGGGTTTTTAAGGCCAAAATGATAGAATAAAGATGATGAAACGTGGATTCATCATCCCCCTATACTTGCCTTTGCTAGTCCCTAGCAAACACTTATGCAATAAGTGCAGAAAAGAAAAACAAAGAAAAGAAAAAGAAGAAAGGTGGACTAAATTTAATTATCAAACTTGTCTTCACAAAATCAAAGTTTGGAGTTTAAGTCGGACCTTTGGAATTTTAGTGCGGGCGGAACCTTAATGAGAACCGAATTTGAAATCCAACAGTCCCTGAGAATCCCAAAACTCTGCTCAAGTCTCCTCAATAGCCAGGTCAGAAATACTTCAACTCATACGCAAACTCTTACGACTATGAATCTGACTTGTACAGTGTAAGTGATGGTGGCTCTCCCCAACTAGAATGACAAAGAAACTGACTTCTCCAGTACGACAACCCAATGATTCCCCAATCCAGCAACTCCATCCTCGAGGAGCGGGGTATTCCCTTCTAAGTTCAAGTGGCAACCAGCTCAAGAGGAGGGGGTGAAGAGAAGAATGGACGGTAGCCAGTGTAGCTACCTATCCTTGGATGCAAGACCAGTGTAGTCAAGTCATCCTGCTGCAGGCTCACATGATATGACTTTGGAACTCAAGCTTGCTTATTGACTTTATAACATATGTACATACTTTGCAGGCTTTTTATTTTTCTACATGCCTGAATTCTTTTTTTTTTTTGAAGTACTATATACAACAGCATTTACATAAGGAGTTTTTCCTCTTGAGCCAGTAGACTATCCCTCTTTTGAAGCTTTATCGCAACCCACAGTCTCCTGTCTTTAGACTTCCTAATCACTGGACGGGTTGGGGTGCACTTCCCTCCCTAGAGGAGGACAAATGTTTCCACTTGTGTGCGTCTCATACCGGCAAATCCAATCCCCTCACCACTCCAATTGAGTTGAGCCATGTGAAAGGTGCAGGTGTCCAAGTTAGGTCATTATCAACAAGAGTCGTGCGTGTGCTCCGAAATACTCTACTTAGGCAATCAAGAATCCATTGAACCAAGTCTCGTGATCCTCAAAGAATTAAGTCAACTAGACCTGAAGTACCTCAAACCCAGTTCCTATAAGGTTCCTGTTATTAGGTAGATTTTAAGGTCCAATCAAGCTCCAATCTTCGGATTTTACTTAGACTCGTTCAACTCTCAAACTCAATCCGAAAAATGCGAATGCTATGCAATGCAATGCAGAAAATATTTTTGTGATGCAATTTTCAAAGATTTTGAACTTTTTATGGGTTTTTGAAAGTATGATGCATGCATATGCAGATGCATTTTTTGTATTTTTCAAAAAGATTTTTCAAATGTTTTTGGATTTTAATTTTGCAAATGTTTTTGGGAATTTTTGAAAACAAAAAGATTTTGGCTGAAAAATAGGTTAAAATATGTACACGGGAGTGCTTCTTTGTATATACAAGAGGTGGATTTTAAGAATTTACAAGGGTAAGTGATCAATTTTATACATATAGTGAATTTCGGTGTGATGTGAATATTCCTCAAACTTATTTGGAAACAATTTTACACACAATTTTTGAAAACTATAGTCCAAAATAATTTTTACAAACATTTTACACACATTTGAAAATCATTTTGCAAAGGCTTTCAAAACAGTATATAGGTTTTTCAAATCATTTTTGCAACCATTTTTCAAACCATTTGCAAATCATTTTTCAAACATTTTATTTCACACAAAGAAAAGAAGTTTTACAAAACACACAATTTTTACACAGGTTGAAAACACGAAACAAAATATTTTCAAAATAGTTTTCAATAGATGTTCACAAAGATTTTCAAACTATTTTTCAGACATTTTGCAAAAAACATTTTCACCTGATTTATTAATCAGTAAATACAAAAAGAATTTGAGGAATAACCACATCTTTTTATTAAGGATTTTTAATGAATTTTAAAGAATTTTTAGCCATATTATTAAGAAAATACGAAAGTACGAGTTATGGCTAAAGTATATACGTAGTATATACGACCCCCCTATACTTAGCTTGAGCTATGTCCTCATAGATCAGAGAGAAAAGAGAAGACATAACTCGTACTGAGTATAGGAAAATCTTAAAGAATAAAAGAATGAATCAATGAGAAGTTGACCGTCCCCCCTATACTTAGGATCAAATAATCCTAAGTATAGCAGACTGTACACAAAGCAGGGAGGGTCAAGGGTGGGAATGAACAGATCGTACTCAGATTGTCTCCCCCTATACTTAGGGTAAGATATCCCTAAGTATAGACAAGAAGAGGAGACAATGGAGAGGATCGAAAAGAATAGAAGAAACTCGGGGTGCACACCCCCCTATACTTAGGACAAAGTACGTCCTAAGTATAGAAGACTGTCTACAAGGGGTAGCACCTTTTTGGTAGATTGAAGAAGATAGAAGAGGAAAAGAAGAAAAGAAGAAAAGAAGAAAATAAATCGGAAGATGGCAGAAGATAGAGAAGGATATACATGTCACTCCCCCTATACTTAGGGTAAAAGAAGCCCTAAGTATAGGCGGCAACAGGAGTGATGATACGGACGAAGAAAGAGCACTCGGCCCGTCCACCCCCCTATACTTAGGACAAAGTACGTCCTAAGCAAGGCAGACACGATAATGGGTGGACGAGCAATACGGAAGATAGAGATGAACAAAGGAGAATGTACAACAGAGGTGGATATACAGATGGTCAAGAAGGTAGAAAGCAAACCTTCTTGCGGGACCGCGGAGGAATAGATCTAGTGTGGTGCAGGTCGACATCGGGGTCCACAGTGGACGGAATCCGATCAGGGTCGACAAGTTGTAAGTCCTCGAGGGCCCTAGGGTGGGAAGGCACAGACTGGGTAGTGGAAGTAGTACGGCTCGGTCCGGCCTTGGGAGTCTCGCTGATATCAAAGTGGAATGGGACGAACTCATCATCATCGGAAGTAGTGTACTCAGAGTCGTCCTGCGAGGGGTCATCCAAGTCAAAACCAAAAGGCACGAACTCATCGGTGGAAGTAGTCGAACTCTGTTCGTCCTCTATAATCTCAACTGGATCATCTTTTTCATCAAAAGGTCCGAATCTCTGAAGAAAAGCAACAAAATCAAATTCGGCCTTAGTCTCATCAGTATCTACATGAACAGGAGCGGACTCATCAGTGGAAGTAATCAGAGCATGTCCGTCCTGTATAGTCTCTATATCTGCCCTCCGCTCAATGGTGTCAATCGTGTAAATCCCGCGGATATCATCAACACATCGCCAATCACAGGAAGCGGAAACACCAAGGTCTATGCTTTCCGAGCTTTCCTCCTTGGAGAGGAATTCTCGGGTCTCATCATCGGTCATGAAGAAGGTCTCTCTGATATCCTCATATAGATCATAGTCCTCGGGGTCAGCCAAGATAGGTGAAGTCACATCAGGTGCGGGTCTCTGGTCAGCAGTGGGTGCGGTGATCACTGCTTCGCCCTCGTCAGCAGGACGGAAGCGAATCTCTCCTGATCCGTAGTCAATAACGACCCTCGCAGAGGCAAGGAATGGTCGTCCCAGGATGATTGGAGAATGCTCCCCTGTGGAGTTCTCCATCGGCAACACGACAAAATCAACATTGTGGCTCGTGCCCTGAATCGAGATGACGGCGTTTTCAAGGATACCCTTCGGCCTCTTTATTGATCCATCAGCAAACTGTACGATCATCCTGGTTTTCTTGAGAGGCCCTAAGTGAAGAGACTGTACCAGCGAGAAGGGTAAAATGCTAAGCGAAGCACCGCCGTCTAGGAGAGTGTGATCACATGTGAAGTCAGAGATGGTGCAGCTAATGAAAGGTGTGGCAGTGTTCTTCTTCCGAGGAATGGGACGGTGTGTGATGGCGTGGGCAGTGGCCATGGTCAAGATATGACGCTCAGATCTGCTCCTCCGCTTTCTCTTCTTGGGAAGAGGAGCAGATGAATCGGTCATGGCCTGCTGAAGTGGGGCACGGATAATCTCATGTATGGTGGCCACCACTTCGGGCTCAGTCAGCATTTTTTTGAATTTTTGGACCTCCTCCATACAAGGGAGGAAGTCGGAATCAGCATATACACGAGGAATGCCAAGAGCAGTCTGTACAGCGGCATCCTCGGGGTCAAAGGTGGGACTGGGTGTGAATGCATGTGTGGTCAAGAAGTCTGGCAAGTGGGCGCTCTCCTCACAGTCCGACTCGATCGTGTGTCTCCCGAAATCTTTTTGAGTTTTTAAAATTTTCTCATTTTTTTGTATTTTGGGCGATTGCAAGCTCTCATGGAAATCCTCGAATGAACCCATATCATCAAATGGTGGAATATCATGGTCGCTCTTATTGGTACTAGTGAGGGTGTCAATCCTCTGTCTCATATGATCCATCATCTGGGTCAAGTGCTCAAGGGTAGACTCCATGAAAGGTGACTCCATCAGCTCAGTCTCGGGTGGATGTGAAGGTGGAGGCGGATAATACATAGGTGGAGATAGAGGTGGGTGTGGGTAGAAATCCGAGTCCTGATACTGTGGCTGAGGCGGATATGTACAAAAGTCAGGAGCAAAGTCCTCCTGGAAAAAAGGAGGTGGACCGGCTGGAGTGAAGGAGGGATCCGCGAAGTCCGGATAGAATACGCTCCAGTCGGCCATCTCGAAACAAAAGAAAATGATCGGGAGAGCACGATGGTCAAGTCAAGAGAATGAAGAAGAAGGCGCAAATGCGCAGGGATGATCTAGGACACACAAAACAATCACAACCAAAAAAATAAAAAGAATACAAACCCTCAATTCACCTACTCAACTCGGTAGAGACCGCAAGAGCGGTCTTTTTATCTTGTCGGTTTTAGAGTTAGGTGAGAAGTCAAAGAATTTCACACACACTTAGGGGCTTGATGGGATTTGGGCACTAATCCTTAAGTGTGCGTGAGCAAATAAAACGAAGACAATGAGGGGATTACTCGCCCCAATACAAGATTTTTCTTTTTGATCGGTTTTAGGGTCAAGTAATATTAGCAGTCCCAATTTTATTGATTATCACTTTTTTTGGATTTTTAGTGAGTAATGCACGAGCCTAACGAGGAGTCAATTCCTTTAAGCACCTAGGTGATCAAAATCAGAGGGAGAGTCGGAAAAGCAATGCAAACGGCAAAAACGATGATGAATGCTAAAGCGTAAATGCTCACCTTGCCTCCAGCACTCTACATGCAAAGATGCTCAGCAGAATTGAAACCTAACTATATGCAAATGCAAAAGCCGATGAAATCGCCCCTAGTTTCAGAAATTGCTATTAGCGGGAAGAACCACAAGTTGACCGTCAATCCTCAACCCTATAGTCCGGTCTAGGCTCACCCCTCCTCTGCTCAACAAATTGAGGGTAGGAGAAAGCGCTTTGTGGGGAGAGCTCGCGGCGCGACGGATTGAAGATGATGAATCAACTGTTTAAATTTGACTACGTCCAAACGCGGCTATAGGAGCATGCAAGGTATTAGGTGTTTGGCCTTAGTCTATCGCAAGCAATCCTAAAACTATGGGCTCAATCACACAAAATAAATAAAATCGAAAAACAAAACAAAATAAAAAGAATGCGAGAAAAGCCGACAAAAACCGCGAGAGCCCCCAAGTGAACAATCACTTGGAAATTAGGCTCCAGAGAGTCCAGTCCGGGGGTACCTGTATTATTACAATTAATGGTCTCTCTCTCACTACGAATTACAAAATAAATACAAGAGAATAAAGAACTAGAACTGTCTTCAAAATTCTCTCCTAGCTCGCCTTCGTGCAAAGTCTAGTCGCCTCACGTGGGTGCGTAGGGGCTCCTGGAATAGAGCTCCTCCCTCGATCCGCGTTCCTCGCAAAAAGTCAAACCAGAGAGAGGTTAGACAATTCAAACTAGAAATATCAAAAATAAAGAAAATAAAACAAGCAGAAATAAAAGCCGCAAATGTGGACAAATAATCACAACACAAAACAAAAACTCGAACTACGCGCTGTTGCTCCCCGGCAACGGCGCCATTTGTTGAACACAGAAATCGCAGAGGTCGTGTTGACTCACAAGGCGAATCAACAGTCGCTGATTTGACCTCCGACGAAATCCGAAATTCAAACAACAATTAACCCACGACAAATATATCAAGCAATGAAAGTAAATGTGCGGAGTTAAAATTTATTATAACTCTACAACAAGATGTGTATAGGTGCAAGTATGTGTAGAGGTCGAACACAGGGAGCAGACAGGTAGAACGGTGCAAAAATTGCTCAAAATGTGTGTGTATGTGATCAAATGTCTCTGATGCTATTTTTTTGTGGGTTTTTAATTTTATATTTTTATTTAATTTTTAATTTTATATTTTTGTATTTTGATTTTTAATTTACTGATTTTATATTTTCTTTTTGTATTTTATATTTTTATATTTTCTTTTTCAATATTGGAATATAAAAGCGAAGTAATAAAAGGTAAGCTAAAGTATTTATAAAAATAGATAAAAATACTCAAAAATAAGGAAATAAAATGTTTTTGGTCTTTTTATACTTTTTTACTGTTTTTGTGATTTTTGGGTAATTTTTAGAATGTTTTTGGTATTTTTAATTATCAAAATAAAGAAAACAGTAGTAAAATACAAGGCTGAAACTAAAATGGAGAAATAAAATAGCAAACAGTAACAAAAATTCTCCAAATTAATTTTCACTCAAAGACAATAAAACCAAGAAAATTCAGAAAAAGAAAACACTATTTTTGGATTTTTTATGGATTTTATAAATTTTTATGAAGGTTTTTAGAGTTTTGCAATTTTTTGGAGTTTGGTTTTATATTTTTTAATGATTTTTGGCTGGGAGTTAAAACTAACTAAAAGACACAAAATATATTTTTTTGGGATTTTTCTGGAGTGTTTTTATATTTTTTTGGTATTTTCTAATGCAAACAGTGCTGAAAATGGCTATTTTTGATTTTTAATAAATATAAAAATGCAATAATTATGAAAAATAAAAATAGGCCGTTAAACTACACCACAGCAGGAAACTACTTTGATTTTTGGGGATTTTTTGGTGTTTTGTAGATGCATGCAAAAATTACTATGAGCAAAAAGAAAACCACACACAGCCAGGGGCGTTTTTGTAATATCAAGAAAATGCAAGGGCCTCTGCGCAATTATCTCAGAAATATTATAACTACATAAAAACTTCATGCACTAAATAGAAACATTAAGAAGTAGCGATGGCACCCTTGCAAAAACGCCAACAGTCACGTGTTTTGCACGCGCCTGGCGGGGGGGGCCTCAACGTAATTATACAAAACGTAGGGGGCAAATTCGCAAATATACCAAAATTTCAACCCTGCAGAGGAAGGTTTGAGAAGTCTTAATTAAATACAAAACAAGGTGGCCGCATGTTGCAAATTACCCAAAGAAGGGGGCCGATCGAACGGCGGGCTCGCCCCCACTTAGACACGTGCCGCGCCACTAGCGCACGATGCCCCTTCGATTCTGCGGCTTGGATTAGAACGGGGGGCTCGATCGACGGCTGGGTCCCCTCCTTAGGTTGACGGTTCTGATCAAAAAAAAGGGGGGGGGCGAGATCCAACGACAACTGTGCGTTGCCCCCTCCCCTTCGTTCTCTTCAGCCCAGGCCCGCGCGGCGGCGGCGGGGCTTCGTCTCCGGCGAGCAAAAATCGACCCCACGCGGGGGTCTCTTGCGCCTGGGGACCTGCAAAAAGAAGGCACGGCAACAGTAGATGGTCCCAAGGGCAAAAAAAAATGGACGGCGGGTGTAGGAAGGTGATGACGATGGCTCGCCGGCATGAACTCCGGCGATGGGTTGAGGAAGAGATCGACGCGTAATGACCGCAGATGAAAAGAACACAGTAAACAAACAACCTACAGCTTGAGAAAGGCGAAGAAAAACGGAATAAAATCCCCTCGATTGGTCGGGACACCAAGAGGAAGTACCTCGACGGCCGGTTGGCCGGAGATGGGTTGGAACCACGCCAAAGACCAGCCTAACGCCTCCTCATTCGGCTGAAGGTGGTGCTGTCACCACGACCTCCTGAGCACGAGAGAAAAGGAGCAAAAAGGGGTCAAAAGGGTGTTCGAATTCGAAATGGGATTTTGGGTGGCCTTTTGAAAGAATGGTCAAGAGGCGTGATAGACGAGGTGATAGCGCGCGCATCGATGGTCCTCGGCCCCAGACAAGCCCAGGGCGTGAAAGCCCATTCCACGAGGAGCAACTTTGCTGAAGACCTCGACATGAAACGGTGAAAGACCACGCCTCGAAAAAATCGCGAAAAGAGCCAAAAACGCATTCTGACAAGGGGCACAGGCTGGGGTCAGAGAGTTGACCCGAGGTCAACTCTCCAGCCCACCTGGTTGGTCCACGTGGACCAACCAGGAAAAAGCCCGGAAAAATATCTTCTAAAATCAAAATAAAATAGGAAACCATTTTATTTAATTATGATTACAAAATAAAAAAAGCTTATACTTTTATAAATTATTTTATGGTGATTTTTATTTATTTTTATGATACTTATTTTTACAAGTTTGCATTTATGCCCCTATAGGTATCTATATCTATATATTTAAGTATTTTATTTTTATTTAGGTATTTTTAATTTATTTTATTTTGGTTTTTATTTTCTAAAATTATAAAATACTTTTATATACATAAATATATTTTTATTTTATTTTTCTGATATGTTTTGTATATTTAATAAAATACAAGTATGTTTCATATAGGTATATATATAGGTAATGTATCTATGTATTTTATTTTTAAGTATTTTATTTTTGTTTTTATTTAGGTTTTTATTCTTATTTTAATGTACATAATTATTATAAGTATTATTTACAACATTATAAAAATATAAAATTATAAAAATAATAAATAAATAATAAATTGAATATTTTAATATGTACAAGTATACAATGAGGGTCCAAAAGTCAACTTTCAACCGTAGCTCCACCAAATGCGAAACCACCACCATTAATTAGATTATTTTCTTCTATATACAATTAAAGGTGAGTACGCTGCATTTGGAGTTTTTATTTGTGAGATACGGGTCTGGAAGTTGGCCTTCTGGATTTTTATTCAGACCATAACTTTTTATCTGTACATTATTTTTCTGTGAAATCAATTTTGTATTTTTATTTATTTTATTATCTACAACTTTCATGTACAAAGTTTCTTTATTTGATGTACAAAAAGTGGAACCAAAAATAGGTCCCAAAATGAATAAAGAATGAATATAAACTATAGGTATTTTATCTGTCTTTTAGCCCTTATCTCCCCCTACTTTATTCCTTGTCGACCTATTCATCAAGATGCCTAGGTCTCGGGGTTTCGGGTCATAAAATATTTACAATATTTTATTCTTTTTCTTTTCTTTTCTTTATTCTATAATTTTGGCTTTAAAAACCGCATTTTATACAATATTTACATACATATGCATGAATGCTAAAATGCATGAATAAGGCCGATTTACACGCATTGACTAGGGTTTTTAAGGCCAAAATGATAGAATAAAGATGATGAAACGTGGATTCATCACCTGCCGATGGGTTTTTACTACAAAGTAGCCTCCAGATGGCTCCATTGACAGATTGAAGGTAAGACTTGTGGCTAAAGGCTTTATACAAACATATGGAGTTGACTACTTCGAGACCTTCTCACCTGTTGCACGAATGGGCTCCATACAGACCATTCTCTACTAGGCGGGCGTTCACGGCCATTTTGCAACTGCAGAACTCTCAGCGGAACCTCCTATGCAAGGATCTTGGGTGGCTGTGGCGTATGAAGCTACCTGAGAGGGTTCATTTTCTCCTGTGGCTTTTGAGGCGAGGGAGGGTCTTGACCCGAGATAGATGTGCAAGGTTTGTTTCGGGGATTGACTCCTTGGACTGTGTGCTGTGTGGTGGCAGTGTGGAGACATTGGAGCACCTATTTTTCCTCTGCCCGAGCTCTGCCGCAATTTGGGGGGAAGTCAATGTTACTTGGGTCAACGCATCTTCGGCTAACTCGTTTTGGGATTCTATGCGTTCAAGTGTTGATCGGCCAAGGAGGGAGCTGCTCCGCCCCTTCACGTGCATTTGGGCGCTGTGGCTTGCTAGGAACGCGAAGATTTTCAGGGGACAAAGGTTTTACAAGGAAAATATTTTAGAACACGTTTCTTTGCTTGTGAATGACTGGCTGCTCCTGTAATGCATTTGGCGTGTGTTTTCCTTTTTTTTGGGGCCCTCAGGCGGGATCCACTCGATCCTTAGTGTTTGTATAACTTTCCCTCCTCCTTGTCTTCTTCATCGTTTTTTAAATAATATTTGGGGCAAACACCATGACGTGTATCCCCCGAAGTGCTTTAGTTTCAAAAAAAAAAACAGACCATTCTCTCAGCGGCAGTAAACAAAGGCTGGAATATTTTTCAACTGGATGTTAAGAATGCATTTCTATATGGAGATCTAGAGGAGGAGGTTTACATGATGCAACTTCCAGGGTACGAAGTCGAGGGGGCATAATGTATGCCGACTTCGTAAAGCAATCTATGGTCAGAAGCAAAGCCGAGGGCATGGTTTGACAGACTAAGTACAGAAATTAGCAACTCTAGTGTTTTCAGAGAACTACAACTGACTACTATGTTTTCATCCGAAAACGATCGTCTGGTACTGTTATACTTGTTGTATATGTAGATGATATGGTTGTTACAGGTGACAATGATAAAGGGGTGTTGGAGACTAAGGCTTTTTTGCAAAAGGTTTTATCACAAAGGATCTGGGACAACTTTGCTATTTTCTTGGCATAAGTCTTACGTACCAAGGAAGGACTTCATATGTCACAAAGGAAGTATTTCCTAGGTACACTAACTGAAGCTGGATTACTTGGATGCAAACCCTCCGGTATTCCTGCAGAACCAAGGAACCACTCTACCTCTGTTGATCCTCCATTTGAACACATTACACGATACAGAAGCCTAGTTAGAAAACTATTGTATCTTATTATTACTAGACCAAACATATCCTATGCTGTGAGCAGAGCTAGCCAATACATGGAGACACACTGTTACAACCATTGGGAGGACGTTCTTTTGATCCTTCGATATATGAAGGAATCACCCAGACATGGCCTATTCTATGGGGCAAATGGATACACTGATGTTGACTGCCACTAATCCTGTATTCCAAGAGAGAACCAAGCACATCGAGATTGACTGTCATTTCATTCGTGATGTTGTACGAGGAGACAAGATTGCTACACCACATATCTCGACAGATCTTCAGCTTGCAGACATTTACAAAGGCCTTGTCAAAGAAGCGTCTTTCCTGGATTGCTTCCAAGTTGGGCATGATCGATGGATATGCTCCAACTTGAGGGGGAGTGTTAGATATTAAAATAGATTGCATTGTTGAGAGTATATTTGTTAAGAGAATATTCTATAGATAATATTCTATGTGGCAGAAGTATATTCTTGTAACCCGTAGGGGTATTTATGTATTTTTTCTCCTTTGAGCACTCTAGGGTTTTGTCCTATATAAGGACCCCTAACCTCTCGAATAAGGCAAGCCTTTGTATTCTTTCATACTTTCCACAGATGTTAGATACCATTTCTTCCATTGTGAGAAGAGAGTCAAGTTGAAAAAAGTTGGCATGATTAATGATCAGTTAATATGTTCACTAAACCGTTTGGTAGCATTTTTAAACATTAGTTGGAATTGCTCAATGTCATACTTGGCAGTAGCCTCCTATAGGGAAAGGCGGTTGGTGGAGTCTAACACTTGTCAAGCTACAATCAGGTGGCTAAATGCAAGGTGGAAATTGCTGAGATGCTGTGAATCATTATCTGTCCTATTTATATTGGATTTATATCTTATTTGTTTTGTATTGGAATTAGGGAGATCAATCTATAAGGGGTTGCTATATAAACCCCCTCAAGGTCATGGTTATGCACCGTCTTTTGTACTACAATTCTTCTTCCATATTGAGAGAGATTAACCACGGCCATGAATAATGTAGTTCATTATGGGCAAATTTGTAAATTTTGTTTTGTGGTCGTTTCTTGTTTACTTATTTGTGTGTTTCATCTGCACCCTACTTCCGCTACATGCAACCAGAGAATCATTAAGAGGGTGTGGGACTCTCCAATTAAGAGGGTGTGGGACTCTCCAATGGGCTGTGAACTAGTTCTAATTCAGCCGTAATTCTCATTTATCTTGAATTGCATGTCTGGGTCTTTTTCCTATCTCCCCACTGCACAAATTCCATGGAACATCAGGATCACGTTGAAGCCTGACTGCAGGGATTCCCATCGTCTACATGAAGTTAACAATAGTTACATAGAGGGCTGATATTGTGAGAGCCAAAAACTGTGAGAGCATGAGAGCAGTGGATCTGGACGAGAGAGACGAGCAGAATCTAGTGGTCCAGATTCACTGCTCTCATGCTCTCACAGTTTTTTGCTCTCACAAGATCAGCCCTCTAGTTACATATTCTCATTTTTGTGATTGACAAATATATTTTTTAGCCTACTGACTTTGGAGTTGATTGGATTAATGGAAGAATTAAGAAGTGTTCGAAATAGATTATTAAGAAGTTTACTATGTTGTTGGATTTAAGCCAGGGTATGACCCAAATTCGATTTGTTGAAGTGAAGAATTTATGTAGCCGACCCACTTAAAGTAGAAAGAGGCTTGAATTTCGATGTTCTTACTGGTTTGGAGGTGATTGGGGTAAATTGGTGGCGAAATTATAACCAAGGGAATCATAAACTTGGCAAGGTTGAGAACTGGATGACACCTTCAGGCTCCATTATTTTCTAGGGATTTTTACCCGGCAGACCCTATAATCTTTTCCAATTACCTCTACGACCTTTGAAACATCGTAATTCCTCCCCCGACCTCGTAAACTTGCTCCGTCTTATCCAACAAACCTTGCCGTCAATTTTAACTGTATTTGAGTTAAATACTTGAGTTAGTCTTGAGTTAACCTAACTAATTTACCATCCAACGGCTAAGATTAACCAAAATAAAAAAAATAGGAAAGAAAATCCTGCCAGGACCGAAGCAGCGGCTGCAGGGGCTCCATCGCACGGGGGTGGGAGGGGACTCCATCGCGCGGGGGGGGGGGGGGGGGGGGGGGGGGGTTGGGGGGCGAAGCAGCATCGGCGGCGGCAGGGGGGGACTACACTCCATCGCGCGCGGGAGGGGAGGGGGTGGGTTCGGCTGCTCGGAGCAGGAGGGGGCTGCGGGAGGGTGATGCATTGGGTGCAGGGGGTCGAGCGGGAGGGGGAGGGGGCTGGAGTCCATCGCGCGGGGGTGGGGGTGAGGACTGCACTCCATCGCGCGCGGGAGTGGGGGTGGGTTCCGCTGCTCGGAGCAGGAGGGGGCTGCGGGAGGGTGCTGCGCTGGGTGCGGGGGGGTCGAGCGGGAGGGGGAGGGGGTGCGGGAGGCGGGGAGGGGGGGAGGGGTGGCTGGACTCTATCGCGCGGGGGTGGGGGTGAGGACTGCACTCCATCGCGCGCGGGAGGGGGTGTGGGTTCCGTTGCTCGGAGCAGGAGGGGGCTGCGGGGGGGTCGAGCGGGAGGGGGAGGGGGGGTGCGGGAGGCCGCGAACTGTGGTGGGTGCAGGGGCTCCGAGCAGGGGATGCTCTGCTGCGGCTGCGGGAGGGCTCGGAGCTGGAGGCTGCTGCGGCTGCGGGAGGGCTCGGAGCGGGAGAGTGCTGCGGCTGCGGGAGGCTGCTCGGAGTGGTAAGGTTGCGCGGGCGCCGACGATGGAGGTCAACGAGATGGTTGGTGTTGGACAATGGGGAGATGGATGAAGGTGAGAGGGAGTGGCAGTTAACGTAAATTCGATAAATAAAATAGGCATAATATCAAAGAGTGTAACGGAATTCGGTTACTTTTAACGGATAAATAGATGGAGGTTAACCACAGGGTTGATATGGTAAGGGTTAGCAAGATTAAAGGGTCGAGGGAGGAATATCGATGTTTCAAAGGTCGTAGAGGTCATTTGCAAAGATTATAGGGTCTGCCGGGTAAAAATCCCTATTTTCTACCATGGAGGGCCCTTATGTCTCACGTACAAACATCATGCACAGCTGACAGATGTTTTCAAGCACTGGTAACATGTGCATTTTACTATGCTTCTTCTTATCGTGGGGTCCAATTTATAATTTTATTCTGAATTTTGGAAATTCGAACTAACATGCATTGAACTGTTGTGCACGAACCATTATCGGGCTCAATACGTTATTTAGTTGGTTTGAAATATTTTATTTATAAGCAGACTCTGATGGAAACCATGAACTATGCAGGTTTTCCAACGGATTGACGTTCTGAGTAAAGATTTTGATAACATTGTGGAGCTTGAACTTGGCACACCTTGGCCTCTTCCAAAAGCTGAAGCAACAGCTACACTGGCCCATAAATTTGAAATAACAGGTTCATGTCTCTTACTAGACTTGCTGAATTTAGAAATTATTGCCATGATTGGAGAATTCATTTTCGTAGTGGTTTATGTTTCCTTTCAAGTAGAACTCGTCTACCGACTTGTGTCTGCAGCCTGTTCCAGTTTGTTTTCCACACTGTTGGTCTTTCACGTTAGTGAACCTGCATTCACGGGATTCATGACTAAATCGAATGCTCTTAAGATTTTCATGATTGGAGGAGGGGGTTCACATAAACTTCTATCATCCACTAAATCGACATAGGGAACTTTAACTTCAGAATCGATATGGACTTGCAAGTTGCATCTACTATTTTTTGAGGGTTCTACAGGGAGAATTGTTGAGTAAGTTACTTTATTGGTTGAAACCTGTTGCTGAATTTTTTATTGTAGACTCCTATTTTCGTACTGCTCAATCTCGACTGTAACGAGTGTGCCAGCTATTATATACGTTGAGAGATGCGATGAATGTTGGTCTAATCTCGGTGTTCATAAATATTGCCTTTCTTCAGCTGAATTTACACCTTCTCTTTAAAAGTCATTCTTGCATGCATCTTCTGATGATTGGGATCTAATATGACAGGATCTTCAAAGATCAAGATAACATATGTTAGCACTACGGTCAAGCCCACGGGAAACTTTTCCCAGCTACCTCCACTCGATATTCCTCGTTTGCCCGATGGATTGAGGCCACCTTCCAATCCTGGTAGTGGAGAATTCGAAGTTACATATGCTGATTCCGACATGCGAATCACAAGAGGAGACAGAGGAGAACTGAGAGTGTTTGTGGTTTCATAGGCAACTAGCAAGATATATTTTGCACACTTGATGTATCATTCCACAGGATGACGAAAAGAATCTGATGTTATTGCTGGCGATGCATACACGATAGAAGCAGAAAGCAGAGTCCATTTTGGATAAATCTGTGGGATGCTGGGTATCATTTTGTTGTTAAAAACATATATTTTCGTCCCAGAGAGTATCTGAAGATACATGTTCACTTCAGTACTCCTGACAGACCTTGTTTTTTTGTTGTTGCATGCATTTATAATTCCTTGAGTTTTATACATAATTTTGTTGTAAATCTTGCAATCATGTGTACATCCTTATTAAGTTTATAATTTCGTGTGACCCTTGCTTTCTCATCGTCTCAGAACATCAACTCATGTTCTTGTATGTGTCGCATTCAACAGTGGTTAATATTTTCCCGTCTAACAGCTTGTTATGTACAAAAAGGTATATTTGCAGCATGACCCCTAAAATCTTTCCATAACAATATTACCCATAGAATCTTTGTTATTGAACCACAGTTCCTATAATTTTATTCTATGTATTAACATACACGCCCCTCGCCAAGGGTTATGGTACAAGAGTTTGTAATGTTACCTAGGTTGTGATGTAACCACTTTTCTCAGGATAACGGATAACTTATACCGGTATAAAGTATCTTCATTCCATAATAAATGGACGCTATCGTGCATCCAAAACTAGGCCTTTCCCACAAGTTGTACAAGAAAATTTGAGTTTAGTGTCTTATTTGGACGACAAGAAATCATGGTACGGGAATAAACATGAATAAGGATATAGAATAAAGATAATAAAAGTTTATTCTCTGTTCAACTGGAAAGATAGGTTGAACTAGAAAGATTGGAATAAAGTGAATAAGGTGGAATCAAAGTAGGTAAAGTGAAATCAAGATAAAATATCGGTGGAATAAGCCGTACTCTTGAGAATCACATTGAATGAGGAATTGATCCCTTATTCTCCAAAGGAACATGAAAAAAATCATTTTGAATATTTATTGGCAGTATGTAATCTCAATTCCATCAGGACATGTACTCCACAAATGATGAAGCTGTTGGGAATAGATTCTATAAACAGGCGCAAATCCACATCGAATGTCTGTCTATATTGCTAACAATGAAATATATAACAATGATTATTTATTGATTTGTTTACTAATCCTTGTTAAATTACAAGGAATGTAGATATTTTCATGAAAAAACTTAATCAGATAATTATGTTTATATGAATCTTTAGCAATGCATATGAAATTAATGGCGAATTATAGAAATAATATATTTTTTTTTGCAACGAATAAGATTCATTGTTATAGTTTTTTCATTGGAAAATAAAACAACAAACGTTGAATTTATTTATTACATTAGGCAACAGTTTTATTCCAGTTTTCATTCCTCATCATTATGCATTTATTGAGTAAAATACCAACGGAGATAACATGATCCAACGCAACATCACACCAACAGCGCATGACCCATCCAGGGAGGAGGAGGAAAGGCCATGCATCCCGGCCGTCATCCCCCTCCACCGGTCTACAACAACGGCTTCCACAGCTAAAACCAGAAGAAGAGGCTACAACACAAGATCTGATCATAGAAAACGAAGCACGCAATACAAACAAGCACTAGACAGCCGCTGCAGCGGTGTTACCTCCGATGACGAGGCGGCCCTTCTTCATGGCTAACTCACCAGGCTGCACCTGCGAGCACCCATCGACGACCGCACTGAGCTCGTAGGGAGCGGCGTCGGTGGCCAGCCACTGCTGGACGTAGAAAAGCGTCTGGCTGCAGCCGGCATGGGGCCCCGTGGTCGTGACCTCCACGTAGTCGCAGTACCAGCCGTGGTGGGGGCCGGTGCCGTCGGAGGTGAGGTTGAGCCGGCACAGCGGGGGCTTCAGGCAGGGGCCTCTACCGGAGAAGATGTCCAGGTTCCCCCTCTCGTAGTAGTCGTGGCCGGGGTTCCATGAGGCCCCACTGCGCCTCGAGGTCCGCCACGGCGATCTGAGATCCCGTGGAGTCGCCAAACGCCACGCTGATGCGGGAGTCCGTGCCGGCCTTTATGATGGAGCCCGTCTTCACGTACACGCTGTACACGCACTGCTCCTTCTGGAACGTACAGGAGATCGGATCTGAGGGTGAGAGAGATGTATAGCCGACGGGACCAAGAAAGCACGCAAGTACTGTTTGCACGCACTTACAGGATCGCTTCCCACCACGAGGAACGCGGAGAGGCAGAGGAGGACGAGGCGGAGTTGCGTCTTCCTGGTCGAGGCCATCTGCTGCGTCATCTGCTCCTGATGCGTGCGATGGCGGTTGAGATCGGAGGTCTGAGATATTACGGGAGAAAGAAGGGGAGGATGGATTTGTTTACTGGCAAGTGGATGAGCTGGAGAGGGGCTTGCGGCCATTTGTCCACCAGGGTTTTTGAAACAGTTACCCTTAGAAATTTTAGAATAACATATATACCCCTGTAGTCTTCCTACCGTCTTATCACATTGTTATCACCGACGGCGTCCATTTCTTACTTCTTTGCTAAGATATTTGTGCACGAACACCCGTATTATATGGGCACATTATTGGCATGACACTTAACCTAAAGAAATCAGTCGTTGTCACGCATAATTTACATCGATTATTTACTCTCGAAACTCATTAGTTGAAATTCAAAATATAGAGAGCGAGAACGTGCTGAATCAACGCGGACACATCCTTCAGCTTACCGTAATATAATATGGAATAATCTCTTGATTTGCCAAAGAATTGCATTTTTTTCATTTTTCATATTTTTTTCATATTTTTCAATCAAAGTAATATGCAAAAAATACCGTGTAATAAAACCATCACAACCACAAATTTGATCTATAACAACGAATAATTTGAATATTCATTAACATCATTTCCAATATTAATATATAACAATGAGTATGTTCATTGCACAATTATAATTTATCGTTGTAATTTGCAGCGAATACATGGTCATTGCAAAAGCTTCATATTGCGATGATTATTTCATTGATTTTTTGTTTACGATTTGTACTAATCATTGTTGACCTAGCAATGATTTGAAGAAAAACAACATTTGTTATATGGTTTGTTGTTAACAATATAATAATGAGTATACTATTCGTTACAAATTTAAAGATTCAAATATAATTTCACAATGAATACTATTTATTGTTGTACATTTAATTATGGATGTATAACAATAAATAATATATTTGTTATCCTAAGTCAATTTTATTATACTGGATCGACATTAGATTAATTGTACAACAAGAAATAATTTTCATTTTGAGGTAATGTTTTTTTTTTAAATGACCAATCTCTCATCTACGACACGTAACAATCCGATGATAATGTGACATCAACATTCATAGATTAAATATGATGTATGAGTCATCATATGTGAGTATATTTGCATATATACATACATAACTATGTGTGCGTATGTATAAGACATGCGTGCTTGCATATAAATACACACGCATACAAAAGGGAACTGATAAAAAAATTGACCAAAATAAAATCAAATAAGTTGGAGTTCATTGTATACGAGGAAATAATTCTGACGTTATTCGCAATACTCTTCAAACTGAGTGAGGTAAACACCCTTAAGGTTAGAGCACAAATCCTTAGACTCATATTTGTGATGTATGTACCTAGCCCTTTAGACACATATATCACTGACGATTTTGAAAATCGCTTGTTAAAAAGATGTGTGTAATTATGATCATACGTAAAAAATGATTTGTTTTTCGTTTCGTTATAGGCGGCAAACGGAATCGGTCAAGAAAATAACCACAGAAAATATTTGTCAATTTTAATGAATGCGGTTTTATGTTTATTTTACTTGGACAAGTCCCAAGGTCGAATACAAGGAGGCAAAGGAACAACCTAGAATTATGTCTATCAAAATCCATGTGTGATTTTCAAGGCGTTCTTTTTTTATTTTTTTTAATGCAATAAAGGATGCAATATGCAATTTTGGCCTATTTTAGGGACTAAAATATGAATTACGCTCAAACGATGTCCGAAAAATATGAAACTTGGCCACGATGCAAAATATGATGAAATGAATGCACTGTAATTTTTTGGAATTTTTGGATGCAATATGAATTTTTTTAACAATTTTTAAATGCAAACAAAATGAATTTCAATATTTAATTATAATAAATATTAAACCTAATTATTTTCAAGGAACAAAATTATCTAGGATCTATCGCTTTGTGATTGATCTCAGAAAAATCCTACACCTCAAAAATACTAGTTTCAATATCTATTAAAAATTAAACACTGAAATATGCAAAATAATTTTTACAGGGCAAACTATGCATGAAAATACAAATCTTTTTGGACATAATGTCATACACAATTAACTATACACTAAATGATTTTTTGGGAATTTTTAAAGCAACGATTAATCAAATAAAAATTTCAGAGCAAGAAATGGGTAAATTATGTAATTTTCCACAAAATAATTAATTATCAATTAACCATCGATCATAAAAATATCCACAATGTGTCAAAACATCGAGAATTATCATGCTATTTTTGGATAAATAAAATAACGCAATAGAGCTGATCGAAATAAAGGGGAAAGACATGGGTACAGATGCAATAAAATGAATAAAATATGCAGGGGGGCCTAGTTGTAATTACCAAGATTCCATAGGGTCTTCTTGCAAATTCTCCAGAGGGACACGTGCCATTGGCTGGGCTGAGGTGCAAATAGGGGGACCTCCGGGGGGCGACTTGCAATTTTTCCAGTTGGTCACGTGCGTCGCACGTGACCCCTGGGCTTTTGGAGTGAACTATGGAATGAGAAATCGCCAAGGGCCCCTTTGCAATTCTTCACACCAAGCATGTGAGCCCACGTGCTGGGGGGTTGTCTTCCTCCTTAGTTCTACGGCTCCAGGCGGTCCTCGAGTGGCAGAGATGTCTGGCCGTCAATTAGAGGCTGGGCGGAGGGGGCCCGACCAAGGCTGAGGGGGCTTCTGATGTCTAGGCATCGGTCGGGGGAGCGACCAGCTCCTGGTGGTCGATGTCGGTGAATCTTTGTCGGTGGAGGGGAGGCCCGACCAAGGCGATGGTCGTGCAACAGAGCGTAGTGGCGGAGAAGCTCTGGAGGTAACCGATATAGAAGTCGGTGAAGATGAGGATGGCGATGAAGCTCAGAGAAGATGATGGTGGAGTCGTTGATAGTGATGGCTCGACGAAGATCGGAGCTGGGCAGTACGCGGTGAAGGGGTGCGGCTGCAACGAGGGACGAGAAGCCCTCGGATCTCGCCGCAGGCTCGAGGGAGTTGCCAGGAGCTGTCACCTCCGGCGAGAGGGCCCTCTTGCTCTGGTAAATCGGCGAATGAGGGAGTCAGGCTGTGGAGGTGCTCTTAAATAGGGCTGGAGAGCGGGATAGCCGGAGATGGAGATCTGGATGGAGGATTCGACCGATCGCGGAGATTGCGGGAAGGCGGTTGATTGGAGGAGATCCGGGAGAGATCGGGGATTTGAGGCGGCAGCGAGATACACGGCGGCGACGAGATTTGGGGGCGCCGCCGCCTGCGATGGAAAGTGGAAGGTGCTGGGGAAGAAGGACGGTGGCCGTCCGATCGGTCGAGATCGGACGACCACGAAGGCGGCGCGTGGCGAGCAGGGGGAGAGGGTGGCAGGGCACGTGCGACGCACACGCGGGTTATTTATTATTATTATTATTATTTAATTATTTAATTATTTTTTTAAAACGAATAATAAAAATGCCAAAAATAGCTGATATGTGTCGGCTCCAGGAGCTGCCACGTGTCGGCACCACAAAAATTGAAATATAAATACTTTGTAAAATATAAAATAAATAGCAAACGACCTCGGATCGAAAAAAGTTTCTTCACAGAAATTGCTCGTCTCGATGAGATCTACAACTTTTATGAAGATATCAAAACCAAAATCGATCAAATGCACAAAGTGAATTTTTGGGGTATCCCATGTACATAGAATACTTTGATTTTTGGGTTTTATAATTTTTATGTCATTTTTAAACCAGATAAAAATCCAGAAAAAATATGATAAAATCAGAAATAAATATAGACACATTAATATAATTTTTTTGGATTTTTATTAATTAAGAAAAAGAAGAAATAAAATAAAATATGAAACAGACAAATTTTGTACAGTCGATTAGTGAAGACTCAGACTTAATTTGTTTCTTTGATTTCAAGCTTAATTTGGATTTGGATTTTTAGGTATTTTAATAAAACTTTTATCAAAGAAGACAAATGAAAAAGAAATAAACTAAAATAGGTTAAATATGTACATAAAATAATAGGTCAAAAAATACAAAATGTACAAAAGAGGCCAAAACCCAACTTTCACATATGAGCTCTGATTCACTTGAACTTGGTCTTTTTTGAAGGTAATTGAATGTACATTAGTTCAAAAGTGAGTAGGATTAAAACGGACACTGGATGAGGAAGATATGAGGTTTTTAGTCCGGAAATCTAAAACTAGGGTTTGGATTTTTGGTCCACTTATTTGGGTTAGTTAATTTTTTGTATTTTTTATTTATTCTTGTTAGTGATATATATATATAGTGGAGGTAGTTTTGTGGTATTCGTAGTTAGCATGAATGAGTTAAAAATTGGGGAAGTTAGGCTATTTACAGGTCATTTTTGGCTTGGATTTTTGGCTTCTTATTTTGTGCATAAATAATGGATAAAATGCAATTCTTATGAAAACATGCATGAATGCTAATTATGCAGAATAGATGCAGAAATATAGTTGATTTTGAGGGATTTGAGCTTAATAAATGAGATTTAGAGTGATGAATACGAGATTCATCATCCCCCTATACTTAAACCATGCTCGTCCCTGAGCATAAAAATATACCATGAGGTGAAATGAGATTGGGTTCCATACCAAGACCATGAGCTGAAGGTGAAAATGAAACTAGACTCGACCTTTTGGATTATTTGTATGTCGGAACTTCTGCGAGACTTAGAATTTCAAAATCAACAGCCTTTAAGTTCTACACATCATTGCTACAGTTTCGGCTCAGAAGTCATCTTAGATCAATCCTCTTCCCGAAGCATACCTTATGAATATTGAACAATTGACTCATGTGTGTGAAAGGTTTTAGCTCTTCCCATCCAGAATGTCGGACTACCATGCTCCTCTCCTCTCCAGTAACTCATCCTCGGGGAGTCAGGTATTTCCTTCTAAGGTAAGGTCTGTCGCACTGTGTTCACAATCGAGTTGGGGGAGAAGTTAGAAGAATGAGAAGAGAATTGGAGGGTGGCCAGTGTAGTTACCTCTCCTTGTGAAGATGGCCAGTGTAGCCGAGTCTCCACCAAGATCTGCAGGTTTCTTGAAGTTTGGACCTTTTTTGTCAGATATTTATTTGGTAGGATGCTTCTTTATATTTGGATTTTTTGGTGGTTCTGCTTGGATCTTGTTGTGCCCATACGGATATAGAATCTTTTTGTTTCCGTACATTTTTGGGGTCTCAGAAAACATTGTGCCCATCCGTCCATCCCTTTTCCGAAGCTTTATTTCAACCCATACTCCGATCTTTAGATTTCCACGCCACCAGAAAAGAAACTCACACAGTCTTCCAACATCCCGTCTGAGTTGAGCTAAGTGCATAGTGTGAGAGTACAAATTAATTCCCTATTCTAGAGTTGTACCCAGAATGAAGAGACCAGGTTAGACACTAAGAGTCAAACGTTGAACATTGTCATGTGGAACTTAAAGAATTAAGTCAAAGACCTGAAGCTTCTAAAATCCTATTTCTCGATGAAGTTCCTCTGAAAATTAGGTGGATTAAGGTCAAGTCCAGACCACTCTCGGTTTCTGCTCATAACTTGGTTCAAAAACCAAAAGACTTTTCATATATGCAAATGCTGGATGAAGTGTAGGTGTGTGAAATGCAGACACAAATTTTTTTGTGATTTTTTTATGCAAGGGATTTTTGGTTTTTTTTTGCACAAAAAAGGAATAAGAAGCCGTTTTTTCAAAAATTTTGGGTAAAGTCATTGTTAGTAGCAAAACTCTTTTTCTTTTTCTTTTGTTTTTTTTGTTGTTTGTTTTGTTTTTTTTTGTTTTTCAAATTAGTCACCCATCCTGTAAATACAGATAGACTTACGCGCAAGTACGAGATATGGGTAAAATATATACAAAGTATATATGCTGACCCCCCTATACTTAGCGAGTGTTGTGTCCTCAGAGCACAAGAAGCGTAAAGAAGACATAGCCCGGGCTAAGCGTAAGAGAGTGAAAAAGAAAAAGAACAAGATTTACAGAACCGCCCCCTAGACTTAGACTTTGAACAGTCTAAGTGTAGAAGAAGAGCAGAAAAAATGAAGCGGTCAGGGTATGTGAATGATGAGAATATATACAGGTGGGCGTCGGTTCCCCCTATACTTAGGCTCTAGTCAGCCTAAGTATAAGAGAAAGGTGGAAATGGAGTGATCGGGAGATAGGAGAAGAATGGTATATACATATGGCATCGGACTCCCCCTATACTTAGGCC
Source organism: Ottelia alismoides (assembly GCA_037367405.1). Lineage (NCBI taxonomy): Eukaryota > Viridiplantae > Streptophyta > Magnoliopsida > Alismatales > Hydrocharitaceae > Ottelia > Ottelia alismoides. The sequence continues at coordinate 452,493 of JAZKJV010005006.1, forward strand.
TTGGCCTAAGTAGAGGAAGAAGCTGTACAAGGAGCCGATGTGGTCAGGAGGGAGGGAGGGTAGCCGATGATTAAGGCGGTTTTCGGCTGATCTTTTTGTGAGCTTGTGATGGGAGATCTGAATAATGAGATGGAGATGAGGCATATGATTCCCAACTATTATCAGTGTCATCCTCATAAAAATCATGATGGATAGTGGATGAATTGGTTGAGTCAGATGAAAGATATCCATCATCAGAATTATCCTCAGAGGAGTAGAATTCGAAAGTGGATATACTCCAAATATCCTGGTCTTTTTGTTTCTTCAGTTGTTTCCTCAGAATTCGTTCCTTTTTGGGATCAAGCGGTTTGTCCTCGGATGAATACTCGAAAGCACCGATCTCAGTCAGCTCATAAGAAATAATTCTAGTGTACTTGAAGAGGGCAGGAGCATCAGCTTTGGATGAATAGTAGTTAGGAATGGGAGTTGTCTAACGAGAATCGAATTTTGGATCCTTGCGAAGATATGGCTTTAGAGATGCCGAACAGACTTCACTCATGTAGACTAGGACCTGATGAGGGATCATCAGCTGATTCCTCTTACGAAAGGTCAAAGGTGACTCTCTTTTTCTTGTTTTGTGAAGTTATCGGTTCACTTGAGTATCCAGATGAGTACCCATTGGAATTCTTCTTCTTGGTCGGTGTTCGGCCTGTGTGTTTGTTCTTAGTCTCCTGAATGTTAGTGCACCCTCAATTTGGGATGATTTGGTCAAGGTATTCAGAGAAGGTTGCTCTAGGGTGCGACCATGCATATGTCTCAGGATCGTAGTAGAAGGATTTGTCTATTTTGAGATCTGTGGGAATTGAAATACTGGGGAGAGTTTCTGCATGTTCGTTCTTAATTGATTCTATGTTGGAGCATTCCTGTGTCGAGTTGATGTAATCCATGTAGTCAGAGTAGGTTGACCCAGGGTGTGCCCAAGCATAAGTCTCCGGATCATATGATTCATATACATGATTCTCCATGGTGAGAGCGGCTGGGAATGGAGCAGGTGGGAGATTCTCTAAACCAATAGTCTCATCAACAACCGCTATCTCAGGTGTAGCAACGGGGTAGGGCTCTTCTACCACTTCATGGTTATGGTTGTTAGGGACTTCGTGGGTTGCCTCAGAAAATCATGGTTCCTCAAAGACTGGGTCAGATCGAAGTGCTTCTAATGTTGTGAAATTGATTTCCCGAGTCTCACAATCAATAATTGCCTTAGCCAATGCTAAGAATGGTTTTCCGAGAATAATTGGAGACTGGGTAAATTCTTCTTGATGCTCAATATCAATGATCGTGAATTCTACTTTGAGCGGAGCACCTTGGAATGTCATGATGACAGAAATGATTCCTCTCGACCGTTTTATCGATCGGTCTGCCAATTGAACAATCTCTCGTATCTTCTTGATCGGTCTGAGTTTGAGTTCATGAAATACGGAGGTCGGGAGGATATTTATCGGTGAATCGTCATCAATCCGAGCATGGGTGAAAATTGTGTCTTTGATTTCACAGTCAAATCTGGGCAACCGCTTCACTATGCGGCTTTTGGTTTTTCTCCTCATCACCAAGGAGAGGCCATTGACAAGATATGTCTTTCAGCCTTTGTTCTAATCTTGCCTGAATTTTTTAATATTAGTTTGTCCGTTACAAATCCTTTAAGGTCGGGGAAGTGTTCAATGGACTTTATAAAGGGAAGTTCAAAAATCAACAGTTTTTCCAGTACTTCCTGTAAAGCAGGATCCAAATTTTTCAGATCTTCTTCAGATTCAATTTTTATGTATTTTTTGAGATTTTCGATTTTTTGTGGTTTTCAAATATTCCAATTTTTTTGTATTTTCTGTGTGATGTGGGGATGTGGTGTGTTTCTCAGATGAGCAGGGGTTCAGATGTTCAGAGTAAGAGTCAGAGTCATAGTCATTCCTAGGGGAGTAATATGCAGAAGTGTCGATGTCAGAATCATCCCTAGGTTTTTGAATATCCTCAAAATCTTCAATCTTAGATCCAATCCTTTCCTCATTTATTTTTATATCTGAGCTCCTAGAGAGTGAAATTAGTCGATCGGCAAATTCTTGAAATCTATCCTCCATTAATTCAAATCTTTTATTTATCCTCGAAATATCACTCTCAAAATTCTGTTCATGATCAATCACGGGAGCAGTCGATGTGTGTTTTTGCAATTCAATATTTTCATCTTCCATTTTCCTGTATGTGCCTGGAGAAGAGTTTCTTGTAATATCCAATATATGATTATTTTCATCCGAAAATTTCTTCTCAAAAATCATGGAAGGAGACTACTCAGTGGAAGGATTTTACGGGAATGTGTAGGTCTCATACTCAACATGTCGTGACTCGGGCATGTAATCCTGGTTTGAGTAGAGTCTACGTCCATGGTCATGATTGATCGTATCCTCAAATAATGGGGTCATACAGGGTGCATATGTGTCTATCTCATCCATGTGGTCCTCTGTATGTATAGGCTGATCAAATGAGTGATATTCAGGTTGGTCAATAGGGATTTGATTGTCGCGGTCAATCCAACACTGATGATCATTAAGTACGGGTCTTTCCATCTGGTTTTGGTTTCTCGACCAGTCATGAGACTCAAAGGTATTTTGATCTTGAAATGGTTCATTAGCAAGAAACCGAGAATAAGACGGTTCAGTCCAAGATGGTAGGTGGTCATGTGTGGTCAGATGATTCGAGTAGGAATTCAATGAGGGGACTGAATTTATCCGCACGTGAAAGTCTCCAGCAAATATTGGAGGATTATTGAAAGAAGAGGATTTAGTTGATTTGGGCCTAACTGAGACAAATTCATTTTCATAGTATAGCTCTGATGGATTTTCAGATAAATGTTCGGCCATTTTTGAAAGAGCTGAAAGGAATGACGGGTCGGATCTACAATGATATTAATGAAAAAGTTCCATGATGAAGGAGAGAGATGATTGCACGGGATAGTCAAAAGAAATTTTATCAAATGTACGGCTTTTGATCTTCGATATCGGTTCACGCATACCAATGCAAACGTAAATCAAACCCTGGGTTCACCAACTCACACAATGAAGCCGTAAGAGTTTGGCTATTTTCTTTTCAATTTTAATTGGTGATAAAACAATCTTGGAAAGAATTTAGCGAGCTGTTAGGTGCTGAAATTTTTGTAATGACTGGCCCGAATTCTTACGACTGGTTGCACCTACTTTCAGCCAGTATGGGAGTAAGTACGGACCGTAGAACAGCTACCCATTACTTGAGGACGGAGCCTTACACAGTGTCCTCTAAACCACCTACTCTACTAAGGAAATCCAAACCGTTTACTGATGAATCTCGGATTCATCATTCTAAGTCTCATTAATTAAGCTCAAGTCCCTCAAAATCAACTGCATTTCTGCATTTATTTCACATAATTAGCATTTGTGCATGATTTATAAGAATTGTATTTTAGCATTAATTTCTGCATAAAATAAGAAGCCAAAAATCCAAACCAAAGTTGACATGTAAATAGCATAACTTCCCCTATTTTTAACTCCTTCATGCTAACACCGCATAATCCAAAACTACCTCCACTGTGTACACATCACTAACAAGAATAAATGAAAAATACAAAAAAATCACTAACCCTGGTAAGTGGACCAAAAACTCAAACCCTAGTTTCAGGATTTTCGGACTAAAAACCCCATATCTTCCCCATCCAGTGTCCGATCTGATCCTACTCACTTTTGAACTAATGCACATTCAATTACCTTCAAAATAAGACCAAGTTCAAGCGAATCGGAGCTCGTATGTGAAAGTTGGGGTTTGGGCCTCTTTTGTACATTGTATATTTTCGTGGCTTTTGACCTTGTATTTTATGTATATATTTTCTTTATTAATAAAAATCCAAAAAATTAGATTAAGGTGCCTTTTATTTATCTTTGATTTTTCCATATTTTTCCAGATTTTTATCTTGTTTAAAAATGACAAAAAAAATTAGAAAACCCCAAAAAATCAAGGTATTCTATGTACATGGGATACCCCAAAAATTCACTTTTTACATTTGACCGAATTTGGCTTAGATGTCTTCATGAAAGTTGTAGATCTCATCGAGACGAGCATTTTTCGTGAATGAACTTTTTCGATCCGAGGTCATTTGCTATTTCTTTTTTATTTTACAAAAGAATTTCACTTCGATTTTTCTGGTGCTGATACGTGGCCGCCCCAGAGGCCGCCATGTGTCAGCGTTTTTTAGCCTTTATTTTTATCGTTTATAATAAAAAAATTTAATTAAAAAAATTAATTAACTAAATAAAAAATAAAAAAATAAAAAAAAAAACCCACGCACGTGCAGCGCACGTGCCACCTCCGCACGCGCACTGCACGTGCGCCCGCTCCCTCCCCTTAACCACCCTTGCCACGTGCCATGTTCTGTGCCATCCGATCTCGGCCGATCGGACGACCCTTGACCATCGTCCTCCTACGCCCTTTGACCGCTCCGCCCCCTCCGCACCTTCCGCAACGGACGCCGCCAACGACCCCCGCCTTCTCTGCCTAATGCCCCGTTATCCCCGCGCCGGCCGACCACCTCTCTTCCCTATTTAAACCGCCCGCACGCCTCCCCCATGCCTTATCCGCTGATTCTTCCAGGCAAGGCCCGGTGGTGACAGCACCAAGGCCTTGCCGTCGACGAGGTCCGAGGGGCTCACCGCCCTCGTTGCATCAGCGTCCTCTCCGACGACGTGCCCCCGCTCCGGCATCTCTTCGACTGCCGTCGAGCCACCGAGTTACTATCTTCACCGCTACGTCTTCTTCGACAAACCTCGTCTTCATCGGCGCTCCTCGTTCACCTCCATCGACAACGCCACCGCTGCAGCCTTCGTCTCCGACAAAGCCTACGTCAACGACTCCGACCACTGATCATCGTCGACAACAGCAGCCATCACCATCGACTCCGACAAGACGCCAACGGCGCCGACGTCCCTCTTCCGCATCGCCGTCGATCTCAGACGCTTCGCCTCCGACTTCGACACATCTGCCGACTTCCGCCCTAGGGTGCTTCGAGGTGGTGACAGTCCTCTACTCCGGCGAGATCCAAGCTCCTCGAGCTTGTCGCAGCGCTGCTCCAAGCCTGCCCATGCTCCGGCCACCAGTCGCCGTCGAGCCCACTCTTCTCCAGGTTAGCTCTCGCTCTCTCTCTCTCCCTCTCTATATCTCTCTCCCAATATCTCTCTCTCTCTCTGCCGTTCTCTGCCACCTCAAGTCCTCGCGCCTCCATCGCCTTTCTCTCTCTCGTCGGCCCTTCCCCCTTTACCGCCATCAGCTTCATCGCCGAAGCTTCGTCGCCGCCAACTTCACCCGCTCCGCCTCCGACATTCGCCCCCTCCGCTTCATCAGTCGCAGCCCAGCACCGCCACGCCGTCCGCATCTTCATCTTCATCGACGACCCACGGCCGTGTGTCGGCCACATCTCCTCCGGTCGATCTGCTCCGCTTCGTCCACCGGCCATCTTCAACGACGACGATTCACCGCCAACTTCGAAAACAGCAACACCCTCTTCATTGCCTCCTTGTGATCGACCTTGGGACTTGCCCAAGTAAAATAAACATAAAACCACTTGATTAAAATTGCTTAAAAAATTGAGGTTATTTCTTGACTGTTTCCGATCGTCGCCTACAACGAACGACACACATTTATTTTCACACACGATGATAAAAACAATCTTTTACACGTGCGATTTCGGACCCGTCATTTACCGGCTACCCGTAGATCCTCACTGAGAAGTAGCTAATCATTTTTGGCAGAATCAGTAGTCAAGATGAAAATCCGTATTTGGGCTCTAGCCTTAAGTGTCGTCTCTCGCTCACTTAGAAAAAATAATCCAAGGTCGGGGTTGCTCTCCCGCAGAAATTCTTGATTTTATGGGTTAATTTAAAATCGGCTATATCTAGTAGTTCCAATTTTAATTAGGTGATCACTGAAGAATTAAGTGAGCAGAAATACACGTCTACCGTCCAGTCCCAATTTCCTTTAGAATTATGTGATAAAACAAGAGGGAGAAATTCGGGAAAAGCCGATGCACGCGGAAAACTATGATGTATGCTCAGTTAGAAGACTTACAATGAATCCTCGTAATCTCCATGTGGGATGCTAGACAGAAATTAAAAATTTATTCTAAATGAATGCAAGCCGATGAAAAACCGCACCAAGCAAAAAGTTCTATTAGCGGGGAAGAATTGAGTTGAATTTCGCTAAGTTTGAACGATCTATGCACGTCTCGATTAATTGTGAAGTGTGGCTTAATTCCTATGAGCACAATCAAAGATTAAAATGCTCTGAGAGCCGTATGTGTAGGTCTACACTAATCGCCACTCAAGTCGGGCCCACCCTCACTGGAAAGTGAAACAGGCCACGACACACCACAGGAATAGTTCAAGGTCTTTTTACACACGCGAGAGTCCAAACGGGCACCGCTGTAAATGAGCAATTAATTACAGGAATTAAAAATTTGCAGAAATTAAAATCCTAGACTCTACGCTCTCTCACGACTCGACTAGATCTTAATTTATTTGCGGCTTTTTCGGAAGTCGGTGAAGATGCTTCGGTTCCTGAAAAATCGCTCAACATACGCCGGGTACCTCGCAAGAAAAATAAGAGAGAAAATATAAGAGAGTGACTCAAAAATAAATCAAAAATAAAATGAGAAAAATAAATGATAAAATAAATTACAGGGAAAAATGGAATTTGCAATGTGAAATTCGGGGGTCAGACTACCCGAATGCTGAAAACTGAACGAAAATTTTCAAAACACAAAACTAAGTCGTTTGCCTCCCCATCAACGGCGTCATCTGACGATTCCGAAAATCGCTTGTTAAAAAGATATGTGTAATTATGGTCGTACGTAAAAAATGATTTGTTTTGTCGTTTCATTGTAGGCGGCAATCGAAATCGGTCAAGAAAATAACCACATAAAATATTTATCAATTTTAATGAATGCGGTTTTCTGTTTATTTTACTTGGACAAGTTCCAAGGTCGAACACAAGGAGGCAAAGGAACAACCTAGAATTATGTCTATCAAAATTCATACGCGATTTTCAAGGCGGTCTTTTTTATTTTTTAATGCAATAAAGGATGCAATATGCAATTTTAGCCTATTTTAGGGACTAAAATGTAAATTACACTCAAACGATGTCTGAAAAATATGAAACTTGGCCACGATGCAAAATATGATGAAATGAGTGCACTGTAATTTTTTGGAATTTTTGGATGTAATATGAATTTTTTATGAATTTTTAAATGCAAACAAAATAAATTTCAATATTTAATTATAAAAAATACTAAACCTAATTATTTTCAAGGAACAAAATTATCTAGGATCTATCACATTGATCTCAGAAAAATCCTACACCTCAAAAATACTAGTTTCAATACCTATTAAAAATTAAACACTGAAATATGCAAAATGATTTTTACAGGGCAAACTATGCATGAAAATGTAAATCTTTTTGGGCACAATGTCAAGCACAATTAACTCTACACTAGATGATTTTTTCGGGAATTTTTAGAGCAACGGTTAATCAAATAAAAATTTCAGAGCAAGAAATAGGCAAATTATGCATTTTTCCACAAAACAATTAATTATTAATTAACCATCGATCATAAAAAATGTCCATAATGTGTCAAAATGTCGAGAATCAGTTGAGAAACATCATGCAGTTTTTGGATAAATAAAATAACGTAATAGAGCTGTTCGAAATAAAGGGGAAAAACAGGGGTACAGATGCAATAAAATGAATAAAATATGCAGGGGGACCTAGTTGTAATTACCAAGATTCCAGAGGGTCTTCTTGCAAATTCTCCAGAGGGGCACGTACCTGGCACGTGCCCTCTGGTTAGCGGGGCTGAGGCACAAATAGGGGGACTTCTGGGGGCGACTTGCAATTTTTCCAGTGGGTCACCTGCGCCGCACGTGACCCCTGGGCTTTTGGAGTGAACTGTGGAATGAGAAATCGCCAAGGGCCCCTTTGCAATTATTCTCCCCAAGCACTGAGCCCACGTGCTGGGGGGTTGTCTTCCTCCTTCGTTTTACGGCTCCAGGCGATCCTCGAGTGGCAGAGATGTCTGGCCTTCGATCAGAGGATGGGCGGAGGGGGCCCGACCAAGACTGAGGGGGCTTCTAATGTCGAGGCATCGACCGGGGGAGCGGCCAACACCTAGTGGTCGAAGATGTCGGTGTAGCTTTGCCGGTGGAGGGGAGGCCCGGCCAAGGCGGTGGCCGTGCAGTGGAGCGTCGTGGCGGTGAAGCTCTGGAGGTAACCGATGTAGAAGTCGGTGAAGACGAGGATGGCGATGAAGCTCAGAGAAGATGATGGTGGAGTCGTTGATAGTGGTGGCTAGACGAAGATTGGAGCTGGGCAGTATTCGGCGGAGGGGCGCGGCTGCAACGAGGGTCGGGAAGCCCTCGGATCTCGCCGCAGGCTCGAGGGAGTTGCCAGGAGCTGTCAACTCCGGCGAGAGGGCCCTCTTGCTCTGGTAAATCAGCGGATGAGGGAGTCGGGTTGCGGAGGTGCCCTTAAATATGGAAGGAGAGCGGGATAGCCAGAGATGGAGATCTGGATGGAGGATTCAGCCGATCGCGGAGATTGCGGGAAGGCTGTTGATTGGAGGAGATCCGGGAGAGATCGGGGATTTGAGGCGGCGGCGAGATTTCGGGGCGCCGTCGCCCGCAATGGAAAGTGGAAGGTGCTGGGGAAGAAGTATGGTGGCCATCAGATTGGCCGAGATCGGACGGCCACGATGGCAACACGTGGCGAGCAGGGGGAGAGGGAGGCAGGGCACATGCGTGACACGTGCCTGGGAGGCACGTGTGACGTACATGCAGGTTGTTTATTTTTTTATTATTATTTTTTATTTTTTATTTTTATTTTTATTTTTTAATTATTTTTTTAAAAATGAATAATATAAATGCCAAAAATTGCTGACACGTGGCAGCTCCAGGAGCTGCCACGTGTCAGGACCACAAAAATCGAAATATAAATACTTTGTAAAATATAAAATAAATAGAAAACGACCTCGGATCGAAAAAGTTTCTTCACAGAAATTGCTCGTCTCTATGAGATCTACAACTTTCATGAAGACATAAAAACCAAAATCGATCAAATGCATAAAGTAAATTTTTGGGGTATCCCATGTACATAGAATACCTTGATTTTTGGGCTTTATAACTTTTATGTCATTTTTAAACCAGATAAAAATCCGAAAAAATATGATAAAATCATAAATAAATATAGACACATTAATCTATTTTTTTGGATTTTTATTAATTAGCGAAAAGAAGAAATAAAATAAAATATGAAACAGACCAATTTTGTACAATCGGTTAGTGAAGACTCGGACTTAATTTGTTTCTTTGATTTTAAGCTTAATTTGGATTTGGATTTTTACGTATTTTAATAAAACTTTTATCAAAGAAGATAAATGAAAAAGAAATAAATTAAAATAGGTTAAATATGTATATAAAATAATAGGTCAAAAACCGCTAAAATACAAAATTTACAATAGAGGCCCAAAACCGAACTTTCACATATGAGCTCTGATTCACTTGAACTTGGTCTTGTTTTGAAGGTAATTGAATGTACATTAGTTCAAAAGTGAGTAGAATTAAAACAAACACTGGATGAGGAAGATATGAGGTTTTTAGTCCGGAAATCCTGAAACTAGGGTTTGGGTTTTTGGTCCACTTATTTTGGTTTGTTGATTTTTTGTATTTTTCTTTATTCTTGTTAGTGATATGTATACAGTGGAGGTGGTTTTGTGGTATTCAGAGTTAGCATGAATGAGTTAAAAATTGGGGAAGTTAGGCTATTTACATGTCATTTTTGGCTTGGATTTTTGGCTTCTTATTTTGTGCATAAATAATGGATAAAATGCAATTCTTATGAAAACATGCATGAATGCTAATTATGCAGAATAAATACAGAAATGCAGTTGATTTTGAGGGATTTGAGCTTAATAAATGAGATTTAGAGTGATGAATACGAGATTCATCAATCACCAATACCCAATCCTCTGATCTATACAATGAATTGGTATAGGTAAGCTCAAGGATCCAGATGGGGGGGGCACCTCTGAAGCCTTGTAGATCTAGGAAGAAGTTGACCCTAAGCTTGACCAAGTCATCTTGTTACCAACCATTATAGAGATTATCACTATGTGAGTTGCAAAATAATATTGTTTGAAGTTCTCACTAACATTGAAAATATTTGAGTAAGTCAGACTCTTACGACTTTCACTGTGTTACATATGAAATTAAGGTTTGACTATTGTATGTGCTTTTTTATGTGCAATCTCACTCTTCTACCTCAATTCATTTCGGTTCATACCCCTCCTTTTCTAAGATGTCGGAACACTGGCTCCAATATCCAGATCTTGCAGCCGAGCCACGTATCCCATGTCCCAAGCATCTTCATCTTCTACATCATCTTTGTCATACTCGCTGATTCAAGGTGACCTTCATCATGAGTCAACTACTTCACATTTCTCATTTGAGGTTGGACCTCTAACTTACATGAACTCTACACACTTCATTTCTTCTCCCTTTATATATGTTGAAATCAATCGATTAAGTGCAAGAAGAAAGAGACCAAGGATTTACGTGGAAAACCCTACGGAGAGGGGAAAATCGTGGGGGCACACTTGAACCCTAATCTCCCTCAAGTGATTAGGGGATTCTCATCACTAGGTTAATCTCAAAAAGGATGGATGAGTATAATATATAGAGTAGGATGGGTAAACGGTCTCTCATCTAAAGATCTGTTTACCCATATATACCTAACAACTCAACATTCCTCCTCAAGTTGGGCATACATGTCCACCATGCCCAACTTGCCTACATTCATCTCAAATTGCTTGGTAGGCAGCCCCTTTGTAAAGAAATCAACAACCTGATCATTATATTTTACGTATGTAAGGCACAATAATCCAGCATCAATCTTCTCACAGATGAAATGTCTATCTACCTCCACATGCTTGGTCCTATCATGCATTACATGATTGTTGGCCAAGTTTATTGCCACGTGTTATCACAGAACATCTTCATTGGCATATTAACTTTGATGCCTAAGTCCTGTAGCAAGATTTTTAGTCAAAGAATTTCTATAACACCATTTGCAAGGGCATGATATTCAGATTCAACACTTGATCTTAAAACAACATTCTACTTCTTACTTCTCCAAGTAATAAGATTTCCACACAAATACATTGCATAACCTGAAATAAAGCTTTTGTCATCTGCATAATCGGCCCAGTCAACATCAATATATCCTTCAATTATCACATCATGATTTTTCTTGAACACAATACCTTTTTCAGGTGAACCTTTTATGTAGAACAAAATTCTTTCTACCACATTCGCATGAGAGGTGGTTGGAGCATGCATGAATTGACTTACAACATTTACAGTGTAGGTGATATATGGTCTCGTAAGTGTAAGATAGATTAGTTTTCCGACCAATATCTGATACCTTCCTTTTCCTTTATCATCAAGAATTTCAACATCATCTTTGCTTAGTTTATGATTTTCTTCTATAAGGATAGTTGTTGTTTTGCATCCCAGCATGTCGTAATCCTTCATCAATCCAAAGCATATTTTCATTGTCTTAGACACATACCTTTTGGTGATCAAGCCATCTCAATACCTAGGAAGTAGTTCAGCTTCCCCAAGTATTTTACTTCAAATTCAACAACAAGGGTTTTCTTTAATCTGGATAATTCTTCTTCATTATCACCTGTAAGAGTCATGTCATTCACATACACTAACATGATAGATCTTCTCTCACCAGCCTTTCTTATGAATAGAGTATGATCTCCATTTACCTGGGTGTATCCATTTCTGATCATTACCACACGAAGATGTTCAAATCATGCCTTTGGAGACTGTTTTAGCCCATACAATGCTCTTTTTAATTTGCAACACTTATCCCCCTTTTCAAAACCAGGTGGTATTTTCATATAGAGATCACCATTTAAAAAAGTATTTTTCACATCCAATTGATACATATTCCATGAAAAATATGTACCTAGACAAATAACAACTCCGATTGTATTCATTTTTTTCACTAGGGCAAACATCTCAAGATAGTACATCCCATATTTCTGACTATATCCCTTGGCCACAAGACATGCCTTGAATCTATCAATTTTCCCATTAGTAGCATATTTTATCATATAGACCCATGTAGATCCAACCAAGTGAGCATCCTTAGGAACATCAACAACATCCCAAGTATCATTTTTCACCAAGACATTCATTTCTTCCTTCATAGCATTATCCCATTTTGGATCATTTTTGGTTTCATCAACATTTTTAGGAACACAATGATAATCCGATAAGGTAATGAAGCATATGCATCTCTACTCATCTTGTGTAGGCAACAAACTTTTCTACTAGATATCCAGTAGAGGCTCGAACAATTCTAACAGCCTTTCTCGTAGCTATGGGACGATCATCGTATAAACTACTCATATCATTAGCTACCACTGGGTGCGAAAGAGAGATATTTTCATAACTTGGATCATCTGAGAAAGGATTGGGATCATGATTTGGTATTATTTCTACTTCATTGTCATTTTCTCTATCTTGCATATTGTTTTCACCCACATGAATAGTCTCTTGATCACTCTTGAGGAAGAACTGGCATCATGATTTGTTACACTTTCTTTTTTGTTGTCATCTTCTCTAGCTTGTCCACTGCTCTCACCCACATGAATGGTCTCCTGGACATCACCAAGAAAGTAAATCCCCTTCTCACTTCCTCAATATCCATAATGACAGACTCCCCCTGAGGAAAACTCTTAGAAAAAATATGATTCACTCTTAAAGAAAGTAACATCCTTACTTACATGAAGACGATGTGCCACAGGGTCAAGAATTTGTACCCCTTCTGCATCACTGAGTAGACAAGGAAGATACACTTTATTGCCCTTAATTCCAACATTTGCAAACCTGGTCCGGAATTATGAAGAAAACAGTTACATCCAAAACACGGGGATCTAAACTGAAAGGAGAATTATCTGGATTGATGACAGAAAAAGGAGTTCTCTTCCCAATCACTATAGGAGGTGTCCTATTGATCAAATAAGAAGCAGTCAAGACAACCTCTCTTCAAAATTTTTTGGTACATTTCACCGAAGCAATAGTGCTGGAGTGACATCCAATAAGTGACGATTTTTTTCTTCAGCAGCCCCTTTCTATTGTGGTGTGTAACTACACGAGGTTTCATGAATGATATCCTTCTGATCAAGAAAAGCATGCAGAGATCTTTCTAGGTATTCCTTTCAATTATCAGTCCTGAACGCTTTAACTCTTGTTGCATACTGAGTGCCAATCATATTTGTATTGCTTTTAACAACAACATGAACTTCACTTCTATTTTTTAACAAGTACACATAAGTATTCCTTGAAAAATCATCGACGAAAGTAATATAGTACTTAAAGCCGCCCATATTCTTCATACTTACCGGACCCCAAACATCAGAATGTACTATCTCAAATGCACAAGTAGATTTACTGACATATGAAGGATACGTAGTGCGTATTTACTTTGCAAATTGATAGATCTCACATTGTAAATCATTATCAAATAGTCCAGAAAAATCTTAGGTATCGACCTATGTAGAGGAAAAATTGACATGACCCAGAAGCTCATACCATTTTTGGACTAAAGTTGGGTTGTCCTTCTCAAGTAGAGCTTTCATCACACAGTTAAGAGCTTGACCCACTTGAGCTAGAAGACGATATAAACCATCCTTAACTAATCCAATTCCAATCTTCTTAGCCGTCTTTAAGTCTTCTAGAATACATGACTTGTGATCGAAAATCAACCTGTTGTGTAACTCTTTAGTGATCTTACTTACTGATAGAAGATTAATTGGGAAATCAGGAACATGAAGTGCATCAGTAAGGAGGAATCGATCTACAACAGAAATCGTTCCTTTCCCAGCAACGGTAGCAAGAGACCCATCTACTGTATTAACTTTCTTTCTGCTGGATGAAAGTTTATAATCATGAAACATTTTTGAGTCACATGTCATGTGATAGAATGCACCACTGTTGATAATCAACTCGGACTTAGTAAAGCAAGCATGGCTAGTTCTCATTTTAGTATCCGTCGAATTAGTAGTTGTATACTGCAACGAACCATGTCCCTTTGTAGATAATCTCCAAAAAGGATGCAACTCCGTAATTGTATCCATTTGAACTTCAAGGATAAGCAACCACAGAAGAAAAACACACACAATAGAGATACCAAAGCTCAAGTAAGCGAGCAATCAAATCCATCACACACGGATATCCAACAAAATTACTCTGTCACCCACGGAATAAATAATAAGAAGCAACAACAAAAACCTAGGCACGTGGGCACTGGGAGACCACACGTGAAACCTATGGCTAGAAACACAGGATGGTACAATGTAGATATACAGGAAGGTACACTCCCAGCAACAGAAGAGTCCACTTTCGTTCAACTCTCAATCTTGATTTCCAACTTAGAAGGAAACCTTGCACAGAACACATGGGCAGGGGCTTATCATCCATAAAACATGCATAGGGGATGCACCTCCAAACAATCACGTTGGAGTGTAGAATCACCTCCACAGAATCACGTATCAGTGGGTTATCTAAAGAAAATCTCGTCAACAGAATCACAAGACCAATCCCCTTTTATTCATTTGTTACCAAATTTTAAAGAGGGAATCATGCCTCTTTAAAGCTCAAAAGAGACAAAAAGGGGCAAATACCCAAAAGCTGCACATTTCATAAGAATAAAAAATCAAGTTGACCTCCCCTTGGCCTTGCTCTTTCACATCAACCCAATAAAGGCATCACTCAATAAGGGATTTCCCATGAAATCATTTCAATGTACATCCTACATACCGCCGTCACTGCTTTTCAATAGGATGAGTTGTCACCACCAACACTATAACTAAGTCGTGATCGAGAGAGAGAGGCCAAACTCCACATACAGCTTTTCAAAGAGGCACACTGCTTGGAGGGCACCACACAGAGAAGGAGAAGGAAGGTTGATGGCACCATGAACTTGGGCAACGAATAAGGTCTCAACAGAGGCGCACCCAAGGATTACACACAAAAGGGATGTTCTCTGTGAGAGTCTGAACACGGGTCCCAGTAGAAAACTCACGTGCGCAAAGATGGGGGACCCCACCGAGGAGGAGACTCACCATAAGGGGTTTTCACATCTGGCAGAGGCAAATGGAAGATGAATGAATCGCAGAACACACCTCATCGAGGCTATGATATCATGTTGAAATCAATCGATTAAGTGCAAGAAGAAAGAGACCAAGGATTTATGTGAAAAATCCTACGGAGAGGGAAAAACCACGGGAGCACACCTGAACCCTAATCTCCCTCACAAAAGATTAGGGGACTCTCTTCACTAGGTTAATTTCAAAAAAGAGGGTATGGGTACAATATATATAGTAGGATGGGTAAACAGTCTCTCATCCAAAGATCTGTTTACCCATATACACATAACAACTCAACAACGTATAATCCATCTCCTTCATCTCAAATTCCTTATCTTGTTGAGGCAAAGAAAGATAAAAAAGTCATGTATATCTCAAAAAAATAGATAACAGTTGGAAGGACAAGAGCGAGTAAGAACTAAGATGTAGAGAGAACTAATGTCTTGAGGAAACAATGAGAGAAACAAGTATAAGTAAAAACGAATGAGTCAAATTCTATGGATTATAATCGAGGAGTTCACGTGAAAAAATCATGGATTATCCTTCATGCAGTCACAGGGATATTGAGGAATGAATTCATTCAGATTTCTAAAATTTCATGACAAAGTTTGTGAAGAAACATATCTCAAACTTTATGGATTTGAGGACATGCATGGAACTGTCATGTTTCATGGCATAACATTTGAGGTGATTAAAATCAAAACCTTTCCACTTACACTGATTCAGAGAGTTGTTCATTGGCTTTGTTATCTTGGAAAGGAAGTTTCTACTTGAGAAGATCGCATAGTTCCATTCTTACATTGATTCTATTCCCAAGTAAGAGCAATTGCGATTAGATAAGAGATTTAGAACTTACCAATACCCACATGAGTTGTTATGTGAAGCTTGGACACAACTACTCAGGAAGTGTCCAATCCATGATTTCTTGAAGATTGAACTTGTTCAAATCTTCTATAGAGGAAAAACTACGGAGATTTGCCATTGCTTGACATGTCGTGGTACACATTTGAGATACAATAAACACAATATGGATGATCTTTGAAGCGTCGATGAATCCTCATTTCATCACCTTTGTTCTTTGATTTGGCCTTTAAACCCTAGCTAAATGCATGTATATAGCATTAGCTTATCAAAATAAATAATATATAAGTTGTAAAAAATATTGTAGAAAACACTGTATAAATACCATATTTATTGCCAAAATAAACGAATAAAGAAAATAAAAGAAAAAGAAATGAGACACCATAGGTGTTGAGTGACCCAAGCCCCTGAGGCTCAGTCATCATGATGACTTAGTCGACAAGGAATAAAGTAGGGGAGATAGGGAGATAAATTGTACAGAAAACACAGTCGGAGAACCCTACAAAATAGGCCAATAGTTAACTTTTGGGACCTATTTTATTCTTTATTATTTATTAATCAAATCAATAAACTTTGTACATGAAAGTTGCAGATAAAAATACAAATAAAAATACAATTGATTTTATATAAAAATAATATACAATGTACTTCTTATACTCAAAATAAAAAGCCAAAGTCCCAACTTCACAGACCCACTCCCCAATAAAAACACAAAATGTATGAAAATCACCTTTAATTGTATATAGCTTTTAATAAGCTATTTAATGAAGGTGGTTCACGTAATTTAGAGTTAAGACGTGAAAGTTAGGTTTTAGACCCCTATTGTATAATTTACCTGAATAAAATATTCATTTTTTATTTATTTCCTATTATTTTTTATAATTTTATAATTTTATAAATAGTATGTATATTATATTTACATATTTAAAGTAGAATAAACCCATAAAGAAAATAAAAAAAATAAAATAAGTATACACAATACATAGATGAAATACCTATACTTATACATATGTATTATATACCTATATTTATTTAATTGTACATATTATATCAGAAAGATACAATAAAAATATATTCAAGTGTATTTAAATAAGTTATAAATATATACAATATGTTTATAAAATAATAAATTGTAAGACACAAAAGAAAAATAAAACACATGAAATATAGATGAATATAACTATATTTGTATTTGTAAAAAGTAACATGTAATAAAACACCTCATAAAAATAGATAAAAATAGGCATTAAATTCTACTAAAAATTAGAAATATATTTTATTTTATAACCTAAAAATAATAAATTCTCTTATTATTCCTTTTATATTTTCCAAGACATTTCTGATTGGAAATTCCTGGTTGGTCTACATTGACCAACCAGGAGGCGTTGTTTGTTGACCTAGGTCAACGGTAATGAAAGGACCACGAGGAATAGAGAAGGAGTCGTACACTCCACACAAGTGAGAGCAAAGTCGCTGATTGACCTCTCACAAAGCCCAAGTGATCATCTCAACAATCAACCCACACAATATATGTCAATCAATGAATAAGTAGGTATGAATCAAAATTTATTACAAACCCTAGAAATGAATGTGTATAGTGACAAGCATATTAGGGTGTCAAACATAGGAAGCACGACGGTATAGCACTTAATATTATTTATAAATAAATGATGAATAAACAATATCTGTATAAATATATATATGTATGCACACAAGTACTCAAGGAATGTGGGTTTGATTAATAAAAATAGTATGTGTTTTTAATTATATATCTTATAATATATATAGTAATTTTTTAATTCTAATATAATTATAAAATATTTATAATTGTGAACAATATTATAGCTTATATATTAGTATTTATAGATATAAAATACTCTATAGGGTAATTAATTTATAAATATAAGAAAAATAATCAAAATGGTAAAACAAAATGTTTTTGGGTTTTAAAAAAAATTTCACTATTTTTATGGGTTTCAAGTAATTTTTCCAATTTTTAGGATTTTTTTAAAGTCTAAAATAAACAAAATCAGGGACTCTTTAATTATGCCAAATTATTTTGAGATTTAAAAATGCTAAATAAGGGTAAAAATTCTCAAAACAATTTTTTATATATCCTAATATATATATATAATATAGGATAGAAACAAATAATTTGGTTTTTTAGAAGAGTTTTCATAATTTTTTAAGATTTTGGAGCTTTTTATTTTTTATCATTTTCTTTTTCTATTTTTTTGGGGATTTTCGATCTGGGGGTACTAGACAATATAATAAACACACACTATTTTTTTGAAATTTTTAAGGTGATTTATATTTTTTTTCGTTTTTTTAAAATCAAACAAGGAATATCTGAGTTCTTTTTTATTTTTATAAAATAGGAAAATGACATAAAATGAAATTGTAAGTATATATCGTGAACAAGCATGCATCCATGTACCCTAGTTTTTTATGATTTTTAGGGTACAATTGATTTTTAATAAATAACAGACAACACATAAAAATAATTAAACTGGCAGGGCTATTTTTGCAATTAAAATAAAGATCATGGGACACAGTGCCAATAAACCCAAAATTTACAACTAATTTCCAAGCTTAATCTATTAAATCGTAATTAAAATAGCCTACGAGGGTATACATGCAATATTTACAACAATACACGTTCTAGTGCACGTGAACCTGGCTGGGACAATTTTACAATATTAGAAAAAGTCAAGGGGACACATGCAAGTTGCCCATAAGTTTTTAAACTGCATATACTATTTACAAGACCATTTAAATATTATAAAAGACGGAGGGGTTATATGATAATTATCCACTAACGCTCTTGGATCCAACCACTTTCCGACTACCACGTTTCTGATACAATGGACGTTTCGCGTACCCCTTTGAATTGATTCAATGACCCAGATTAGATCTGGGCCACTGTTCTTGAACGAATGGCATGAAGTGGCATTGCAAGAACGTCAATGAACATGACTTCGACGAGATGAGATACTTCATTTCTCCCTACTCTGATAGTAGATCACTCCTCTGACCAGCCTTGTAGAGAAGAGTGTGTCCTCTGCGTGCAATGACATGCCCCAGTTATGGCGAGGGGGCTCCAAGGGATCCGACGAAGTCAAAACACATGGAGCCGCTCCAGATGGTCTTCAGGGCTCCAAACCCGTCCTTAGGTATGCAAACTAGTATCAAAATACTCCTGGTATGAGGTCTACCTCCTCGGCCCAAGAGTTGTTCCAAACACAGGGGGAAATGGGATGGAGGTTGAGATCCGGCGAGGGAATTACTAGGGCTCGAGTCCTGATAGGAATCGAGGTGAATGTATGGGCGACATGCGAAGAACGCGTCGGGGAAGAAGATGGGTGCGAAAGATGGGTCGACCACTGTCGGAATCTAAATGAACAAGCGTGGAGCACATGCTCCAAGAATTTGGGGATTTTGTGATTGAAGGCTAAATGCTTAACGAAACTTGTAATTACTTATGAAAAATGGAATCTACATTAAATATTGCCTAAGAATGCATAGAAAATGGGATCAACTGGCTGGGAAGGCCAGGAGTGGAACCTCACGGCCGGAGGTGGCCGGAGATGGTGGATTCACCTTTGCCTTGGCCTTTCCTTGCTGCAAATGCCAGTTACTCCTTGTTGTCACCACGGTGAAGCTTTTAGGAGCAGTTTGAGGGGCTAAAGACCAAGAGAGAGGGATCAAAAAACAAAAGGTTGAGGTGGAGGTTTATTTATAGATGTAGTTTTGGCAAGCTTCGAGAGATGATGGCATGCCATCGAGCGAGGGTTGGTGGGGATTCTAAGAGGGGCGCGGACGAAGGACGGAACGGCTATAGGAAGGTAGACATTTCAAGGTCAGAGGATGATGGTGTAGGAGTGGAGAAATCATCAAAGATGGGTATCCGTGAATCTTATAACAAAAGTCAGAAGGCTGAGGTATAGCTGACCCTAGGTCAATAATCTCTGCCTCATGGTTGGTCCACGTGGACTAACCAGGAAATTCCAACTCAAAAATGCCTTGGAAAATGGAGAATAATTAATAAACAAACTTATTATTTTTATCTTATAAAATGAAAAGTATTTCTAATTTTTCATAGAATTTAATGCCTATTTTTACTGATTTTTTCAACGTATTTTATTTTTATAAGTATATTCATCTATATTTATTTTTATTTTGTGTTTTATATTTTTTTATTTTATATACATATTCTATATATTATAACTTATTTGAATATACTTGAATATATTTTTATTGTATTTTTCTGATATAATATGTACACTTAAATAAGTATAGGTATATTATAACTGCAGGTATTTCATCTATTATTGTGTATACTTATTTCATTTTTATGTTTTTTTTATGGTTTTAATTTATTTTAACTAAGTACAAATGTTATAAATAGTATTTAAAACATTATAAAAAATATAAAATAATAGAAATAATAAAGAATAAATATAATGAATATTTTATTCGGTTATATTGTACAATATGGGTCTAAAACCTAACTTTCACACCTTAACTCCAAAAAATATGAAACCACCTTCATTAAATATCTTATTAAAGTTATATACAATTAAAGGTAATTTTTATATTTTTAGTTTTTACATATGAGATATGGGTCTGGGAAGTTGGGATTTTGGCTTTTTATTTTGAGTATAAAAAGTATATTGTATATTATTTTTGTCTGAAATCAATTTTGTATTTTTATTTGTATTTTTATCTACAACTTTCTTGTACAAAGTTTATTGATTTGATGAATACATAATAAAAAATAAATAGGTCCCAAAAGGTAATTATTGGCCTATTTTTGCAGGGTTCTTCAACTATATTTTTGGTACAATTTGTCGTCCTATCTCCCCCACTATATTTCTTATCCACAGTCATCATGATGACTGGGTCTCAAGGGCTAGGGTCACTCAACACCTATGGTGTCTCATTTCCTTTCCTTTTCTTTTCTTTATTCTTTTATTTTGGTAATAAATGCAGTATTTATACAATATCTTCTACAATATTTTATACAACTTATAGAGTATTTATTTTGGAAAATTAATACTATTTACATGCATTTATCTAGGGTTTAAAAGTCAAAATCAAAGAATAAAGGTGATGAAATGAGGATTCATCACCCCATATACTTGCCTTTGCTAGCCCCTAGCAAACGCTTATGCCTATAAGTGCAGAAAAGAAAAAGAAATAACTTGGAATAATTTTTGACTTTTAAACTTGTCTTAATAAAGTCAGAGTTTGGAGCTCAGAGAAGGCCCTTAGATTAATGGTGTGTTTGGAACTACAAAGAAGTTAGGAGGTATGACATAACAACTCCTAGGTTCCATACTCCTATTATTCAGTCCAATTCACAACCAGGTCAAAACCATCCTCTCAGTCACATACTATTGCTACCTTGAAATGATAGAATCATGTGTGTGAAATTTTTCAGCTCTCCCCAGACAAAACCATTGAACTACCAAGGCATCTGCTCTTCTGATAACTCGTACTTGTAGAGACAGATATTCCCTTCTAAGGTCAGGTGCTTCCGGTCTTTACAACCGAATGGGGTAAGAAGTTAAAAGAATGGGAAGAGAAGTGAGAATGGACCACTGTAGTCTTCATTCCCTTGTGAAGTCGGTCAGTGTAACCAATTCTTCACCAAGAAGCAGGCATTTCGGAAGCTCGAATTTTTGTGGAATTTTTGTTGTTGGCTTCTTTGGAGATTTTCTTTGACTTTGCATATCTTATGCATTATTGTTTGTGCTCCGATGGATATAACATCTTTTATTTCACCCACTTTTTTGGGGGTCTTGGAAAAAGTTGCAACAGTAGACTGTCCCTCATCTGAAGCACTGTTTCAATCCATATTCAGTTATTAGATATCATTGTAATCAAAAGAAGTGGGTTAGAGTATCGGTGTTGACAATCCTCAAGAATGGTTCCTGAGCCACCTTTGACAAAGCAGCCTTGCATCATCTTGACTTAGACCCCAAGATTTTTCAACAGTCCATCTGAGTTGAGCTAAGTGTTAGGTGTGGGGTTTCCAGTTAAGTTAATGTCTCAAGAGCTGTACGGATGATATGAAAGGTTCTATTTAGGCACATTGAATTGACTCATGAACATAGTCTTACGGAATCTAAAGGATTAAGTCAAGGTGGCCTGAAATGTCTCCACTTCCAGTCCTCAATGGGCCCTATGAAATTAGGTGTATTAAGGTCTATTCCAAGCTCCATTCTTCAATCTTTATTTGGATTGTTCAATTATCTAAATTACTCTGACAAATGCGAGCTATATATAGTGCAAGCAAATATTTTTGTGATGAAATTTTCAAATTTTGAACTTTTTATGGATTTTTTAAATAAGGTTATGCAAAAATTTTATGAAATTTTAAAAAGATTTTTGCAAATGTTTTTGGGATTTTTAATTTTACGAATGTTTTTAGGGTTTTTGGTTTGTCAAAACAAAAGATCTTGGAAAAGAAAAGATATGTACAAATATTAACACGGGGTTGCATCTTAGATTTACAAGAGTCGGGTTTTTAAGGATTTACATGGAATATGTTATTATTTACACAGATAAATATATACAGTTGGTGGAAACTGTTTTTGAGAAAGATGTACATATTCCTCAAGCTTATTTGAAAATGATTTTTAAAACAATTCTGAAAACTATAGTCCAAAATATTTTTTGCAAATAATTTTTACAAAAATTTACAAATATTTGAAAATTATTTTACAAAGGTTTTTCAAATAATATTGTCACGAACCGTCCTGCTAACCAGAACGTGCCACGACAAAGATCTTTCTTCTTCTTCTTTCTCCTCAAAGTACAAATGACATCATCATTTTATTTAAAGTTCACTGTACAAAGAAGTGTCTAATACAAGTTCTATTACATCTCCCTACAAAACAACATAAAAACGAAAACCACCTCCTGCTAGTGTATAACCAGTCCTTCCTCCTTCTGGTCGTGATTCGATTGATCTGTACATAATAATAATATAGCGGGATGAGTCTAAACCTGGTTATGAGCTTAGACCCATCGAATGGATCTCAAGCTTTTTACATATATAGCCAAAATTGAAATATGAGTATCATGCCAAAATTTATGCTGAAATGCTTTGAATAATTTGCAACAGACTTTATGACAATAATCATATAAAAACAACATGCTAGTTTTACAATTAAAGACTGAAATCACTCCAATAAAAGTAATCTGAAATATGATTATCACTATTGAGCTGTTTGCTTTAATCACCACTGTGGCTAAGTTATCAGCTCATTAACGCTGAAACAAAGCTAAGTCACACGCGCAGACGGTCCCAAAGACCAAAAATACCCTGCATACGGCCCAAAGCCTATATGTATACAGAATGCAGACCCAAAGTCCTCTTGATACCATATCTAATGGTTTGCCATATCTAATGGATGTTTTAGGGTCATATCTAATGACATCACCATCTCTAATGGCTAGTTCACGAATTGTATAAAATAGCTATTGTGGTGCTTACTTTCAGGTTCTGATTCTTTTCTTTGCCACTAATAATCCGTACTCTTGCTAATTCATGCTCTTAACCGTTGATTCATAAACATAAAACAATCTGAATATCATGCATATTCTTACAAGTGGAAACTTATTTGAAAACCGATACATATTGCATAGTGTCCGTTCAAACATGTTTCTTTTATATAAAGCTCAAATCTAATTAGTGAAACTTATGTTTCGTGTTCCACAAAGAACTATATGTTTTAAAATGTGCTATCATGATAAAACACTTGAAACGACATTTGAAATACTTTCTAAAGGTCTGATTTCATATCTAGTATATGGTACTTGCAATTCATACGTAAAAGCTTTAGAAAATACGATTACATAGTTGCTATCAAAATCATGCATAAAAGCTAAAGATCATTGCTTTAAAATAGCGCTTGAGAATCCCTCACCTGATAGCTATCTAACTCGAGTCGGGATCACCTTCTTTAGTGAATATCACCTATATACGTCTCAGATTTGAATACTACCGCTTGATGGCTGGCAAAACCTCGTTATGGCTTCTATCGTGCTCTTGGTAACTGACAGCTTCGCCGCGACTTCTACCGTGTTCCTCCAACACCCTCTATGTCTCTCTAGATCTAAGGTGGTGAGAGGGGTGTGGGATGGAATGAGTAGAATGAGGAGCTCATGGTTATATATAGGCCTCCAACCCCTTTGCATGTGTGACATGTGTCAACATATAAGTGAGGCTCTAAGACACGTGTTACCTCCTTATCATGCATGAAGACACATGGCAACACTTACCATCCATGCACCATGTCACATGTCTCATATGCATGAGGGAACATGTTGTATATGCGTGAGGGCACTTGGTGCACATGCACAACGCCACATGCCATACTTGCACTAGGACACATGTTATTCTTGAATGATGACACATGGTGCTCTTGTGAATTGACACATGTCCTGTATGTATAACGACACGTGTCCTATGATTTGCCCTCCATGTGTCCTACTTTTGCTAATGACACTTAATTAACACTAATCACATGTAATTAATACGAATCACACTTAATTAGTCTTAATGATATGATTATGGTCTAATGAGCATAGATTTATATCCTCTTGGGCCCTATACTAGTAGTAGCTTCTTCTACTTATAAGCTACTACCATGCTTCCAAATTACTAGATGTGGTACTATGTTTGATGTGCTACCAAATCCAGAGAACTTTCTAAAGTCATAATTATTCAAGATGGTATCTGATTTACACAAAACAAGTTTCTATGAAATCGTTGCATCGAGGCGAATCTATTGACTTTGTCAAACGTAAAGTGTGAATACTATCAATTCAATATTTCCTTGAAATAACACTTGCTAACATTCAAAAACATAGTATATATAGTGATATTCTACAACTATTCAAAACACTCATTACAATTTCTCCCCTACTTGAAATAAATTTCTTCCTCGAAATTGAAGTACCTTTGCTAGTTCGAAAATAAGTGGGGATATTGAGATCTCATTTCTTCCTCTTGTTCCCATGTGGCTTCTTCTATTGCATGACTCCTCCATAAAACTTTAACTAAGAGAATCTTCTTTGTACGAAGCTCTTGTACTAACCTCCTTGTATGATAGATCTTCCTTCAATTGAATTTCTTGGGGTTGTATCATATGTGTTGGATATGGAATATACTTCCGAAGTGTGGAGACATGAAAGACATCATATATCCTTGCTAGTTCAGATGGAAGTTGAAGACGATAAGCCACACTTCCAATTATTTCTGTGATCTCACAAGGGCCAATGTATCTAGGGTTTAGTTTCCATTTCTTTCCGAATCTGATTAGGCCTTTCCATGGAGATACTTTTAGAAACACATGGTCTCCTACTTGAAATTCTAAGTCTCTCCTTCGTTTATCTGCATAGTTTTTCTGTCTGCTTTGCACCGCCTTCAAGCATCTCTTGATTTCCACACCTTTTTCTATCGTGCTTTGTATTAATTCAAGTTGAACCAATTTTTGTTCTCCAACCTCACTCCAACAGATAGGTGTTCTACATGGTCTACCATATAAGGCTTCGTAAGGTGCCATCCCAATACTAGCATGATAGCTGTTAATGTATGCAAACTTTATAAGTGAGAGATGTTCATCCCAGCTTTCTTTAAAGCTCAATGCACAAGCTCTAAGCATGCCTTCTAGAGTCTGGATAGTCCGTTCTGATTGGCCATCTGTTTGAGGATGAAAGGATGTACTAAATGCTAATTTTGTTCCCATAGCTTTATGTAAGCTTGGCCAAAGCTTGGAAGTGAATCGTGGATCTCTATCAGATACAATTGACACATGAGCCCCATATGGCTAACTATCTAATTAACAAAGATCTTTCCCAAGCGGTCTAGACTGTATGTCATGTTAATGGCTAAGAAATGTGTAGATTTAGTTAATATGTCTACTATGACCCATATTGCACCGTGACCTCGACAGGTCCTTGGAAATCCCGTAACAAAATCCATAATGATGTGTTCCCATTTCCATTCTGGTATAGGAAGTGGCTGTATTGTGCCCGCAGGTCTCAAACGCTCCGGTTTAGTTTGTTGGCATATAGGACATCTAGAAACATATTCTGCAATCTCTCTCTTCATGCCAGACCACCAATAGTAAGTCTTAAGTGGTCTATACATCTTAGTACTTCCTGAGTGCATAGCATACATGGAGTTATGTGCCTCCTCCAGAATCTCAGTCTTTATATCAGATTTCCTCGGAACACACAATCTTCCTTTAAAGGATAAGACCCCTTGACTATCTATTGTATATCCTCCTTGATTACCTCCCTTAATCTTCTCAATTGTTCTAATGATTTCAGAATCATGGACTTGTGTTTCCTTAATTTTATCATATAATATGGGCCTCACTTGTAAGGATGCTAATAAAGCTTCAGAACTATTTATGGTTAACTTTGCACGTAACCGTTTCAATTGTAAATACTCTGCTCTTAAGTAAGATAGCTGACCCTTAGACTTTCGACTGAGAGCATCAGCTACGACATTGGATTTCCTCGGGTGATATTCTATGGAACAATCATAATCTTTGATTAGCTCTAACCATCTTCTTTGCCTTAAATTCAACTCTTTCTAAGAGAAAATATACTTAAACTCTTATGATCAGTAAAGATTCGACAAGTTTCACCATATAGGTATTGTCTCCAAATCTTTAAGGCAGATACGACAGCTGCTAATTCAAGGTCATGAGTTGGGTAATTTAGCTCATGTTGTTTTAGCTGTCTAGAAGCATAAGCAATCACCTTATCATTCTGCATCAGGATGCATCCCAGCCCTTGTATTGAGGCATCGCTATAGACTACATAATTACCTTGTCTTGAAGGAAGGCTAAGTATAGGTGTTGAGGTGAGATGACTCTTGAGTTCCTTAAAACTCTTCTCGCATTCTTCGTCCCAACTATACTTCACATCCTTCCTAGTTAATCTTGTCAATGGCATGACAATTCTAGAGAAGTTTTCAACAAATCTTCGATAATACCCAACTAATCCAAGGAAACTTCGGATTTTTGATGCACTTATCAGTCGTTCCCATCTAAGAACTCCTTCTATCTTTGATGGATCTACTGCTATTTCTTCTCCAGATATGACATGGCCTAGAAATGCAACCTCCTTCAAACAAAACTCACATTTATTAAACTTTGCATATAATCGGTGTTCCTTCAGAGTTTGCAACATAATTCTCAAGTGTTCTCTATGTTTTTAGAATATACTAGAATATCATCAATAAATATAATCACGAACTTATCCAGATATGGACGGAAAACCCTATTCATCAAGTCCATAAAGGCAGTCGGAGCATTTGTCAATCCAAAATGCATTATCAGGAATTCGTAATGTCCATAACGAGTCCTAAAGGCAGTCTTAGGAACATCTTCAACTCTAATTTTTAGCTGATGATATCCTGATCTCAAATCTATCTTTGAAAACACAGAAGCCCCTTGCAATTGATCAAATAAGTCATCTATTCTGGGTAGAGGATAGTTATTGCGGACAGTCACTCTGTTTAGTCTTCTATAATCTATACAAAGTCTCATGGAACCATCTTTCTTCTTGATAAATAGAATAGGAGCACCCCAAGGAGACATAATGGATTGTATAAATCCCTTATCTGTCAACCCCTGCAGTTGGGTTTTGAGTTCTTTAAGTTTAGCTGGGGCCATTCTGTAAGGAGCTAAGGCAATTGGATTGGTACCCGGAATGAGGTTAATGGTGAATTCAATTTCCCTATCAAGAGGAACTCCTGGCAGTTCATTTGGAAACACTTCTGGAAACTCCTTCACCACAGAGATATTTTCTAAATTGATTGCTTCTGCCTTAGTATTAAACACATAAGCAACATAAGAAGAATATCCCTTCCTTAACAATTTCTGGGCTAAGAGACAGGAGATGACATGTGTAGGATATATCCTTCTTTCTCCATAGAAAGTGAATTTGACATCACCTGGTTTTCTAAAAGTAACATGCTTCTTATGACCGTCTAGAAGAACATGATATATACTTAAGCAATCCATTCCTATGATAGCATCAAATTCCCTTATCTCCATATGAATCAGATCTACTTCAATAAAATTTTCTCCTATCTTTACCATACAATTTCGGATGACATTCCTGATAATTTCTGGTTCTCCCTTAGGCAAAGAAATTGCTAAAGCATGTTTGAGAGTACTTATTACTTTATCAGTATATATGGAGAATCTTTGTGAAATAAAAGAATGACTTGCACCAAAATCAATAAGAGTATGTGCACTTTTACCAAAAATAATAGTGGTACCTGATACAACATCATCCACAGATATGGCCTCCTCTAAGGTCATAGCAAAAGCTTTTCCCTCTCTCTGGTTTGATATTTTCTGTGTGTTGTTTTTATTTTGTTCTCTCGCAGCTGAAGGACGACGTGTAACGATATCGTGATTTTCATTTTGTGCCGGTCTTCCCATAACCCTACGGCATTGGACAAGTGTGGAGACAATTCTGACGTATGTGGCCTATCTTGCCACATTGATAACACCCAGTGCTCCCCTTGCGACAACTTCCTGGATGATATTTTCCACAGTTTTTACATTGTGGAAAAGAAAGTGTTCTGTTTTCAGAAGTCCCAACTGTAAATCTATTTGTTGGATTCCCTTGAACTCTAAGGGCTGACCTATTATCTTGCCTTTAATTCCTAACTATTCTCGGTTCTTTGTTCATGGTTTCCCTCCATTGTGGTCTATCTGCAAACCTTTTCTTTCCGAGATCATTGCATTTCCTTCTTTCTATCACTACTCGTTCAGCCATACGAGCAGCCTCCACCAATTTTGCATAATCATTATATCCCATGGTTGAACCATTTCCTTTAAGTCAATATGCATATCATCTTTTAGACATCTACACATTCCTCTGTTGCAACCAGTGAAGCAGTAAACTTTGAAAGTTCTGTGAATTTCTTCTCATATTCATCAAACAAATTGCTCCCCTGAGTAAGGAATAGGAACTCCCTACGTTTCTCCTCCTGAAAAACCCTTGGGTAATATTTTTTATTGAACTCTTTCTCAAAGATTTCCCATGCAATGTGAGATAGGTTTGGATATTTCATCTTCACCGATGTCCACCAATCATCAGCTCTATCTTTCGGTTTAAATATTGTATACTTCAACTTTTGTTCATCCGTACAATCCATTAGACTAAATATTTTCTCCATATGTTTGAACTATTCCCTTGCCTTCTTTGGATCAGTGTCTCCTACAAATGATTCTGCTCCTAACTTCTTTACATGTTCAAATGGCAACTGGTGCTCAAATTCATGTCTTTTAACGGACTGGGCAGCCATGCCTCCTAGTGTTTGAGCTATCAAGGTCAACGTATCATACACGTTATTGTTGTTGTTATCATTCTTCTGACTAAGGCCTTGGGTGGTTGCTTGTGGCTGCTCTACTGCCATTGTTTCCTATAAAAATAAAACCTCAATTAGATCCTTCATCAACATGAATCCTTCAATAATGATTCTAGATATCCTCAAGACTATAACATCAATTTTCTTCTAAGTTCAAATCAAATTATGATAACTAAATTATCTTCCAATATTTATAGATCAACTCCTAATATAATTCTTGCTCAAGATCCTAAAACCTTTGCTCTGATACCACAAGTTGTCACGACCCGTCCTGCTAACCAGAACGTGCCACGACAAAGATCTTTCTTATTCTTTCTCCTCAAAGTATACATATGGCAAAACTTGTCAAAAATATCATCATTTTATTTAAAGTTCACTGTACAAAGAGGTGTCTAACACAAGTTCTATTACATCTCCTTACAAAATAACATAAAATGAAAACCACCTCCAGTTAGCGTATAACCAGTCCTTCCTCCTTCTAGTCATGATTCGATTGATCTGTACATAATAATAATATAGCGGGATGAGTCTAAACCCAGTTATGAGCTTAGACCCAACGAATTGATCTCAAGCTTTTTACATATATAGCCAAAATTGAAATATGAGTATCATGCTAAAATTTATGCTGAAATGCTTTGAAATATTTTGCAACAGACTTTATGACATTAATCATATAAAAACAACATGCTAGTTTTGCAATTAAAGACTGAAATCACTCCAATAAAAGTAAATTGAAATATGATTATCACTATTGAGTTGTTTGCTTTAATCACCACTATGGCTAAGTTATTGGCTCATGAATGCTGAAACAAAGCTAAGTCATACGCACAGACGGTCCCAAAGACCAAAAATACCCTGCATACGGCCCAAAGCCTATATGTATACGGAAAGCGGACCCAAAGTTCTCTTGATACCATATCTAATGGTTGTTTCAAAGTCATATCTAATGACATCACCATATCTAATGGCTACTTCACAAATTGTATAAAATAGCTACTCTGGTGCTTACTTTCAGGTTCCGATTCTTTTCTTTGTCACTAATAATCTGTACTCTTGCTAATTCATGCTCTTAAAAGTTGATTCATAAACATAAAACAATCTGACATAGCATGTATATTCTTACAAGTGGAAACTTATTTAAAACCAATACATATTGCATAGTGACCGTTCAAACATGTTTCTTTTATATAAAGCTCAAATCTAATTAGTGAAACTTATGTTTCGTGTTCCACAAAGAACCATATGTTTGAAAATGTGCTATCATGATAAAACACATGAAACGACATTTGAAATACTTTCTAAAGGCCCGATTTCATATCTAGTACATGGTACTTGCAATTCATACGTAAAAGCTTTAGAAAATACGATTACATACTTACTATCAAAACCATGCATAAAAGTTAAAGATTATTGCTTTAAAATAGCGCTTGAGAATCCCTCACCTGATCGTTATCTAACTCGAGTCGGGATCTCCTTCTTTAGTGAATACCACCTATATCCGTCTCAGATTTGAATACTACCGCTTGATGGCTGGCAGAACCTCGTTACGACTTCTATTGTGGTCTCGATAACCGACAGAGCTTCGCTGTGACTTCTACCGTGCTCCTCCAACACCCTCTACGTCTCTCTAGCTCTAAGGTGGTGAGAGGGGTGTGGGATGGAATGAGTAGAATGAGGAGCTCATGGGTATATATAGGCCTCCGACCCCTTTGCATGTGTGACATGTGTCAACATATAAGGGAGGCTTTAAGACACATGTTACCTCCTTATCATGCATGAAGACACATGGCAACACTTTCCATCCATGCACCATGTCACATGTCTCATATGCATGAGGGAACATGTTGTACATGCGTGAGGGCACTTGGTGCACATGTATAATGCCACATGCCTTACTTGCACTAGAATACATGTTATTCTTGAATGATGACACATGGTGCTCTTGTGTATTGACACATGTCCTGTATGTATAACGACACGTGTCCTATGATTTGCCCTTCATGTGTCCTACTTTTGCTAATGACACTTAATTAACACTAACCATAGGTAATTAATACTATTCACGCTTAATTAGTCTTAATGATATGATTATAGTCTAATGAGCATAGATCTGTAACCTCTTGGGCCCTAATAGTAGTAGCTTCTTCTACTTATATGCTACTACCATACTTCCAAATTACTAGATGTGGTACTATGTTTGATGTGCTACAAAATCCAGAGAACTTTTTAAAGTCATAATTATTCAAGATGGTCTCCGATTTACACAAAACAAGTTTCAATGAAATATTTGCATCAAGGCTAATCTATTAACTGTGTCAAACGTAAAGTGTGAATATTATCAATTCAACATTTCCTTGAAATAACACTTGCTAACATTTAAAAACATAGTATATATAGTGATATTCTACAACTATTTAAAACGCGCATTACAAATATATATAATTTTTTCAAATATTTTTGCAACCATTTTCCAAACCATTTGCAAATCAGTTTTCAAAACATTTTATTTTAAATAAAGGAAAGAAATTTTTACAAATAAAATATTTTTACAAAGGTTGAAAATATTTTACAAAATATTTTCTGAATAATTTTTTCAAGAGATTTTTCAAATAGATTTTCCAATTATTTTTCAAAAATATTTTTATGTGATTTATTAATCAGTATACACAAAAAGGATTTGAGGAATATTCATCTTTTTATTAGGTGGTTTTAATGAATGGTAGAAAGTGTTTTAGCTATACTTATCGAAAAAATGAAAGTACGAGTTATGGCTAAAATATAGACATAGTATATATTGACCTCCTATACTTAGCTTGAGCTATGTCCTCATTGATCGAAGAGAAATAGAAGATATAACTCGTACTAAGTATAGAGAAATCTATACTACAATGACTCAGTAAAGAATAAGAAGTCAATCGTCTCACTATACTTAGGATCAAGTGATCCTAAGTTTAGCAGACTGTAATTACATGCAGGGAGGGTCGATGGTGGGAATGAATAAACAAATCATTAGCCCAACTTGTCTCCCCCTATACTTAGGGTGAAATATACCTAGTATAGAAAGATTATCAAGAGTTGAGTAGACAGGTGAGGGATCAAAGAATGAGTAACCTGAGGGCACTCATCCCCCTACACTGAGGATGGAGCATATTCTATGTATAATATAGATGAATGGAGTGAGAGCAACACAGAAGAAAGAATTTGAAGAATGAAAATGAAAAGAAGACAAGAAGAAAAGAAGAAAGAGATTAACTAATCAAAAATATTTTTGATGGCCTCGCCTGCTTGTGCTGATGCCAAGGCTATGAATTCTTCATCATAGACCACCTGAATCAAATCCACCACGGATAAGAATGTATCATGTTCAAGATAAGACTTAAGTAGCTATCCGTTGATCACAAATGGTTGTATCAGCTGACAAACTAGATATAATAATGCTCCCATTGTCACACACGTGCTTCACAATGAACAACCCGGTCCATTTGCTTTTCAACTTACCTAGGAATAGTTTGAGCTTTGCATCAAACAACCAAACCTTTTGACCTGGTTCGAAAGTCTTGCGGTGGATGTGATTGTCGTGCCACCTTTTGATCTTCTCCTTGTACATTAGGTTGTTGTCATATGCATACTCAAAGAATTCGAAAAGTCGATTCAGATCCAGCTTTCTATTCTTTACGGCCTTCTTGGAATCCAAATTACAGATATTGATTGCCCACAACGATTTGTGAATGAGTTCTACGGGTAAATGACATGTCTTGCCATAAACTAGGCGGAAAGGAGACATATCCAGGGGTGACTTCTACGTGATTTGATAGGCTGAAAGTACTGAGTCAAGAAATAGTGACCAGTCCTTCCTGTCTGGGCGTACAAGTTTCTGCAGAATTATCTTTATCTTCCTATTTGAACATTCGACTAGGCCATTGGACCTAAAATAATGTCATATATGTATATAGTATATGTATATAGTTGTTATTTTTAATTAACCACCATAAAAAATAAAAAAAATAACATTTTTTTTAATTCAAATAAATAAAGTGATGAAAATTCAAAAAAAATAGTTAATTTTGTAAATAGTTTTATCTCTCTTTTATTTTATCTCATTTCAAATTATATCTCTCTTATCTCTTCCACCAAAAAATTAAAAAATTCAAATTCCATCTCTATTTTCTCTATTTATATGGCTCCTTCTCCCTCATTCCAACTTGATCAATCTTTAGGAGAGGAGCCCGATCTCCGAGAGAAAATTTCGTCAAGAATAGTCACTAGCCTTCGAGCCGTCCGGTGACAGCGAGTCAGCCTCGTCGAGGCGATCACGATCCATTTCCGCTCCTAAGGTGAGATCCATCAATTTTCTCAATTTTTTTATCTAGGTTAATTGTCGTTTTATTTTGTCGTTGTTTTAATTCCATCGTCATTTTATTTCTCTAGATCTTAAAAAGAAAAAACTTCATCACGATTTTGATCCGCGTCGACTCGATTTTTCATCTCACGTTCTTGATCTCCCCGCATTCTATTTCTATCATCCACGATCTCTCAACTCTGGCCGCATACAGTGACCATAGATTGGATTCGAATCTTCATTTCTGCCGGATCCTCATTTATTTTTCTATTTGTAAATAAAATTAAAAAATAATACAAATTAAAAAACCATTTATTTTTTTTATTTCTAACGTTTGTTTGCAGGACCATTAAAAGAAAATAATAAAAAAATATAAATAAAAAATAAAAAAATATTCCTCATTTTTTTAATATTTCGGATTTACAAAAAAATAAATAAAATTTTTTTTACTACTTTCATTCACTATTTACAAAAAAATACACTTAAAAAAATAAAAAAAAGAAACGACAGCATGGCCGCCACCCCCTGCCACCATCGTCCCCGCAGGACCTCCGCCGCCCACGGCCATCTCCTTCACCGTAGCCGTCGTACTCGACGCTCCTTCCTCCGACCTCCTCTATGCACGCCCTTCGCCTGAGAAGGAACCACCAGCACCTCGGCAGCGCGGCCCCTTCATCAACGCCATCCCCCCCTCCGCCGCGCAACCTCAGCCGACCGTGCGGTGGGGCTCCCCTCCATCCTCCATCGCCGCTGTTGTTGGGGTGGCACCCACTACTCCATCGCCGCCAGAGGCCCCTCCTCTAGGGCCTGCTGCCAAACCACCATCTCTGCTCCTCGCCGCCGCACCACCCCAAGGCCACGCGCGGTGGCCATTCTTCTCCCTCCTTTAGGGCCTGCTGCCGGACCACCATCTCCGCTCCTTGCCATCGCACCACCCACCAAGGCCGCGTGTGGTAGCTATTCTCCTCCCACCACCAGAAGCACTCCATCCACGCCAACTACCGTCTTGAGGAAGAAGAAGGGCGGCGGCCTGTACCCCCTCCTTGTGATTGCTTGGAAATGAACACAAAGGAATTAGGGCTTGGAATTAAAAAATTGGGAAAATTACAATAAAGCCACTGGAGATTCCAACAATTGCAAATAAGACCCCCAGAGTCTCTATCCAGCACGTGAAGAGCACGCCCCTTCTGGGTAATTTGCACATTTCTCTCTATCATTTATTTCCTGTTATTTATTTATGCGAGAACAGTAAATATTTGCAGATCAACCCTATTTCTCCAGACATTATCTTTGCATGTGCTTTTCATTGAAATAAATGTTATTTGTGATCTAAAAATCTTGCAAAAATTATACTATGCTCCTGATGTGATTATCTTCCTAGCATAAATTTTTCATTGTATTTTAATTTCATTTATTATTAATAAAAATAAAAAAACAGTGCAATTTTTTGCCTCCTGAAATTCAAAAAATCATAAAAATTCTAAAATAACTCTGAAAATTCTAAAAAAATAGGGTATTTTTATTTCATTGTCTTTTAATTTGTTTGCAAATTTCATGCACTAATTCTTTATAAAACCAAAAAAACTGAAAATACTAAAAATCCTAAAAAAATGTAGAAAATTCTAGAAAAATCCAAAAATTGTGATTTCAGTTTCTGATTGTAGATAGTGATTTGTAGTTTTTATTAAAAATAATTACCAAGAGTTTTGGGCATTTAAAATATTTTTAAGTTGCAAATTACTCCAAGCTGTGCATATTTTCACATTTTCTCATCCTTTAATTTTTTAGGAAAATACAAAAACATCTGAAAATTCCACAAAAATTCTCAAAAACATTTCAAAACTTTTAAAACCCAAAAATATTTTCTCTAGATTTTTTGAGTATTTTTTATAATTGAAAATTACAAAAAATTGGTGTGCATATTTCTTGTGCTTGTGCATATTTTTGTTATTTGAAAATAAAAAATGCAAAAATCAAAATCACTAAAAACTTGAAAATCAGAAAATACAGAAAAATAGAAATCAAAATATAAAAATTTAAAAAAAATTAAAAAAATCACAAAACCAAGGATAGTTATCCTATGATATTCATGTTTTTATCTTAATTGATTTTTGATTAATTGAATAACCCTCGAGATTTGTAGTCTCCCTGAGTTCGACCCTGTCCGCTATACAGGTTAATAAGTAGCAAAAAAAATAAAAAAAATTGTTTGTTTGTCACGGGATTTTTGGAGATAGCAACGACATTTTATTCATCATCAATTTCCGATCCCCACCAAGAAACTCGTGTAAACAAAATGGCGTCGTTGCTGGGGAGGCACGGCGAGGGTAGTTAGGTTTCTCTTTTGACCTGTTATTCTTGGTTGTAAATATATGTTTACATTTTTTGCCATTCACTCCATTGTTTATATCCACTGCATTCATTTCATTTTTTCTCTCATATTTGATAATTGTATTTCTTACACATTCTCTTTTCTTTTTCTTGCGAGGACCCACGGAGCAAAGAAGGCGATCCTCGGAGAGCCGAAGCACCCAAGCGACATGGAGGCGGCTTGATTCTTCACCAAGCCGCAGGATAGCGTGAGAAGAGGAGAAAAAGAAGTGAAGGAGATGAAAAGAGAGAGAGAGAGAGAGAGAGAGTTTCTTTTCTACCATTTGAACTCTTGTAAACGGACATTCGTTTGTTGCGGGGTTTGTTTCGCCAAGTGCCGGTGCACTTGGGGGACCTCACCGATTTTGTTTTCATCGTCTTATTTTTCTTTGTTCCTCGTAGATTTCGTGAGCTACCTCTTGATTGCTTTAATTAATTTGCTTGAGCCAGGTAATTAATTAGGTCCAAACACCCTAAACAAGAAATTTATGTGCCTATAGAGTAGAGCGTAATTTGGACGTAGTCAAATTAACTTGTTCTTGCCCGTTAATAGAAGCTATCATTTAGGACGGTTCACTTGCATTTGCATATAGGATAGTTTATTTCAATTCTGCATGGATCACTTGCATGTAGAGTGCTAGTGACAAGGTACACATCTCTAACCCCTGCATGCATCATTGTTTTTAATCGCGCATTGGCATTTCTGATCTCCTTCCTTGTTTTCACTCACATAAGTTAAAAAGGAAATTGGACACTCGGTAGGCGATTCGTTGAAAATATTTTAACCAAGTGATAATTGCTAAGACTGGGACTGCTAAAGAAAACTCGACCCTAAAATAAACACAAGGAAAAATCATTGTTTCGGGGAGAGTAACCCCCTCATTGTTTGGTTTGTTTCAACGAGAGAGCAACCCACACACTAGGATAGAGCCACGCCCGAACTCTTTTCAGACTACTATCTTGGGTTAGTCGTTCTCTAGTGAGGATCTCTCTGGTAGTCGGTAAAGCAGCCCATGACTTCCTTAACAGATTGAATTGATCGGGTAGCCGGTAAAGGGTCCGCAATTCATACTGGCTGGGAAAGATCTAACTTTGGGATTAGGCCAGTCTCCTGAGAGCATTGGGTTCCTAACAGCTTGCTTTTAATCGCTCTGATATATTGTATTCTCACTAAACTCTAAAATTGACAAGATAATTGACCGAACTTTCACGGTCTTCACATTGAGTTGAGTTGGTAAACTGAGGGTTTGTATTGTGTTTGATTGCTTGTGTGCTTGCTAGATCCTTCTGTGCATTTGCGCCTTTTACTCCATAGCTTTTGACTTGACCCTCGTGTTCTTCCGGTCCCATCTTTTGTTTCGAAGATGGCCGACTGGAGTTATTTTAATCCGATCTTCGTGGATACCTTGTACTCTCTATTCGATCCACCTTCCTTTTTTCAGGAGGACTTTCTTCCTGATTTTTGTGCATATCCGCCTAACCTGTTATTTCAGGAATCGGACGATGATTTTCACCCACCCTCATTCAACCCACTCGACCCTGGGATTTTGGAGTCACCTTTCATGATTTCCACACTTGAGAAACTGAACCAGATGATGGAGCATATGAATTCAAGGATTAGCAATTTATTTAACATAAATACGAGCCCGAACGCTGCTCCATTATTGAGGATATGGATTCATTTGAGGATAATCATGAGAGCTTGCAATCACCCAAAATACAAAAAAATGAGAAAATTTTGAAAATTCAAAAAGATTCCGGGAGACACATTATTGATTCATTTTGTGAGGAGAGGACCCAAATGCCCGATCATTTACCCACACAAATATCCACCACATGTCCCGATCTTGACCCCGAGGATTCCATTATACAGACTGCTCTTGGCAATCCTCGTGTAAATGCTGATTCTGACCTCCTCCCTTATATGGATGAGGTACAAAAATTCAAAAAAATGTTGACTGAACCCAAAGTGGTAGCCACTCTTCATGAGATCATTAAAGCCCCACTTCAACAGGCCATGGCAGATTTATATACTCCTCAACACAAGAAGAGAAAGCGAAGGGGAAGATCTGAGCGTCACATCTTGACCATGGCTACTGCCTACGTCATTTCTCACCGTCCATATTTTAAGAAAGGGAACACTGCCACACCTCTTGTGAGTTGCTCCATATCTGACTATTCTTGTGATAACACTCTCCTTGACGGTAGTTCGTCAATTAATATAATACCTTCTCTATGGTACAGTCTCTTCATCTTAGGCCTCTCAAGAAAACCAGGATGATAGTTCAATTTGCTGATGGATCTATCAAAAGGCCGAAGGGTATTCTAGAAAACGTTGTCATTCTCATTCATGGCATGAATTTCACTTCGGATTTTGTTGTAATGCCCATGGAGACCTTCACCCCTGTGAAGTACCCTCCAATCATCCTGGGATGGCTTTCCTCACCTCTGCGGGAGCCGTTATTGATTACGGTTCAGGAGAGATTTGCTTCCATTCTGATGCAGGGAGCAATGTGTTGATCACTACACCCACTACTGACTAAAAACCTGCATCTCATGAGAACCCGCCCGTGTTAGCCAACCCCAAGGAATGTGACCTCAATGATAATATCAGAGATTCATGTTATATGTTGGATGATAAGGTAACCCAAGAATTCCTCTTGAAGGAGGAAAACTCGGAAAGCATAGACCTTGGTGGAGATGCATAGATGACATTCGTGGAATTTACACGATAGACACCCTAGAAAAGAAGGCAAACCCTGATACTAGACAGGACGGACATGATTCGACTACTTTCACTGATGAGTCCATTCCTATTCACCCTGATTCGGATGAGATCGATCAGGCCAAATTTGATTTGATTGCTTTTATAAAGGAATTTGGGCCTTTTGATAAAGATGATGATCCAGTAGAGGCTCGTCGGGGTGAAATTGATCCTACTTTTTCTGATAATGATTTCAAGCTATTTTACTTTGATGTTTGCGAGACTTCCCAGGCTAGACATGACCATACTACTTCCAATAATCGGTTTAGGCATGCACAATCTGAAACCGCTGAGGATACATTCTTAGTCGATCCTACTCAGCTTATGTCTAATGATGATCCTAATATCGACCTACACCTTGTCAAATCCATACCTCAGCGGTCCCACAAGAAGGTTCGCTTTCGACCTTCTTGACCTTTGTACATCCACTCCTCTTGTATATCCTTTCGTTTAACTCTTTCTTCTTCCATTTTATCATTCACCCCTTTTCCGTGTGTGTATATATGCTATACTTAGGATGTGCTTTATCCTAAGTATAGGGGGGTGAATGATTTGTGTTGTTCATATTCGTCATGTTCATCACTCTTGTTGTTGCATATACTTGGGGATACTCTGCCCTAAGTATAGGGGGTGATGTTATTCATATCGTGTCTTTTTATTTTTGAGTCTATACATTCTCTTCATCGGTTTTCCCCTTTTGTACACTCAACTATACTTAGGATTACTTGATCCTAAGTATAGGGGGGATCACCAACTTCTCTTCTTTTTATCTTTTCTTTGAGTCATTGTAGCATAGGAGTCTTTTCACTTTTTTATACCTTAGCATGAATTATGTCTTCTTTTTTCGCTCTCTAATCACTATGAGGATATAGTTTGAACTAAGTATGGGGGGTGTCGTATATATTGTATATATACTTTAGACATAACTCGTACTTTTAAATACGTTTATTTGGGGGGTTATGTGTCTAATTTTGTAAAATCCACGTGTGTAAAAAACAAAAAAAAATCAAACAAAATGAAACAAAAAAAACAAACAAAAAAGACAAACAAAAAAATCTTGTATATACTTGTACATTTTTATTACTAACCCTTTTTCCTTAAAAAAACTACAAAACCAAAAATCTATAAAAGCTTGCATAATTTAAAAAAAACTTTCTTTTACATCTGCATTTTCCTTCAAAAATCCATAAAAAGTTCAAAATTAGAAAATTGTTAAAAATGTTCTTTTCACATGTGCATCATTTCTTTTCAAAAAAACTCTTTGCATATTCATATTTTGCATTTGCATGTGCATTTTTCAGGATAGTATTGACATTTAAACTGTGTTTGGAATAAAATTGAAGAATGGAGCTTAGTTGGACCTTAATCCACCTTATTCTCAGAGGAACTTCACCGAGAAATAGGATTTTAGAAGCTTTAGGTCTTTGACTTAATTCTTTGAGTTCCACATGACAATGTGCAGCGTTTGACTCTTAGTGTCTAACCTGGTCTCTTCATTCTGGGTATAGCTTTGGAATAGGGAATGAATTTGTACTCTCGCACTATGCACTTAGCTCAACTCAGATGGGATGTTGGAAGACTGTGTGAGTTTCTTTACTGGTAGCGTGGAAATCTAAAGACCGGAGTACGGGTTGAAATAAAGCTTCGGAAAAGGGATGGACGACTGGGCACGGTTTTTCTAAGACCCCAAAACATGTACGGAAATAAAAAGATTCTATATCCATAGGGGCACAACGAGATCCAAGCAGAACCACCAAAAATCCAAATACAAAGAATCCACTACCAAATAAATATCTGGCCAAAAGGTCCAAGCTTCAAGAAAACATGCAGATCTTGGTGGAGACTCGGTTACACTGGCCAGCTTCACAAGGAGAGGTGACTACACTGGCCACCCTCCAGTTCTTTTCTCCTTCTTCTAACTTCTCCCCAATTCGATTGTGAACACAGCGTGACAGACCTTAGAAGGAAATACCTGACTCCCTGAGGATGAGTTACTGGAGAGGAGATTTGCATGGTAGCCCGGCATTCTGGATGGGAAGAGCTAAAACCTTTCACACACATGAGTCGATTGTTCAATGTTCGTAGGGTATGCTTTGGGAAGAGGACTGGTCTAAGATGACTTCTGAGCCGAAACTGTTACAATGATGTGTAGAACTTGAAGGCTGTCGATTTAAAATTCTAAGTCTCACAGAAGTTCCGACACACTAATAATCTAAAGGTCCGACAGAGCTCCAAACTATAATTTTATGAATATAAGTTTAATACTCAATATTGCCTTACTTTCTTTATTTTCCCTTTCTTTTTTCTTTTTCTTCACTTATTCTTTCAAATAAGTGTTTGCTAAGGGACTGGAAAAGGTAAAGCATAGGAGGATGATGAATCTGCAATTCATCATCTTTATTCATTTATTTTAGCTTAAAATCCCTTATAAAACACCTGCATATAACACTAACTCCATATTCTTACTAACTTGCATCTGTGTAAATATTGTACACTTCTTACTAATTTTAACCTAAAATAAATAAATAAAGAAAGAAAGCAAAAATAAAGAAAATAAAATAAAAAAGAAAAACTGTATACAGGTTGACCCGAACCCCGAGAGAAGGTCAAGACTTGA
Source organism: Ottelia alismoides (assembly GCA_037367405.1). Lineage (NCBI taxonomy): Eukaryota > Viridiplantae > Streptophyta > Magnoliopsida > Alismatales > Hydrocharitaceae > Ottelia > Ottelia alismoides. Next base: position 494,114 of record JAZKJV010005006.1, read on the forward strand.
CCTGATCGAACAGGAATAAAGTTGGGGGAGATAAGGTCCTTAAACAGAAAATCAAAAAAATGTGTGTGTGTTGTTGTAAATACTTCTCACTTATTTTGTATATATATGTATAAAAGTGATACTAATTTATTTGTGTATTAATTGACCTCAAATCAAATGACTTTCAAAACCAAAGTTGTAGATAAAAATGTGTTCTAATCAATAAAAATAATTGCACAATTAAATCATGTACAAAAAAGAAGTAGCCACACTTGGAAAAAGCCACTAAGCATTACTTGAAAGACCAATTCTGGCTCTATATGAAATCAAATTGAACCAATTTCACTTCTATTGGATTCTAAAATAAATTATCTTTAAAATGGCTGTGATTTCATAATTTTTGGAGTTACGAGTAAAACGTTGGTTTTCCTGGGTGGTTTGTGCAATTTTCCCATGTATTTTGTAAATATTGTATTTGTATATATTTGTAAATTAGTCCTAATAATTATCTAAAATAAAAATATTAATAATAAATAATAAATAATAAAATTCTTAAAAATAAAAAAGGCTAATTTCCTCATTTACCCTAGTATATAATGTCATATATGTATATAGTATATGTATATAGTTGCTATTTTTAATTAACCACCATAAAAAATAAAAAATAACATTTTTAATTCAAATAAATAAAGTGACAAAAATTTAAAAAAATAGTTAATTTTGTAAATAATTTTATCTCTCTTTTATTTTATCTCATTTCAAATTTCATTCTCACTAATCTCTTCCACCCAAAAAATTCAAAAATTCAAAAATTTCAAATTCCATCTCTATCTTCTCTATTTATATGGCTCCTTCTCTCTCATTACAACTTGATCAATCTTTGGGAGAGGAGCCTGATCTTCGAGAGAAAATTTCATCGAA